>JAJOZX010002680.1:0-552500 GCA_023014485.1 Bathynomus jamesi | reverse complement strand
ACAAATAATGGTGGAAATAGTTAATACATACAAATCTTTTTAGAAATAATAATACATCACATACACATACAATATTTATAAATATGGCAAAATATTATCTTTTTATTAGTATAATAAAGTCACAAAATAATGGTGGAAATAGTTACATCCTCATTGCTTTGTATAATACAACAAATTCTTTTTAGAAATAATGCTCTGTTTAATATATGTACAGAGCTTTAAGATCGTTTAAGGTTATTTTTGTTCCTACTTTACACTTGGAAGTAACATTTTCATAATTCTTAATCTTTGAACATATACCTTCAAAAGCCTGCTTGAGTGCACGATCAGATATTACAATATTACCTAAACAAGCTTATTCTCTTTTTATTTGTTTTTTCAATTGAAAACTGTTCAGAGTTCATATGGATGTATAAGGAAATCCTCTAAATCGTGGCGACAGTTAGAACGTAAATAAATAAAGAAACAATTCCTCCGGATGAACGTTGAAGGCAAGGGACGGTCTGTAACGCTATAGACCACCGTCCCAAAGTGACAGGTACTTATCGGGAGGAGTGTCTTCTATATATTCTCTAAGCCCAAAGTCGTTCTTACAGTCTTCATCTCTATACTTCATAAAATCAAGTACGGTATCAAAATAACGCATATCATCAACTCACGCATTTGATAAAGGTTTCAGGTTGAGGAAGGTACCTTTTTCAAATAGTCTATCGAGGATGAAACGGTAACGAGAAGACACTAGTCCGTTATTACATTGTTTGTACTGAAGGTTTTTAGATTAGTTTTCCACATCAACCGTGTTCCAACGCAGGGTTGACTCGTATCGCGACTCACAGTTAACATGCAAATAATACAGTATAAGGAGGTATCTCTAATCGTCACTTTTGTTGCTCCTGCGGTAGATGGTATTTATAAAGATTTTCGACATCGACGTAAAGATTTTCGTCATCTCATCAACCCTCAAATAAATAACATTACGTTTGGCGGAGTCTGTACGTTTATAATTTGGCTCCAACACATAATTAATTGTGCCACTGTTACGTTTAAACACTCACTGATTTAGAAAAAGTCACGGCGCATTAAGCGTTAAGGGTACTGCTTAGCGGTAGCTCCATCTTTCCTTGTTACTGCAGGTGCAACTGTTTCTTGGTGGTTCTGCTGCGAGGAGGCTTCTGGATAGCACTTCACGATGCACCAAGCTCAGATGCTGTTGTAAGGTGGACTGCTCGCTTCAGTATGTGATGTCTTAGTTAGGATCGAGGCGTCACCTGTTGGTGGCTTGGCGACTCGGGACACGCTGAAAAAAGCATGAAAGGATTGTACCAACATGAAAACATAGTTTCGGGCGGAGAAAAACTATGTACACAAAATTACTTACGACGTTAAATGATTCGTTAGTAAATCAGTTAACACTGAGGAGCTGTATTCGAGAAATAGGCACGTCCATACTGTTCCACTTTGGGAGACAAAAGGTACTCGCCACCAAGTTCTATTTAAAAGGTAAACACTCCTTTAGCTATGACCTCACTAGACACACCTCATCGTGGTAAACGTCGTTGTAGTAGTAAAAATATTTTAAATTATCCATGATCACTAAATTCACTTTTTTTTGTTGCGGGGTGTAATCAGTGAGGTGTAACATGATGTAATAATATTTATCGTACCATTCGTCAACAAGCTTCATAATCCGGAGTGCCTGTTTTTTTTCACTGAGCGTTGACTCCTTTACTGCAAAATGACAAAATTCTTTAACACAGCTTAAATTCGATACATACTACAAGACGTCTTTAGTATTAAGAACCCCTGTGATGCTCTCGTTAGAATAGCCATAAAGCACTTGAGCATCCTGACCAGTCATCCTTGTGTGAATTAAGGTTGATTTAAAATTTTCAAAAGAGGCATGAAAGGACGGCAAACGAGTATTCACAACATATTCAGATTTTACAGAGTGCCACTTTACAAGGGTGTTGCCAGCAATATCAGAGGCTACCATCGTTGATAAAGAGATAAATTCAGGAGAGGAGTATAAGCACACACAGTTAATTATGGAGAAATTTAAAAGTAAAACTTTAGTAGCTGAGTACGTGTCCACGACAGCAATGTTTTCGAACGACTAACCAGGCTAAAACAGTGAGTGATGATGACACCTGTTTGTGGGCGGAACCTATATAATAGCATGACCAGACAGGAAATCCAAATCACGTACAGCTATTAGTGTTCTCATCCATACAGTGGGCGAAGTCTTTACATCATATCCAGACGGGAATGAATGTTACACACACACACACACACACACACACACACACACACACACATTCAAAGGTTAAAAGAAAATGAAATACACAGTGTAAAAATGTAAAATAATTTATTTAAAGTACACGAGTTAAAAAATTATAAAATAAGTACTTACAAGTAAATAAACATTCATAATAATAATAATAATAATAATAATAATAAACCTATTAAAACTTAAAAATAATGATTTATGAAATAAATAAATAAATAGTACAAAAAAAATGTTAAAAGGCCATCAATAAATTAAGTCAAAATATGTACACCGATTAATTACTGCTCTCGGAAACCATTGGGAACAGTACCATAGGTCCCAGGAAATTACTATCGCTTCCTGGAAGTGTTACGACACACTTTAGTCCTAAGTTCCTTCACGAAAGTTATGCGTTCCGGCAACCAGATGAGGAGGCTTCAGGATCCCTTAGGTACACCAGGTCTTTGAGCGATGTGAAATTGATGATTTGACGGTTTCCTGGGTTTAAAGCGACCCATTTCGCCTTCACGATGTACTTGAATTCTTCTCCATTCTTCACACGTATTCCGTAAGTTTTTGGGCAGGTTGAAACAAATAAGTCCGCGTATGCATTGCCCCTATACTCATTCTTGATCTCGTCAGTGAGTTCACCAAGGGACTCACCTATACGAGGCATATATTCACCTTCTTCGCCGTAAACACCACACTGTCGGTGTCGGCATACAGGACCCGTCAACCAAGAAAATGTATTAGTCCCCAAAGCTTGATGCATCCGTAAGCCGTCGTAAAGCTATCAACAGGGATGTTTATGACGCGGGATATGTCTGTAGCCAAATCGGTTCTATTGTAACGTATTATATATGTATTACATACGAGTACAATTTCAAGAACCTCTTTGTCTTCAGTTTTGGCGTAGTCCCATGCTTCGTCAAAACTATGAGCTACAGTAACGCTCATAAGTATTCGCACAGAGAAATATTTCAGTTATATTCGTCCCTATCTTTTGTACCATGCAGAGGATAGTTAGGAAAAGTTTACTGTTCGTTTCGAAAAAATTAAGAATAAAAAAATTAGTTTAACTCCAACATTTACAGTAATGTAAAACATCAAAGAATTTGAGGAAAATAAAAAAAAAAGTTAAAATGCAAAGTTTTCTTACATTTATTTACAAAATTATTTAATACTTTGTGTCCAGCTTAGGCTTGAAGAATTTTTCTAAGAATTTTTCCCGTGTTGGCTTGTTTATGTGTATGTTACGCGTGGTCGGTGAAATTGCGCATTTCATGAAAAACGAAATATTTTGCGTTTTTCATGAAATGCGCAGGGCGTTTGCCAATTTCATGAAATAAGCAAAAGTAATGCATTTTTCATGAAATACGCAATTTTGGTGTGCGTTTTTCATGAAATCGGCAAAGGATGAAATGACAGTTACGTGACCAATTTCAGTTTGCGTTTTTCATGAACTCGGCAAAGAATGAAATAAGAGAACAAAGTTTATTTCATACAGAAACAAAAGTGTTCTTCTTAAGCTAATCTGAAGCATTTTTACAGGTATGACGAGGGTGGCATGAACTGTTACATAGGTTTCCATCTATTAGGAAGGAACACTTGAATGCCCGGTTAGGTTAATTGTACTCCCTTGACGATTGGTTAGGTTAAGTCGTGATATTTTCGTTAAAACTAACGAAAATATCGCAACTTAACCTAACCAATAGTCAAGGGCGTACAGTTGACCTAACCGGGCATTCAATTAACCTGGTCCTTCCCCTTTATCATCACCCACCCCCGCTTTGAGAAATTAAAATAAATTCTGCTTTTTTCCCCTCTTTCCCCTCACTAACACTGGCACTAACATCCCCACCATCCCCTTTTACTTTTTGTGTGCATACTGCTAGGCCAATGGGAGGTCTCTTTTTTTTTAAACGAAAATAGGATTTTAGAGAATGTGTATTTACGAAAACGAATCCGGTCAGATATTGTTAAAATGATATTGTCACGAGATTGGGAAAGACGTCCCGAATACCAGTCTCAAGTATTGCCTCCTTGGCTATATTAATCTTTTCTTTTCTACTGATGGATGTAAGTATAACATCCTATTTTATGGAGAAAATACTCATTTGTTCATTGGCACACATTAAAATTGGTTGTGATAGCTACAATCCAAGTGCATAAATTCGAATCCATTTGACGAGAGAGAAGCGTTTTGTACTCTGTGAAACAATGTAGATGGTCTTCCTTGTCAATGTTTTTGGCTTGCCGCTTGTCTGACGACAATTTGCCATGATATGAACCACTCCATTTCCAAGACAAAAAGTTTGACTGGCTCACTTCTTATTTTGACGGGCTTATATTAAAACAGAGGTAAAATGGATAAATGATGAGTCGATGGATAACATATCATGAACTCCATTTGTACCAAACACCCTTAAGATTTATAAACTATTTCGACGGACGATAAATTATCCCCAGGCCCCCCCGTCAATTCATCTATTTCTCAATACCTTTTCTGGGATTTCACGTTACTGTTGGAAAATAAGTATATATTCCCTGACTAAGGGACGAGTAATTCCCTGAGGAGATGTACTTCTGAATACACGAAAGGACTTGGAATCATTTTCTTTTTCCTCGTGGATTTGCATTATATATATATATATATATATATATATATATATATATATATATATATATATATATATATATATATATATATATATATATAGGGTGAACCAAATGTAGATGGACAGTAAATGATAACGTTTATTTTGAGAATACATATTTAATTTTTTTGTATACTATAATACAAAATAAAATTTAAATAAATTTAGTTATAATATTTAATATAATAAAACACAAACACCATAGTTATAATGAATACCATACAGGGTGTCCCGTAAGTCTGGACCCATAGGGAAAAATAATAAAATTACAAAATAGTCCAAAAATTTATTTATAATATATTTTTTTATTATTTTTATTATTATTTTTATTATTTTTTTATTATGATCTTACTCCGCTGGAGTTTTATTTGTGGGGCCACTTGAAAGCCAAAGTGTACGAGGTCAAACTTCAGAACATTTTCCACCTTAAAGCACGCATTGTGGAGGCGTGTCAAGAAATTTCTGCGACTGTGATTCAGAAAGTGCTGTCGCAGTGGAGATTGCGTCTTCAACTATGTGTGCGACACAACGGCGGACACTTTGAACAGATTATGTAATAAATTTTTGGACTATTTTGTAATTTTATTATTTTTCCCTATGGGTCCAGACTTACGGGACACCCTGTAGTTATAATATAATATAACACAAACCGTATTCAACCTACTGTCCACCTACTTTTGGTTCACCGTGATAAAGGATACTCTATTTCGTTTATTTCATATGTTACAAAGAAGTTGACAGATTTCTACGACACGTCGTAATTTTCACGGGCCTTTGGAGGATTCCTTCGATGTAGTTTTAGACTAGGCTAGTTTATTTTCGAATTTACAGTACAAGATGGCAGATTGTACAGTTTTCATTCGACGACCGCGACTTTTCAAATTGCCTTTCATATCTCCAATATCTTCGAATTTCTTCATCACTGTCTTTACTGCAGATCTGCGAAGAGCTTCCCTTGCTCCAAATTGTGCTTTAAAATCACGTTGCCCTTGCGCAACACTGTATGGAAATAACGATTCAAAGTAAACACACGTTCAGCTGTAGAATACGCCATATATATATAGGTATATAATTCGTTTTTCAACATATGAAAACTGTTAAAAGTAAGGAGTTTGTACACATATTAGTTATATAATTCAAGCTAAAATTAGTAGCTATAGACAAATTTTTAGTTAAAAACTAAACAGAGAGCAATTGCAGGGTATATGTAAAATTTAATGAACATCATAACTTATACGAATGTTATATACTGATTGTCATTGAGTTGTAAATATGGTTGCATTTTCTATGCAAGCCATACGCGCGAAACCGAAAATTACCGTAATAAAATTTCCCAAATTTTTAACCTAACCTAATTTTGAAGGCCGACATTAGCATAGTATAAAAGTCTCCGCAGGGAGAACGGCTCGAGTTCCCTTTTAACGTTAAGTAAGCTCCAAAATTTAAATTAACTTTGGACTTGAAAAATAACATCCACTATATTTTATTTTCAATAGAAAACATGGTTTGGTTTGAGTTGGAGGTGTGCCGAACATCTGGGAAGGTATAGCTTGAGGTGTATATATATATATATGAAAATTATTTCACGAAAGTAACACGTGAAAAATATTTATGATGAATAAAACCACGAAGGAAAGGAAACACAAAATGGTGCTCAAGCGCTTTCGTCTAATGACATCCTCAGGAACACTCAGGACATCCTGAGGATGTCATTAGACGAAAGCGCTTGAGCACCATTTTGTGTTTCCTTTCCTTCGTGGTTTTATTCATCATATATATATATATATATATATAAGTTTCTAAGCGGTTGTTTTGTTTGTTCTGCGATCGACCCTTCTACAGCATTTCTCTCCATTTGTAAGAACTTGGTGTAAGAGTGAGTCACTTTCTACTCTCCTTCTATCCCCTTAATCTTCTCAATCAGCTCCTTCAGGAATTTATTAAGCTAGTTTTTATTGAATTCTTTTAATATTTCATAAATTCTCAAACTGCTTCGACAAAATCTGAAATTATTTTTGGTTTTCCTTTGCTGACAGTTTTCTACTGTTCTCCTCGAGGCATCCTCTCCTTCTCAACTAAAGATGATCCAAAATCCTTTTCTGCTGAATTTTTAAGCAGTTTCTACATATTTATTTTCATATATAATCAACGGTGTCTTTCCAATAAGTAGAATTTCTGAGATTTTGTTTCGTTAATATACTATTTATTATAATTTACTATGACGTCATATATTTATTATATGATATACGTCTTCGATACCCGCAAAATCTCGTTTTCTGACGATCTGCAAGTTCTCTGAGCTCTGCGTCAGTTGACATTAATACTCTTAAATCCCAGACATGGAATTTGATGTAATTTGTTTGTTTTCGTCTGTCTCATAACCCTGTATTTTGTTGCTCTTCTTTGTTGTCACCAAATGTTGGTAAAAACTGTAATTTCTTGTTCTTAAACTTCATATTATTTTACATATTTAATCTATTTACATAATATGTTCATAACCTGTACATTTATTGATTTTGGTATCTCCGTTTCAGTACTGATTTCTCTGCAAAATTATGGTCACCGTAAACCAATACACAATAAAATACCAAACAATTCGCTCATTCATCACTTTTTTTATAAACAGTACACGTGGTTTAATTCCCTTCCTTGAAATACGAAACTACAGACTGGTGAAACTTCAGATTTTATATCCACTTTTACCACCGACTTAAAACATTGAGTCAGTGGTAAATGGATATAAAATCGCTCTCTCAAACCCAATTTTTAAATATCACTAAACTTAATTCTTTACCAAGTAATCCACATTCCATGTCCGATCCCATTTATTAAGGAGGAGAGGAAGAGCGACAAGCTTGACCTTTGTAAAATGAGAACTCATCGCACGGAACATTTGAAAGGTTGAAAGGCACATATATATATATATATATATATATATATATATATATATATATATATATATACTGTAATTCGTTAAATACAAAATTCAAAATTTGAAATAAAATCAGACATTTTATGTATTAATTACAAACCGAATTCAAAGATTTAAAATATATTCTCTTTGCAATTAAACCAACTGAAACTCAATTATGAATTTGTTTTAATTAAATTCACGAATGAAATTAAGATTTTATCAATTTTCAAAAGTTAAAAGCTTAATATTTAAATTAAAATTTTTCGTTTCATTAACCTTCTTTCGTGTACATAATTTTACATATTTTGCTTCCATATTCAAATTCTGAAATTTCACTGCAATTATACCTGAATAATATATATATATATATATATATATATATATATATACTGTGTATATATATATGGAATACACAGACCTAATGTGCATGGAACAAGGAACCCTTCTGGGATAATTAAATCCACTATAGTCCGAATGCATAATGGGTATAAATGGCAAATACTAAAGTTTTTTTCTTTTTCATGATGGAAACCCAACGTGGACAACGGGTCACTAACAAAGAGGCCCAAAAATAAAGCTCCCCTCACCAGCTATCTGCTAAGCAGATAGGACCCAGCTTTGGGACAGGGTCTATATATTTATCATTACTTAGTCACACTATAGTGGATTTAATTATCCCAAAAGAGTTCCTTGCTTGTTCCATGCACATTAGGTCTGTGTATTTCGTAAAAGTTATTTCAGGGTGCATTCTGAGTTGCATCATATATATATAGTATATGTACATAGAGAGAGAGAGAGAGATGCAAGTTCACGTTTGAGGATGAACAAACATATAGGATATTATTTATTGTACGAATAATACTGTATTTATATTAAAGCAATTACGTGCTCAGCTCGATACAGACAGATTATTCTAATCTGAGTTTGGGAAGACTATAAATTCAAATTTAATTATTGAATCATTTCGATCTTGAGTCTGATGTCTGCTGTAATTTAATTTTACTTGGATGCTGGTTCTCCATTTCTTTGAGATAACTCATTTTTCGAATGTTGTTTTGTAGTAAGGATAGTACTAGGGCATGGTTCTGATTAATCACTTAATCAGTTAATTATTGTTTCGAATTTAATCATTAATTAATCAAAAAATATTTTTAGAAAATTATGAGAAATGATTAATTTCCTCATAATTTCTGTATCATTTTACCTTAAATTTTGTAATGTATCATTTGAATTTGGCACCTTTTTCCATGTATAAACTGCCTAATCCGCCCATGCCTGATTTCTTGAACTAAAGCAAACTAAATGTTTGAGCAAAATGTTTTCTTCGGTCTTATCTCACGCAACAGAAACAATAAAGCTCTTTCTTACTCTTTTCAGAAGTATTTAATTTTTAATCATTTTTTATCAGTTAATCATTAATTAATTAGAAAATTTCATCATTCATCACTTTGCCTAAAAATGATTAATTAACCATGCCCTAGATCAGTGATGGCGAACCACTGACCCACCGGTCAAGTACTGACCCACGAGGCAATTTTTAGTGACCCACGAGCTATTATTTAAATAAAATATGGCTTTAATTTTTATATTTTCTGCATTACAGTTTTAAAATTATTTTATTCTCCAAAAAAAAAATCTGATACACAATAAAAATTGTCCTGGCTAATATTCAAGGAATAACCAAAACCAATCACTCAATAAGGTTTCGTACCTGAAAGGATTTATGGATGAAACAAGGGCGGACATTGCATGCCTCACAGAAACTCATCTTAAAGATTGCCAAGGAAATTGTGAAAACTGCGAACATTGTATTGATAAGAAAGAGATAAATATAGAGGGCTTCAACTTACTAAGAGCGGATAAAATGACGAGATGTAAAGGTGGCTGTGCTATATATGTACAGGAAGGTCATATGACAGAGACGATAATAAGTAAATCAAACAGCTATGTGGAACTCCTAGCAGTGAAAATAGAAAAACTAAACGTGATAGTAATAGTCATCTATAGACCTCCAAGCACCCAACCGAAACAGTCTCGCAGGCCATTGATGACATCAGAAAGCTAATAAAGGCCATAAACCCTCCATCCCCTAATATAATGATCTGCGGAGCCTTTAACTTCCCATTTATAAAATACAAAAATGTGGATAGGAATATATACAGGGGTTAGACAAAATAATATGAACACCTTGATAAATGGCGGTTTTTATTGTTAATATGGAGTTGGTCCTCCTTTAGCGGCAATAACAGCTGCAATGCGTCGGGGAATTGATTCATACAGCTTTTGGACAGTGGCTAGAGGAATCCTGAGCCATTCTACCCTGCTCCAGTTCCTCCAAAGACGCCGGCGGTGGGAATCGGCTTCTGACCTGCTGCTCCAACTGACACCACAGATGCTCGATAATGTTAAGATCCGGGGATTGTGGAGGCCAATCCAAGCGTTCTACTTCACTAACATGCTCTTCAAACCAGTTTTTAACGACCCCAGCGGTGTGGATTGGTGCATTATCATCCTGGAAGACGGCGCCGCCATTGGGAAACAGCGTTTGGACCATGGGATGGACCTGGTCAGCCAATATTGACAGATAGACCTGGGCGTTAACCCTACCATGCAGTACTACAGCTGGGCCAAGAGTATTCCACGATATTGCTGCCCAAACCATCACAGATCCGCCTCCATGCTTAACGGTTGGGGTCAGGCAGTCGGGGTCATAAGCATCTTTAGGCTGTCTCCAGACGTAAACTCGACCGGAACATGGAAATAACGTAAAGGAGGATTCGTCGGAGTAGACTACATTCTTCCACCGGTCCATTGACCAATTCTTATGGTCATTACACCATTTTCTGCGCCGCTCAATGTTGATGTGCGAAAGGAAGGGTTTGGTAATTGCAGCCCTCCCATGGTATCCAGCTCCATGGAGCTCGCGACGTACAGTTGTGGTCGATACCGGGCTTGCAAGATGCTGGTTAAGCTCTGCAGTCACTTTTGGAGCTGTGGTCTTATGGTTCTTTGTCACAATGCGCTTTAGCACCCGGCGGTCTCGATCACACAGCTTCTTCTTGCGTCCACTATTGCATTTGTCGGTGCTTGTCTTTCCATGGTTTTGGTATGCAGACATGACCATAGAGACAGTTCCTCTGGATACATTGAACATCTGAGCAGTTTTCGTCACCGATGCATCAGCCATCCGCGCTCCGACAATTTGCCCTCTTTGGAAGTCTGACAGGTCTTTCATAACTGCTAATTCATAATTCACTCAGATCTGTAAAAACAACGTGAGGGTTATAACATGACGTATACACTCTCTGTTACGCATTTAAATAGGTTTGCCAGTCATTTGACCGTTTAGTTTGTGTCTGAGCAGTCCGTAAAGATAACCGGTGAAATCGGCGGGTGTTCATATTATTTTGTCTAACCCCTGTATATTCACCAGGACAAGGGGGGCACAAGAGAAGACCAGGAGCAAGCAAAAATTTTGATGGATCTCACAACTGAGTTTATGCTGACACAGGAAATAACAGAAAATAACAGAAAAAATAACTGCCTGGATCTGGTATTCACGAATAACACGAACTTGATTGCTGATATAAAAAAACCCCCAACCATTATCTCAGACCACAACTTAATCGAGATATCAACAAATATGACGACAGCATTAAAAGACAATACACATATTGAGGAAAGAAGTAAATTCGGGGCCTTTAACTTAAACTCCAAGACTATAAATTGGGAAGCAATCAGATCGCACATGGCCCAAATAGAATGGAGAACAATTTTCGAGAATAAAACAACTGAAGAAATGCTAACAACCTTGGAAGAAAAAACGCTGAGAATTTTAGAAAAATATGCTCCGAAATCACAGCCAAAAGGAAAGAGGAGCTGGCTAAAGAGGCAAAAGAGAAGACTTTTCCGCAAAAGAAAGAGAGTGGAGGCGAAGTTAGGCAACTGTGGAGATAATGACAGGAAAGCAATAAAAGAAAAACTGGAGGGTATCGATAGGGAAATACAAGCCCTGATTAAGGACCATACAGAGAGGGAAGAGGAAAAGGCGGTAGAAGCAATAAAGGAAAATCCAAAATAGCTATGCAAAAAGGAAAACAAAAACGCGCACCGCTATTGGGCCCTGAAGGACGTGAAATATTGAACTAACCGACGATCCAAAAGAAATATCTGATACATTGAGAGCTCAGTATGAATCGTTTTCAGTACCAGTCCAAAAAGTGACAAAGCGATACCTGACATAAATGCATTCTTTGAAGAGGAATTGCAAGGAGAGTATATAACAGACTTTGATTTTACACCAGAAGATGTAGCGAGAGCTATAGGACAAATGAAACCACATTAAGCTGCAAGTCCGGACAATTGGAACGCATTCTTGATTAAAAACTAAAAATGAAATAGCTACACCTTTATAGTGGATATGGAGAAGATCCCTAGACACTGGGGAAATACCGAGCATCTTGAAAGAGCAAACATTGTCCCTATATATAAAGGAGGGGACAGATCTCAAGCAAAGAACTATAGACCGACCAGTGTCACTGACGTCCCACCTCACCAAAGTATTTGAAAGAATAGTTAGAGAGAAAATTTATGACTTCCTGGAGACACGGGAAAGATTCAACGAAAATCAGCATGGATTCCGATCAGGTAGATCATGCCTATCACAACTAATAGAACACTACAACAATATCCTAGATGCATTGGAAGGCAATGACAACTACGATGTTATATACACACACTTTTCTAAAGCTTTCGGCAAATGTGACCATGGTATAATAGCACATAAAATTAAATATGTGGGAATAACAGGCAAAGTGGGAAAATGGATCTACAACTTCCTTAGATAACGTCTGCAGGTCGTCAAAATTCAAGGTATATCATCATCAGAATCGGAAGTACGCAGCTCAGTAGTACAAGGGACAGTACTGGCCCTACTCCTGTTCATTATCATGCTAACAGACATAGACAGCGGAGTAAACAGCAACAGTATAGTAACATCCTTTGCAGACGATACAAAGATCAGCAGAAAAATCAGCGATATACATGACGTGGAGGCCTTGCAGAGGGACACGAACAAAATATACAAATGGTCAGAAGACAACAACATGTCATTTAACACCGAGAAATTTCAGCTCCTGAGATATGGTAGAAAAGAAGAACTTAAACAGACTGCATATTATGCTCCAGATAGACGGGAAATTCAGAGAAGCACGAAAGCGATCGATCTCGGGATAATAATGACAGATGATGCGAAATTCGAAACCCAGATCAGATACTTGAATACTGCTCAGTTTTGACGTCCCTATATCAAAAGGAAGAAACTAATAAACTAGAGAAACGTAAAGGTATTTCACAGCCAAGATTGATGGCTGCAAAGAACTCAACTACTGGGAAAGACTACGTAAACTAAATCTGTACTTCCTGGAAAGAAGAAGAGAGAGGTACACCATAATCTACATATGGAAAATGATCGAAAAACTGGTACCAAACCTAAAACTAACCCAATTACCATTCAAACAACACTGGAAAATAAAAAAGGCAGAATGTGTAGTGTTCCCAAATTAAAGGCCCGACAAGGGACCTCCTCAACTCTGAAGGAAAATAGCTTGGTTGTCAGGGGGCCAAGACTTTTCAACCAGCTTTCAAAGGACCTCAGAAACGTAACGGGGGTCAAAGTTGAAGTCTTCAAGAGAAGACTGGATGCCTGGCTCAGGACGGTACCAGATGAGCCGGGCGTGCCTGGCTATGTACGGTGGAGAGCGCAAGAATGCAACTCGCTCCTCCACCAAGCCAGACCTAGAGGCGGGGCCACCAGCTTCACCTCCGTGTGAAGAGAGACCAACGCACGAAACAACATAAGGTTCATAAGGTAAGGTACACACTGAAACGTTTTTAAACGTATAGTATACGTTTAAAAACGTGCTAACAATGTTTGGTTCATCTTATTCATGTGAACAGTTGTTTTCCTCCATGAATTTCGTTAAATCCACCACTAGGAATCGCCTTGGCACAGATACGAGTGCTGCGTGTGAGAGACTAAAGACAACTAAATATAAACCTCGGATCAAAACATTAGCAGCTAAAATCCAACAAGTTTCTTACTAAAAATAGTAAGTAAATAAATTATTGTGACCCAATTTCGTTTTTTGAAAATCAAAAGTAACAAAATGACCCGCCAGCAAAAAAGGTTCGCCACAACTGTGGGCCCGAGATGGTACTCTAACTCTCATATTAATAATGACATTAAAATAAATAAATTACAAAATTAAATAGGTAAATGAAAAGATAGATGAATCAAATTAAATTTAAGGATTTTTGTTTTTTTCAACTTCATTCAAATTACATGGAGCCCAAAGAAATGAAGAGACAAATCCGATTTGAACTGGTTTACGCTAGTTTCAACTTGTTTGTTAACTTGTAAATCAGTTGTAAACTAATTTAAACCAGTCCAAATCGGATTTGTCTCTTCACTTTCACTTGAATTCCCTCCTCTGTTCTGTACTTTAAAGTTTTCACTTAATCTTTAAATTCTTTTCTACCTCTCAACCTCTTTTCTCTGCCTTGCTTTAAACTTTCACTTGTCTTTAAATTTCTTTCTTTTCTTTCAACCTCTTTTCTTTGCTTTAAAACTTTCACTTGTCTTTAAATTTCTTTCTTTCTTTCAACCTCTTTTCTTTGCTTTAAAACTTTCACTTGTCTTTAAATTTTTTCTTTTCTTTCAACCTCTTTTCTTTGCTTTAAAACTTTCACTTGTCTTTAAATTTCTTTCTTTTCTTTCAACCTCTTTTCTTTGCTTTAAAACTTTCACTTGTCTTTAAATTTCTTTCTTTTCTTTCAACCTCTTTTCTTTGCTTTAAAACTTTCACTTGTCTTTAAATTTCTTTCTTTTCTTTCAACCTCTTTTCTTTGCTTTAAAACTTTCACTTGTCTTTAAATTTTCTTCCTCCTTTCAACCCTCCTTCTTAAACAGACAGCCTGGTAGGGACCAGCCGGTCTGTTGCTATTTGGTATCTTTTCTAGTCCTTTGTATTCCTTTGTACTTGCTTTACGAAACTAGTTTAAGCAGTTCAATTCAGATTTGTCTCTTCACTTGCGTTACTTTATGCACACCCTGTATATCAAATGCTTAGTTGTGAAGATTTTCTAAGGCACTCTTCCTGTGAAATTCATATTACTGTTAAGTTAAACGTGGTCAGTACACTTAATTTCGTACGTAACATCCTTTCAACACACTGGAAAAAAACTTCTAATACTATGCATTCGGAGAGTTGTGTTTAGAGTTATAAGGTCTGTATTTCACTGTAACTGTTATTTAATGCACCCTAAGGTGCATCAGCTCGGGTGCATTATTCATCAGAAGGTAGATGAATGTGAAGTTTGTATCTCCTCTCTGTGGTCTCCTAAACGTATTTTTTTCTCAATTTTCGAAATTCTAAAAACATTTTTGCATCTTCAAGATGCACCAAAGACTAAACCACCTATTCCAAAGTACTTCATATGCACATGCCTATTATCTCTCTCTCTCTCTCTCTCTCTCTCTCTCTCTCTCTCTCTCTCTATATATATATATATATATATATATATATATATATATATATATCAGATGAAAAAACACGAAGGAAAGGAAACAGAATGGTGCTCAAGCGCTTTCGTCTAATGACATCCTCAGGAACATTGAAGTAAATAAAGAGTTCGAGACTATATACGTCACACACACACAAAAAAAAAATATATATATATATATATAATAAATATAGCAATAAAAATTGTGGGAGGAGCATACAAATTTGTAAGGAGAAACTACCAATTTTAGCACTTTGCCCTTCTTGTCTAAATCCGTTCTGAACAAATTCAAAACAACAGGATCAAATGGATTGTGTACAACCAATTTTATAGATAATGCCTGAATTATATATAGGTCACAAAAAAAAATATATAAAAATAAAAATTGTAAGGGAGCATACAAATTTATAAGGGAAAACTACCAAAGTTTTAACACTCTGCCCTTCTTGTCCAAATCCGTTCTGAACGCATTCAAAATAACAGGATCAAGTGGAAAAAGACCTTGGCTCATGTTAAAATTATTTGTACTGTAAGTTGAATAATAGCAGACTCAAGAATATTTCTATTAACAATGTTGCTAGAGTGAAACAAAACTGAAGCATTATTCCAATCAATACAGTGGGATAACTCTGACAAATGGACAAAAAGGGCACTGGACGACTATCCCGTTCTAACGGAATATTGATGCTGTTTTACACACGTGTGCAAATCCTTTCCCGTCTGACCAATGTAAAAGGACTCACATTGTTTACAACCAATTTTATAGATAATGCCTGAATTTTTGGTAGGGCTATTTTTAACTATGATATTTTTCACAATATTATTATATGAAAATACTACATTAATATTCAAAAGTTTAAGTACATTAGCAATGCCTAAAAAGCTTGGGAAAAATGGGAGTACTAAAATATTCTTTGACAAAGGCAAAGTGCGAGTGTTATTATTCACGCGATAGAAGGTTCGTTTTGCCCTGTTAAGACAAGATTCCATAAACGCAGGTGGGTAGCACAGATCACTTCCAATACCGTTGATTTTTTGGCTAGACGGGAAAGGATTTGCACACGCGTGTAAAACAGCATCAATATTCCGTTAGAACGGGACAGTCGTCCAGTGCCCTTTTTGTTCATTTTCAGAGTTATCCCACTGTATTGATTGGAATAATGCTTCAGTTTTGTTTCACTCTAGCAACATTGTTAATAGAAATATTCTTGAGTCTGCTATTATTCAACTTACAAATAATTTTAACATGAGCCAAGGTCTTTTTCCACTTGATCCTGTTATTTTGAATGCGTTCAGAACGGATTTGGACAAGAAGGGCAGAGTGTTAAAACTTTGGTAGTTTTCCCTTATAAATTTGTATGCTCCTCTTACAATTTTTATTTTTATATATTTTTTTTTGTGACCTATATATAATTCAGGCATTATCTATAAAATTGGTTGTACACAATCCATTTGATCCTGTTGTTTTGAATTCGTTCAGAACGGATTTAGACAAGAAGGGCAAAGTGCTAAAATTGGTAGTTTCTCCTTACAAATTTGTATGCTCCTCCCACAATTTTTATTGCTATATTTATTATATATATATATTTTTTTGTGACCTATATATAGTCTCGAACTCTTTATTTACTTAGTGTTCCTGAGGATGTCATTAGACGAAAGCGCTTGAGCACCATTCTGTGTTTCCTTTTCTTCGTGGTTTTTTTTCGATCATAAATATTTTTCACGTGTTACTTTCGTGAAATAATTTTCATATATATATATATATAGGGTGTTTCATATGTCTGAAGACATGGCTTTTATATTTTTAATTTTTGTTCGTTTCAGGTTGTTCTTTTTTGTCTACGTAGACAGACTAAGAACACTTGAGGATTTGAAAGCTAAGATAAGACTGGAATTGCAGCGAATTTCTGCTGAAACAATCAGAAGTGTTCAGAGAGTTTGCCAGTTACGAGTAATGAAGTGTCTTGTAGTTCAGGGTGAACAATTTGAACACCTTCTGTAACAGTATGTTGAAAATAAAACATTGTCATAAAGCTGTATTACTTTTTCTACATATTTCCAATTGTTCCAGACGTATGAAACACCCTGTTTGTGTATATATGCGAGGTCACCAGCTTGAGACCTTCGTGTAAAGAGAGACCAACGCACGGAACTGCTACGAGGTTTTTTAAGAGAGAGAGAGAGAGAGAGAGAGAGAGAGAGAGAGAGAGAGAGAGAGAGACTCATCCACTTAAACGAACTGTCTTTTTCTCAGCTCATTTGTTTAATACATAACACTACATCTGGCCTCGCCTGTACGAAACAGCGTGATTCCATTCCATAAATAAGATTAACAACATCAAATGTGGAATATTAATTCCATCTCATTCACGATAAATTCGGTAATGTAGAATTCGCATCGAGTGTGGCGCTATTTTTGTTCCTTTTATTCGTCCGAATCGAGTTAGAGATACGTCGGAGAACGAATTGTTGCCTCTCTCAATCAGTTAAAAACGTCAAATCTTAAGAATTGTTCGATCTTCTTCCGTCCGTAAGTTGTGAAGAAGATGAGAGAGAGAGAGAGAGAGAGAGAGAGAGAGAGAGAGAGAGAGAGAGAGAGAGAGAGAGAGAGAGAAAAATTTAATTTTGAACTAAGTTTCGTATGAGTACTTAAAAACTTTTTTTATTAAAAATAATTTACAGTTCACATGCTTAAAATTAATATATTTTAAGTACAGTCGTCAAACACTAACATTCGACAATTATTATGAACGAAAATGAGTTATTACTAAAAATCATGAAAATGAATTTGCTTTTTAATTAAGCTATTTTTATTCACATTTTTCAGTTCGACATGAAATTGGTCAAACTAATTTAAATGTTCACTCAAATAACCACGCCAAGTAAGACGCATTTGATTTTGTTTTGTTTAGTTTATACATAAATAAAAATATTTATAGAAATTATTATTATTATTATTATTATTATTATTATCGGACCTTTTCCAGTTTGTGTACCGTTTTTCATATAATTTATTTTTGATTGGTCATACAACCGCCGTCGATTATAACAACTTTTTAAGAGAGGTAAGTTCTTGATAACCTAACCTAACCTAACCTAACCTAACGTAACGTAGCCTAACCTAACCTTCTGTTTTACTCTATGCTGTGCCTAACAGAAGCAAAGAAACACTAGAAAGTTGCATAAAAGCCAACATTCTGCCTGGATCTACTATTATTAGTGATATGTGGAAATCTTACGATCAAATTGATAAAATCCCACATTATAACTTTCGTCACTACACTATAAATCACAGTGAAAATTTTGTCGATCCAGCGACCGGTGCCCACACCCAGCAGATAGAGAGCACCTGGAACGTCTTTAAACGGTACATAAACTGGAAAACGTCCTTATTATCATAATTATTATTATTATTATTATTATTTACAGTTTGTAGCTTTGATATTTAACATTACAGTTGCGTCGAATAAATTTCGTTGGTGAAGTTAATTTGTCCAAAAAAATTTTAAACTTTTCAAATAAGGTTTCACCAAAGTATGATGAACAGTCACGAAAAAACGTTGAAGTAAATTTTATATCATGGTTAAAATCTGGTAACTGTGATGAACATTTCACAAAAATATAAAAAATACATTTTAAAAACAATGAATTTTTATAGTTTTAACCGTAAATGTACAATAAGAATTTAATGTCATTTAACCAGAATATCATTTAACCAGAATGTCATTTAACCAGAATGTCATTTAACCAGAATGTTAACCCGTATTTCATTTCTTATACTTCATAAAAACGAGAAGTAGAACAAAGTCGATCTGCACAATGTCGACGTGTATAATGTCGATACTAAAAAAGTTTAAATTAAGTCAGGTTTGATTATATTATGACCACTTATGTTACGCTAGGTTAGGTTAGGTCTGCTTAGATTAGGTTAGTCTGGTTATGTTAGGTTATGTCAGTCATTTTCATTGAAAATCTGAAATTAGTTTCAAATCTAAAATCCAAATATTCTCATAAA
The DNA here is from genome assembly GCA_023014485.1 of Bathynomus jamesi. NCBI lineage: Eukaryota > Metazoa > Arthropoda > Malacostraca > Isopoda > Cirolanidae > Bathynomus > Bathynomus jamesi. The sequence goes on along the minus strand of JAJOZX010002680.1, from coordinate 533,085 downwards.
GTCTTACTTCGACACTATCAAATTCGACTTCGTTCATGTAACGCCATGAAAAAAAATATTCGCGATCGACACGTCGCCGGTAAGCATCAAAAAATTACCGAATAACGCAATACAGTTAACGAAAGAAAACTTAAATCACCAACTTTACAAACGTCACCGAATTACTGTAACGTTAAAAATTACGGTACTGCAAATCGTAAGAAAGAAAAAATATAACGAATTTCTTATAAATTAAACAACGACCGAATATATAAAGCTTATAACGAATTGAAAAGTTGGAAAACTTCGACAATTAAAAATTTAAAAGTTTGCATATAAAAATTTTAATATTTATTGCTTGTAATATAAAATAATACAATGTTATTAAATTTTGTTCCATAAGAATTTTAAACATTTTTTATTTTAAATTTCTTATTATCCTTTTAACATCCATTTAATAATAATAATATATATACAGGGTGTCCCCATAAGTCCGGCATCATAGGAGAAATTCATATTTTTCTATTTCAACAAACCATAATTCATTTTTTTTTTATGCTCGGGATGTCAATTTCCCGTTCACCATTCTGTTCAGTGACGAGGCTGTTTTTTATGGAAATGGTGAGGTAAATCGACAGAACACCCGCTACTGGTCTCAAAACAACCCTCACTGGTATACCTCTTCAAAGGAACAAGGTGCATCTCGGGTGATGGTATGATGTGGCATTTGGAAGGATCGCATCATAGGCCCCCTCTTTTTCGATGAACATGTCACTGGAGGCACCTACCTACGTATGCTCAAGGAAGAAGCATTTCCCAGTGTCTTGAACGAAGAAGGAAATTTCCCAACATGGTTCCAGCAAGACGGCGCTCCTGCACATTACAGCACCCAAGTAAGGGAATACCTGTACCAACAATTCCCTGGTCATTGGATAGGACGTCGAGGGCCTGTGGAATGGCCAGCTAGAAGCCCGGATCTCACGCCACTAGATTTTTATCTCTGGGGCCACTTGAAAGCGCTGGTATACGCAGAGAAAATTAGGAGTGTTGAACATTTGCGGCAGCGCATTATTGAGGCATGTAACACCATTACTACTGTCATCATTCACCGTGTGCTTGCTGACTGGGTATCACGTCTGAATTTGTGTATTGAAAACAATGGTGGACATATTGAGCACGTTCTGTAAATAAAAGCTTTTGTTTTGCCTTTTTTAATTATTTTTCCTATGATGCCGGACTTATGGGACACCCTGTATATATATTAAAATAGTATCATAATATATATATATATATATATATATATATATATATATATATATATATATATTATGATACTATTTTAAGATGTTCTTGTAATTTATATATATATTATATATTTTATATTCTGTACTTCCCATATTATTAATTAAGAGGAAAGATAATATTATATACGCGCCCTTTATTAATTATTCGGTACGAGCTTAAATATTTTAAATTATTACGCTACCGCCCCTCTTGACACTTGATATCAAGAATAAAAGTATCTTTCGTGAAGAACAATTTAATAAGGCTAATATTCACTGAATAAAATTACTCACAAAACTGAACACAAGGTTCCGCAATTGGGGTATCGGGGGCGAAGGATAGGTGAAACGTAACTTGGGTACATGACATCACCGTACCCAAATAAAAGAGTGCATAACATTTCCTTCATGAACACTCATGTCGTGAGTGCCACGGTTCGAGCCACCCTAAGGGGGGATTAATGGAATGTGATGATGATTACAAGGCACCAAAATTGGACGTTAAATCGAGGTTATTACCGTTAAGTGGTGCCTCGTAAAAGCATTCCTGATTTCTTATTGCATTCAGAAATCAAGTTGGATCCAATTTCAGTCGAGTTGTGCTTTCGGAAGAGTTCGTTAATGGACGCAGAGGAAGTTGGTCTAAATTTATAACACACACACACACACACACACCAGATGAATTCACAGTTAAACATGCGAACTGTTCAATATTTAATCCACACTGGAACCGAAAACAATCCAACTGAGCATACTTCTGCGTATCATTTCGCGAGTTGTAATAAACTTGAAACTACGTGGAAATTTTTTCCTTTCCTTCTGTGGATTAAATTAATATATAAAGAAACAAAAAAAAAAAATATATATATATATATAATATATTAGTGTGGACCAAAATGGGGGGTAAATTATAAAGTTGATGAAATCCTTGTTCCACATTAATGCCCTTGTTCCTTTGGACCAGATAGACATGTCAGCAAAATGTTGGTCAAATATGAGAATATTTAGGGGTCCCGAGATTGAATGACTTATAAAAAATTTCCAATGAATAGGCGCGCTTAGAACATCAATGATCAACTCAACTCTTGAGTTGCAACTTATGAAAAAATTTCTTCTTATTTAAGAAATTTTTGGTGTTAATAGAGTACAAAAACAATCTTAGATCATTATTTCAGAGAAAATTATTAATAAGGAAAACAAAAATTTGGATAAAATATATTATCCTTAATTGGTCAACTCTAAATTAAAGGCTTTGCCTAATTGGCTTGAACCTTTTAGTTATCCTTTTTATCTCCTAATTTAACTGGTTTATTTTACTATTTCAGAAATTTAATTTTTTAAACTAAAAATGGCTACTCGTTCTAAAACTAAAGTTTGGCTCATTGGCCATTTAAATAAAGATATACTTTGTTGCCGCTTACCTACAAAACTGCAAGTTTTGCAAACATATTTCTTCCATCAAAAAGAGGAAAAATTGGGACGAAGAAGATCCATTAATCTTTGCTTAGATGAAGTGATGACCTACTGGGAGAAAGCCAGGATTCCCACAATGCGTAGAGACAGTGCCATCCGAAAGATTGACTCTTTAATAAGCTGTTATGATAAATTGATGAAAAACAGAAAAAGGCCCGAGGAAAAATGCCGTATTGAAGAAGCTATGTTTAAAGATGAAATTAAGGCTGAAATTCTTGATATTGGTCACTCTAATGCCCTTTGATGATGTCAAATGAAGAAGACAAGCTTTTCTACTTAAGCCAGCAAGAATATCCTACACAAAGTAGCATGGGTACAGTAGACCAAATTCTTGCAAAAAGAGAGAAAAGAAGGCTTCATCGTGAAGAATTAGAGTGTGAAAGAGCCCTCAAAGAGCAGAAGCGATCTAAAAGATCATTCTTGCCTGCCAATAGAGATGATTTCACATCGTCATCATCATCATCACCATCAACTAATGACGACAACCTTGAAATGAATTTTCAAGGTCCCTCTGAAGAGCAATTTAAAAAGAAAATGTTGGCTCCTAAAAAGTCAAAGCCTATTGACAAAAATGTTGTAGCAGCCTATGATAGAATGAATCTTTCCAATCGAGATGCAGCTATGTCTTATGCTGTTGTTGCTCAGTCTTTGGGCCATAATTTGGAAAACATTACAGTGTCAAAATCTACTATGCTTCGAACTCGTCAAAAGTTACGCAAAGAAATAGCAACAGAATATGAAGAGCAAGCATTTGTCCTGGAGAGCCTTTAGTTCTTCATTGGGATGGAAAAATGCTCCCAGAGATATCAGGTTAGTTTTTTTGTCTGATTAATTTAGCATATTTATATTTTATCTCTCAGGTGAAAAACTTAGTTGTGGGTCTGGTTTCACACCTAGGCAATGTGTTATTATCTGGTTGGTTTTAATTAAACATTTTGATAGCTAAATTTCTATTTAATTAGGTTACATTTCACTGTCTGAAGCTAGTTTTCACATCTACACCATTTTACCTTCAAATTAAAATAAATCAAGTTTAATTTAAAATAAGTCAAGTTTAATTTAAAATTATATATTATATATATATAAATTATAATATATATAAATATATTAAATATAAAAATAAAATATTAAAAATAAATATATATAAATTATATATAAATTATATATTTTAACTTTTCTTGCAGGCGAAGGAAGAACGGAAAGGATTGCAATGTTAGTCAGTGGGAATGGTGAAGAGAAATTGCTGGGAATTCCTAAAGTCACTGCTGGCACGGGTACGGAGATGGCTCGTGTTTGCATTTCTCTCCTGCAAGAACATGATATGACCCAGAGAATTATTGGGCTGTCATTTGACACAACAGCATCCAATACCGGAATCCATGCTGGAGCTTGCACTAAAATTGAACAAGAACTTGGAAAAGAGCTTTTATATTTAGCCTGCAGACACCATATTTATGAGATTGTCCTATCTCAAGTCTTCCGGACTTCTATGGGCCATTCCTCTGAACCTGATATTCCAATCTTCAAAAGATTCAAAACTCAATGGGATTTTATGGATCATTCTCAAATCACAACTGCTGTTGATTCCCAAAGCTGCAGAATAATTGAAAGAGTTCAAGATTTAAAAAATCAAGCAGTCTTAATCATGAAGGAGGCACTCAACTCTAAACAGCCAAGAGATGATTATAAAGAATTTTTTCAACTTGTTCTCTTGTTTTTTGGAGAAGAAAGCATTTCTAATACTCCCTTGAAGAGACCTGGAGCGTACCATCATGCAAGATGGATGGCAAAAGGAATTTATGCATTTAAGCTTTTTCTTCTCCAAAATCAATTTAAGATGACTAAAAAAGAACTTGATGCAATAACAGAAATTTGTTTATTTGTTGCATTGGTATACACAAAATCTTGGGCAAAAGCTTCTCAACCAGAGGAAGCCCCAAATGTTGATCTTAAATTTTTGCAAGATCTTGCAATAATGGAGGAAAATTCTTTGATATCAAGTGTTATCAAGCAAGCCCAAAATGCCATTAAACGACATCTGTGGTACCTCTCAGAAACACTTGTTGGATTAAGCTTCTTTGACAAAAGCATATCCCTTGAAGAAAAGGAGCAAATGCGAAATAATATCAAAATGCCTCCAAGAAATAAGGGACTGAAACGTTTAGAAGCAAAGGTAACCCTAGCTTCTTTTAAAGAAAAAAGGATTTCTGATTTTGTTACTTCAAGGACTAAATCTCTTTTTGATGCTCTACATCTCAATTCTCTCTTCACTGAAAATTCTGCATCAACATGGGGAATAGATCCTCAGTACCAAAGAGGCTGTGCTAGAGTTCGTGCCCTTAGAGTGACAAATGACACAGCTGAGCGGGGTGTTGCATTGATTGAAAAATTTAATCAAGCAGTGACAACTAAAGAAGAGGACAAACAATACTGCTCAAAACAGTTTTCAAGAATCGTAAAGAATTTCCAACAAAAAATAAAGCAGAACTTATGAAAATGAGGAAAAACTAATTTTTTCAGCATTAAAAGGAAAAGTGCAATTTCTCGGGACCCCTACAACTTGACGTAGAGGTTTCAAATTTGTAATTTGATTAAGGTAAGCAAAAGGAATAACAATACTCATGTGGACAAAGATTTTAAACCTTCATTTTTTTGGTCCACACTAATATTATATAGTACATATATATATATAATATATATATAATATATATATATATATATATATATATATACATATGCGATCACCAGCCGTCGCTACAAAATGGGAACCGAAATAGTGGCAAGAATCGGTATTAAGAGCATGACAGGACCAATTCGAGCATTAATAGTATAAATGTGCAATCCTCCATGCAATGTTTTATTGCATTTTAAGAACCTTCAGGAAATTCTCTTCAGCGAGGCGTGTGTAGAAATCAGTTGAAAAAAGTCAAAAAGGGATTTTAATTTGTGTCTCTAACCTTTTATTTCGTGTTAAATCGCTTATAAATGAGACCTCAGAAAGGAAATAGGAAAAAATAAGGAAACTTATATATCAATTAATGCGTATAATTATTTTTCAACTGTTAGATGATGCGGTTAAATCGTTTAATTCCAATTAAATTAATAGATTAGTGTAATTAGGCTTTAATAATCTTAGTTATTTTTTTAGAGTTCAAAATTCTTTTTATTCTTATGTTATTCTTTTTATTCTTATTATTCTTGTTATTATTTATTATTATTCCTATAAGCTTTACACATAAACAACTTTTATATTTGTTTTATGACAAAGCCAAAGAGGTTCATTTTTGTAAACATTTAAGCAAACTTAAGTCGTAATTTGCGTTCGTACGAGGTTTATAATGGCCCATTGGGTCGCGAAGGCAGCTTTGTGAGTCAATTTAAAAGCCTCATGTATGAACATCTTAGTCTGAGTTATCGTAACCCAATGAAGGACTGTCCCAAACCAGTCTTAGAAATGGATAGAGGGGAACAGTGGCAAACTTGCTGTTTATAGTGTATTCGTTTTGACCTTGACTTCGTAGGATGAAGTTCGGTTAGTGGCGTTAGCTCATCTCAATTATCCGTAACAGTTTTAGGACGTAAAATGGATTTTTACTAGCCATGAAGAATACGTGATGCTTCAGATTTTATCATTAATGACCGGGTTAATAATAGTTCCGATTTTAAGATGTTAGCGTCTGTACCCAAAAGGCCGATTCTCAGTGGTCATCAGTCTTTTGTGGAATTTTCTGTTGACTGAAGCTGATTTAAAGTACAGATTATGTTTGGACTTTGTCATGAACTTAAATTTCTTTTTAACTGTTTTAGTGCATACTTAATACATTTATAGTATAAATGTTGTTCATTTGCTGATTTTAAACCACTGATGATGAAGATTGTATTCCCGAAACGTATAGACTTTAAAGAAACTCTTGAAATACGTGTATATTAATTTCAAAAGATTGTTGATTTAAAGTTATTCTCTCAATTTTTTCCTGGATTAACGTTTCGTAGGTTTGCTGGGTTATGTAAGTTTCTAGTCAAGCAAATGCTTCAACTCATTTTTATAATATCGTGACATGTTAACTGCCAGATGCAAGAGTCAACTGTATACAATTTGCTCGCACGCATTACATCAACACAACTGCTAAAACAAACATTTAAAACTTTGAGATTTTGCAAGATCGCTGAAAAAAAAAATCATTTGTAAGGGTACGTAGTTGTTTGTAAACAGTGGCTGGGGGTGAGGGGTGAGGGGGCAAGCGTCTAACTTCGACCAACCATCAAATAAAAATCCTTTGACAAAGCCATTGTCTCTTTTCGGAATACTTGTTACATATCTTCTTCCCGTGTGCATGCCACGCATCATAAAGATGCGGAACTCATTGCCTCCTTTCTGCTCTTCCTTTTTCCCGACACTAAAATCCTTTCTTTTCCTTTAACTCGGAAACAGCTCTTCAGGGTTCACTTTTATTATTCCCTTACTTATTTAATTAACTCACGTAATAATAAAAGAATATAATCAACCGGATTAGAGGCAGCTCACGACCGTGCTTTAATATTATTATAACTGGATCAATTTAGAATGTCTGTCACTACAAATCATAATAATTAATATAATAATTAATACGGTTCAGTTAAACAAATAGTTTTCAAATATTATAATATATATATATTATATATATATAAGGATTTTTCATTTGTTCGTTCTTCCTCCTCATCTTGTGCGGAACGTTCTTCTATACAAGCGTCGTTCTTTACATTAATTATACTGTGTTGTTTGCAGTTAAAAAAAAAATATATATATATATATATATATATATATTAAGTATCGACGCATTCACAGTTTAAGTGGAAGTACAAAAAGTTAATCATCATTTTACACAGAGCACCATTCCGCCCATACGCCCATTTCAAGGTACGAGCAGCTCGCAATATCATTGCCAAGCAAATAGGGGGTCAAAGTACTGACGAGCTTCCGTACGTGGTTCATCATCACTGAAAGCGACACTACTCTGTGCTAGTCTAGTCCAGAGAACATCCATATCCGTATTCAATTGATTGCAATTTTCGTTAGTTTGTACTGGACATCCCCAATTATTAGCAGTCCTGGTACATGATTCCTCAGGAGCAAAATTCTCCTATAGCAATCACAGCTACACTCTATATATATATATATATATATATATATATATATTAGGTCATCCCATAAGTAATGCGGCATTTTAATTTTTTTTTTTTCCATTTTTAGCATTATTTTACGGATAGAAATCAAACAACTCCTTGAAGTTATTTATATTTAAATAAATATTTATTTAAATATAAATAACTTCAAAGAGTTGTTTAATTTCTATCCGTAAAATAATGATAAAAATGAAAAAAAAAATGAAAAAATGCCGCATTACTTATGGGATGACCTAATATATATATATATAAACGAGAGAGAGAGAGAGAGAGAGAGAGAGAGGTTGGACAGACTAATGGAAACACTCGCATTTTCGATGCTGTATTTTCTGATATTATTAATAACATTAGATACTTTACTAAGTTGATATGCGAATGCATATAATATTAAGAACATCTCTTTTAATATGCTGATATTGGTACAGTATTCCCTATTCTTGTAGAATAAACAAAAAATAGGGGTTGGAAAAGATGTCACTGACTGTGAAAGGGGCTTGGTAGTAGGAGTCCGTTTGGTTGGTGTCTCAATATTAGATGTCGCGTGATTGTTCCTGCATCTCGAGGAACAGTCCCTCCCAAGCTTATCAATACATGGAAAGGAATAATAAAAACTACACCACATGAGCACAATAGTATCCCCATTATTTTCTCCACCAACTTCATTCGAATTTTTGCATTGGTTGGAGTCAAAAGGGGACTTTACTACAGTTCCCATAACATCATTTTAGGTGATACTAGTCTTTGTAGACTATTGTTACGGTCTGAATAAAGTTTTGATGCAGTAATCTTTGGTTCATGCTTCGCAACTCGTAATAAGTTCTTTTGTCACATTCTGTCAGTGTTGCTTTACGCACACTATATTGCTTATTTGATGTGGATTTTTAAAAAAATTTCCGCGTATTCATAACTTTGAGGACTGTTCCTCGAGGCGTAGGGACAATTACGCGACTTTTAATACGGAGACACCAAGCAAACGAGCTCCTACTATCATGACCCTTTCACAGTCAGTAATATCTCTCCTCTAAAGTTAAAAAATGAAACTTGTTATGAAATGAGCCTTGCTTTATGATATTACAAAATAAAAGGCTGCTTATTACAGGTCCACAGGAGTAAATGTTATTTTATAGTGATGAAAACCAGATGTCAACGACTGGAAACCGAGTTAAAAAAGGTAGAAATTAGCCATTTTCTCCATTTCTTGGACAGTTTTTAAATAATGGTATAAAAATAAAGGTTATACACTTTATTACACATGAAATGTAATTGTTTTAATGTGAATTCCCGTGTCTATTTAAACATCCTTCAATAATATGCTCTGAGAACAATGTAGGAGGCTGAATATTGCTGGTTCCAGCAGGGCAGTGCACCTTGCCACACAGATAAAATTGTGAAGGAATGGTAACCATATTTCAGCCTTCGACCCTGTGGAAAGTATTGAAGGTAAAAGTCTCTGAAGAGAAACCGAGATGCCACAAAGATGATCTGTGTTATGATGTAAAAACAGCTGGCAGTCCAAAATGACTGTAACTGATGTCGAAGCATTATCATGTCAACGCCCAAAAGGATCAATTATTGTTTGATGAGGTTGTTTAACCTCCCTGCGAACATCTAAAGTCATATGATGGAGCAAACTCACAGATTTACGCATCATATGGATACAAAGGACGATCCCTCATCAAACTACTACTAAAACCCAGTGTCGCTTAACTTCGCTGATCGACGGGAAGCGGTGTCACGACATTGGCTATGACGGAGCTCCACCAAGATGAAAGCAATCATTGATGTCAAAGAAGAAACCACTAAATATTAAATCCATAGTAAAAATATGTATAATTCTTTAAAACTTTGTGAGATTCACACTTTTGGCCATGATTACAAGTCCTACCTTACTTTCACACACACAGTGGGTGTGTGTGTGTGTGTGTGTGTATATATATATACAGAGAGAGAGAGCGTTACAAGGAGTTACAAGGAAAAGAAGTACCTCAAAAGGCCTTGCGGCCCATACCGAGGAGGTACTAATGGCAACGGGTGCCAGGGAAAAATTCATATACCTTCAAATAGTGTGCAAGATTCGGTCTAACCTTTTCTTGAACTGATCCACAGAGAAACTGTTCACAACTTCTGAAGGTAGCCTGTTCCACGTGTCACAGATTTTATAGGTAAAGTAATTCCCACACACACTAGTGCTAAACCGCTTCAAATTCAACTTCCAACCATTGTTGCGAGTTGAGTTATCATTTAAACTAAACATGCTTCTAAAATCGACATCGTTGAACCCGTGTAACAGCTTGAAAACCTCGATGAGTTGACTGCGCAGCCTCCCAGTTTCCAGCGAAAACAAATTCAGCGCGCGTAAGCGTCGATTGTAGCCCATATGCCTAACGGAAGGGATTAACTTTGTGGCCCTCGCCTGCACTCGCTCCAGCCTGTCAATATCTTTCTTGAGGGTGGGCGACCAGAACTGGACAGTATACTCCAGGTGCGGCCGAATCATGGAATTGTACAGAGAGAGCACAATCTCCTTGTTCCGAATCAAAATTGTCTCCTGATATAACCCAACAGCTTCTGGGCTTTCTATTCCACCTCTACGCACTGTTTCGTAAACTTAAGGTCGCTGCTAATTAGCACACCCAATTCCTTTTCCAAATCAGTGGAAATTACTCCCCAACATGGAGTAGTCCGACTTGGGATTGGCGTAGCCAATGTACATGACCTTGCATTTACCCAAGTTAAACGGCATTTGCCATTTTTCGGACCACTCTCCTATCCTACGTAGGTCCACACGCAGTTGCTCGATCGCTTCGGGCGTCCCAACATTGGCCCCAAGCTTGGTGTCATCAGCGAATTTGGGGATCCTACTGACGATGCCAGCGTCGATATCATTTATGTAAATGATAAACAACAGTGGCCCCAAAACGGAACGCTGAGGAACCCCGCTAGAGAGAGAGAGAGAGAGAGAGATATTTGGGTTTAGGGACATGCAATAGGCTTTTATTAACAATATACAGTATATAATTGTGATCTGAACAGGGTCATTATAAATATTACCTACTATACTATGAAAACTCATGAACTAATTAACTCAATGACATGATCATTTCATGATGATTTAAATTTTACATCGAACACGAACAACACCCACTTAATTACACACCAACTAGCTCCGACGTTGAAGAACGAGTTATTTTCATAATTTGACGAGTCTTTCAACATTTATTAAAAAGTTACCATTTGCCATTTTCCCTAATCCGTTTTTAATTAAATACAGATTGCTAACCTCTTTGGAGAAACAATCCATTCTAATTAGTTATTGTTCCTGACTATATACCTTTTATATAATCCAAAAGTATATGAGAGTATAGAAATAATATAGAAATAATATTTCTATGTCCATGCCTCTTTGAAAGTCTATTTCTATACCTATATCTGCCTTTATTTCTATACTGTACCTATACCTACTGTATAACTATAGTGGTATGCCATCCCCAATTATTATTTTACTATTGAAATATACCTTAAAATCTTTGTGGAATCTCTTCCATAGAAAATAACCTACTTTTATATGTAAAACATAATACTCTATGGAGTATATAATTCCATTCTTGGAAATGATAAAAGGATTAGTGATCGAAGAATGAAATACACGAAAGAAGGGTATGAAAATTGTATCCGAAGGTATCAGGCAATGCAAATATTCGATTGTTGTAGTACCGTTATGCTAAATATTTAAAGATGGCGCTGACTTAGTTGTCAGTTCAGCATGACATTGTGCAAACCAACCTTTTCTACAACGAATTTCACAAATGTATTATGTGTTACCAAAATTGGGATACACTGGGTTACACCTACATTATAGCTTAGTTCATCCTGACTTCGGTAACCAATTTTACCAATGTGTATATACAACAGTGAGATTCTTGGCCCGGTCCAGAATCCAGATATGCTTGCTTCAGACCATTAAGTCACAAAGTGTACCAGTAGCGTGTTATTCGAGCGTTATCTTATTACATATTAAAGCAAGCAAGTAGTTTTGTTAAACTCACACTATACACTCGAAAAGATTGAAAAATAGCGGTTCAAACCATTCCCGAGACCCGTCCAGAATCGAAATACGCTTATTTCACTCAGTTATGCAACATATTTGCCACAAAAGTGTTAATACCTTAATTAACTTTGGTTTGGTTTCCGCCCGAATTGTTCATTCTGACAAAAGTCAAGCTTGTCAGTCCACCTTAGACCTACAATTTAACGTGGAATCCGAACCACGCCCCACCAGCAGCCCAGTGGCTTAACCACTAGACTACACAAGGTACCCATGTATCTACCAACAAATTTCTTTATTGTGTGAAAGGATTAACAGCTGGGTTTTGCTGCGCGCCGCCTGCCGTCACCGGGTCTCGATCCCGAGGTCGATGGATTCGTAGTCAACGACGCTAACCACTACACCACCGAGACACCAACGAATATAGCGTTATTCGTATTGCATATTAAAGCAACGAAGTAATTTACCTGACATTTACACTAAATACTGAGAAAAATTGGAAAATAGTGGTCTGGACAAATCTGGACTAGTCCAAACCATCTCTTTTGAAGCCCAATCCAGACCGGTCCAGTCGCATCATTAATGTACAGTACAAATAAAATTTTACAATTCAAAATATGTTGAAAAACCAATGATTTATAATGAGCTACTAATAATGAGATTACAGTTAACAGTCTACACAATACTCACCTCTGAAACAAGAAACCATTTTGCTCATTAAGAATCTTTTTGCCTCTTTTTTAAATTATATTTTGTTTTGTTATCGTTGGAATGGATTCATTACAAAACCTTTATATTCTATAATATTTAATCTTTAACTTCTATATTTTCTTTGGATACGATAGAAATCAGTTATTAATCACCGTTTTGTTTTCAGGTATACTTCAAATTTCCACTAAATACTCACTCTTACTTTTAGATCATGTTAACTTTATAGCTTCACATTATGATAACATGCCAAAATAATAATTAAATTACTTAATAATTAACTTCCAGGCGTTGGTTGGTGGGATATACCCATATACGGCACCCTTCCTTGGAGCTATTGAAGAATAGGGACCCCAGCCTTCTATAGTTACCTTTATAAGGCTAACTAACGAAAATATCATGACCTAACCTAACCAATCGTCAAGGGCGTACAGTTAACCTAACGATTGGTTAGGTTAGGTCGTGATATTTTCGTTAGTTAGCCTTATAAGCCTAACTAAAGAAGGCTGGGGTCCCTATTCTTCAATAGCTCCCCCTCCTTAACTTCAATATTTATAACAAAACCCTAAATATATATAACCTAAACTAGGTTAGGATATCTAGGTTAGGATATCTATTTTAAAAAATAAAAAACACCGCTTACTGAAGTTTCAAAAGCGTAAGAAGTGTAGAGGCAACGCATTAATGTGTTAGAAAATAATACATTTTTAATGGAAATTTTGCAATGATTAAAACGGCGAAACGTAATTTTCAGTAACAAGATTCTCAGCAAACAATGGGTTCTAAAATTTCGAAGTTTAACATAATAAACAAATACTATACGCGAAAACATACAATTATGGAGGACGAGAAAAGCCGAGATTGGTTGAAACTGTCTAATTACAGGTCGTTTATCAAATGTCCATGGCCCTTAAGTCCATGATACCAGCATGAAATAAACATAACAAGCATTTAATTTATACTGTACAGTCTCTCACATATTTTTGTATGTTTTATAGTAAAACAATAACTTCAGTGGGTGTATAACTGTATATGTGTGTATATGTATGTGTGTGTGTGTGTGTGTGTGTATATATATATATAACTTCCATTCATTGACTTTATTATAGTGACAAGTACTTCTTGTCCCTTTATTGACTACTTTTATTGATAAAATAAATACAATTTTGGGAGCTATTGAAGAATAGGGACCCCAGCCTTCTTTAGTTGGGCTTATAAGGCTAACTAACGAAAATATCACGACCTAACCTAACCAATCGTTAGGTTAACTGTACGCCCTTGACGATTGGTTAGGTTAGGTCATGATATTTTCGTTAGTTAGCCTCATAAAGCTAACTAAAGAAGGCTGGGTCCCTATTCTTCAATAGCTCCCAATTTTGTAATTTTTGTTATTGTTTTAAAATAAATAATTGTGAAATTGCACTATTTATTCTATTCAATTTCACTCTTAAGCTTTTTAGGCTTTACTGTGCTCTTAATAAATAAAAAACATACTTATTAATAATTAATATATATAAATCATGAATAAGGATTATTAATTAATTATTAGGAGTATGTATTATCTAAGTTATTAATGGATATGAAACAAATACAGTCATTATTCAAGCTATAATACCACTACGATACAAACAAATCAGTATTGCACACGAGAGATGAACAGTAACGAGAAATGTACATTTAATCCTAGCTTACACAGGAAAAATAAATATACAACAGTAATGTATATTTAATCCTAGATTTTTATTAGTATTTCATTATTAATCGAAACTTCATCCCGGTTTTAAACGAATTTATATTCAAAATATATTTTATATCAGCATTTAAATCATTCTATAGTTTCAGTCCAATGAAAATGGGTAATTTGTAAGATGAAGATAATCTAAATTGAGAAATAACATGCTTTGATCTATTTCTGGTCTGATACGTATTTACCCAAAGTAAGTTAATGATTTTGTTTATACAATTGTAAATAAAAATAAACTGTGCCAGTTTCATTACATTTTTCAGCTTTAGTAGTTTTAGCTCTTTAAATAATGCACTGGAATGATCATGGAACAAAATCAGCATGAATGTTCACATACTGTATATGGGAAAAGTGTGCACCATTCAGACAATAGAGGGTAGTATTTTTTTTCTTAATAGGACTATCATACAGAACCCAGAATACCCGTTGTTCAGGTATGTTGACACTTTGTAAGAGTACTTGGAAAAAAAATTTATATATATATATATATATACATACTGTAACAACCCTAACAAGAACTGTGTCACGAAGTTTAAATCAATTCATCTATATTAATAAATTGCATATTCATAACCAGGAAGGTACCTCAGGCACTAAATGAATAAGAAGCTGGACAGCTGGTCGAGAAATCGTGGGATTCCACGTTAAGCTATAGGTCCAAGGTCTAGCAAAAAGCTGACCTTCGTCAGAATGAACAATTCATTCGGAAGCAAATCCAGGGCAACCAGGTTATATATATAATATATATATATAATATATATATATATATATATATATATATATATATATGAAAATTATTTCACGAAAGTAACACGTGAAAAATATTTATGATGAATAAAACCACGAAGGAAAGGAAACACAAAAAGGTGCTCAAGCGCTTTCGTCTAATGACATCCTCAGGAACACTGAAGTACATAAAAGGTTACGGCCTATATAGGTTACAGAAAGAAAAAAAATAAATAAATAACATACATACACACAAACATATATATATATATATATAATATATATATATATATATATATATATATATACATACATATCTACACACATACATATATATATATATATATATATATATGCAATAAACGGAGAAGTAAAAATAAAAATTAAAAATTAAAGAGTAGAGGATTAACCAAGAGGCATACAGATTTGTAAGGAAAAATATCGATTTTTAGCACAAGATCAAATGAATTAAAAATACAAATTTATACTGGAAATCTACCCGGGTTTTAACACTTTGCCTTTTAGAGTCAAGTTTCGATATATATAAAAATAAAATGAAGATTAAAAGTTAATAAAGTAGCGTACAAGTTTACCAAAGATTTAGCGTCCTACCCTTTTTATCTAAATTTGTTTTGAAGGAATTCAAAACAACAGGATCGAGTTGAAAAAGACCTTTGCTTATGTTGAAGTTATTTGAAAGTTGGATAATGGCAGACTCAAGAATATTTCTGTTAACAATGTTGCTAGAGTGAAATAACACTGAAGCATTATTCCAATCAATACAGTGGGATAACTCTGACGAATGGACAAAAAGAGCACTGGACAACTGTCCTGTTCTAACGGAATATTGATGCTGTTTTATACGTGTGTGCAAATCCTTTCCCGTCTGACCTATGTAAAAGGAATCACATTGCTCTTTTTGTCCATTTGTCAGAGTTATCCCACTGTATTGATTGGAATAATGCTTCAGTGTTATTTCACTCTAGCAACATTGTTAACAGAAATATTCTTGAGTCTGCCATTATCCAACTTTCAAATAACTTCAACATAAGCAAAGGTCTTTTTCAACTCGATCCTGTTGTTTTGAATTCCTTCAAAACAAATTTAGATAAAAGGGTAGGACGCTAAATCTTTGGTAAACTTGTACGCTACTTTATTAACTTTTAATCTTCATTTTATTTTTATATATATCGAAACTTGACTCTAAAAGGCAAAGTGTTAAAACCCGGGTAGATTTCCAGTATAAATTTGTATTTTTAATTCATTTGAGCTTGTGCTAAAAATCGATATTTTTCCTTACAAATCTGTATGCCTCTTGGTTAATCCTCTAATCTTTAATTTTTAATTTTTATTTTTACTTCTCCGTTTATTGCATATATATATATATATATATATGTATGTGTGTAGATATGTATGTATATATATATATATATATATATATATATATATATATGTATATATGTTTGTGTGTATGTATGTTATTTATTTTTTCTTTCTGTAACCTATATATAGGCCGTAACCTTTTATGTACTTCAGTGTTCCTGAGGATGTCATTAGACGAAAGCGCTTGAGCACCTTTTTGTGTTTCCTTTCCTTCGTGGTTTTATTCATCATATATATATATATATATATATATATATATATATATATAATAATAAAATCCAAACCCACATTTTGTGGGTTTGGATTATTCATTCATTTCACGTGTTTAATTGTGAAATTCATCCCATATATATATATATATATATATATATATATATATATATATATATATTAAAGAGAGAGAGAGAGAGAGATATTAAAGAGAGAGAGAGAGAGAGAGAGAGAGAGAGATGGCGATATTCCAAAACTTGGTGAGCACCACCTCTCCCCAATTTATTCAGATATTTTTTTTTAATACTTGTTGGCGGCTGATAATCGTACAAAATTTCTAATCACTTCTGTTTCTTTCTCATCGTAACAATTATCCTTCAAACACTCGTAAATGTTCTTTACATTGGACTGTATTCAGTTTTACTTTTCCTGTAAAATTTAAGTTTTGCTCCTAATGAGGTTTTCGAACATCATCATCGATATATATATGTGTGTGTGTGTGTGTGTGTGTGTGTGTGTGTGTGTTTCCAACAATAAAATTATAAGTGGCTACATGAACAATAATAAAAAAATTTTAAATTGTTCAATCTCATGTTGTTACTGAGGTTTAGGTGTCACTAATTTCAATGTTGTTTTACACTGACGTCATCAAACTTGATTAAACAATGATGTCAGTTCGTCGAATTTGCATTAATTTGTACGCTGTCTTTAATTATTAAAGATGAACAAAATTTCGATATGTCACTGTGATTTCAGTAGGTCCCTATTTTGCTTCAAGTTCCAACCTCACTTCAACTGTCTCACGAATGTTGTCGCATTTAATTACTTTTCAAACGATGTTGATACGACAATGATTAATCTTCTTGCTTTAACTGTCAACCTGGCATCAACGTTGTCAGCGTTTGAGTGAACTCACTGTCACATTAATTGTGCTATTTATCTCTCTCCCTTGTGTGTGTGTGTGTGTGTGTGTGTGTGTGTGTGGTACTTTCCTGTTATCCCTGACCCCAGACTTTTGCCAGATTCGGACGCCACTTGCCAGATTGCCAAATTTCATTGTGGCAATTTTTCTTTTAAATGTTAAGTTACTAACCAAACCTAACCTAACCAGGGGTTAGGTTAGGTTAGGTTAGTTACTTAACATTTAAAACAAAATTGGCAATGAAATTTGGCAAGTGGCGTCCGAATCTGGCAAAAAGTCTGGGGTCCGGGATAACAGGAAAGTACCATATATATATATATATATATATATATATATATACAGGGTTCGAATTAAGGGGGGATGACGGGGGGTGGCATCCCCTTTGTTAGCTAACTAAAATACTCTTTCACAACAACCTAATTCCGACTAAAGGACAGAAAGTAAAATAAAATATATCAGTATTACTTTTTGGTTTATTAAAAGACCAACATATTTATATGGTTTTTACGTGATTTAAATGGTTTAAAAATAAATATTCTATGGTCATATGATATGTTGTGATTAAGGGAACATGAGGGGGGTGGGGGTTGATTGGGATTAAAATGGATTTTATCATGGTATTTCAAAATATAAGTTCCGACTCAGATGTCATAATTTACTTTCACAAAAAAAATGGAAATCACTAAAAAAAACATTTCGCTAAACTAATGATTTTGTTGCATATCTTTCCCTGAAAATTCACCAGAATGTAGCATTATGCAGTTACATTTTTTTTAAATTTTCACGGGGGCATACCCCAGCCCCCACTATCCTACCCACCCTCACCACCATCCCCCTTAGCGTCGCTGACTACGAATCCATCGGCCCCGGGTTCGAGACCCGACTGCAGCCGGCGCGCAGCAAAACCCAGCTGTTCATCCTTCCACACAATAAAGAAAGTGGTTGGTAGATAAATGGGTACCCTAGGTGGCCTAGTGGTTAAGACGCTGGGCTGCTGATGGGGCGTGGTTCGGATTCCACGTTAAACTGTAGGTCTAAGGTGGAGTGAAAAGCTTGACCTTCGTCAGAATGAACAATTCGGGCGGAAGCTAACCAAAGGTTATATACACACCAACGCCCGTAACAATCATTGAACACCCATAGCTCAATGGGTTAATCTTTTAACAACGGGTATGTTTCGTTACAAAGAAAAATATAAGTTTTATTAAATTTAAGTATTTGGGTCAAACTATCGCCAGCTTCTTGAGTGACGACTCAGACATAAGAAAACAATATCGAAGTTACTGTACTAAGGCGAACATGATCATAAGGAACTTCAAATTCTGTACAAGCGAATCTAAAGACACTCTTTTCATACTTTCTGCACTAATATTTATGGGCAGCAACTCTGGGTTAAATACAAAAAAGGATCCTGCAGAACCCTCAATTTGCTTCACAATAGATCCTATAGACTGCTGCATAAGTTACCTCAGCCTCACAAATGTTCGCTAACCGCAACGTTCCGAGCCTCTCTGAGGTAACAAGACGTGCTCAATGCAGTCTAATGCAAAGAATTAAAAACTCAGACAATCAGTCCTGCTTTATGTCCTCTAGACTGTGGATCTCTTCGTATGAAAGTGTTTGTCTATAGCTCCACTTAACTCCCGCATTAATCATCCCATTACATGTACTCTTTATTTTTTTGAAGCTCTTACAACTAATTTTGTTATTGTTCGTTTCTTTACATGTATTATTGGTGTTGTTTTCTTTTAAATTTATTGTTTAACCAGTTGTATCGTTGATTACCTTAATGGATATTGTACCTTTTTATTTTATGGGGTCTGTCTATTGTCTCCTGCCAGTAAACATTATCATCATTACCATATTATATATATATATATATATATGTTGGTATTGTCGCTAAGTGTACTACTTATTTTTATTTCTATTGTTTTTGTAGGCTTTGCTGTGGGTAGGTTTTTATTATTAATTGTTTCAGTTCGTGTCTTATTTTTATATCTCTTTTTGTCATCATTTTTCGTTTTTTAAATGTATTATTGTTTGTTTTATCTTATCGTCTATTAACTCCAGTAATATTGTACTATTTTATAGGATTTACATCCTGCCAATAAAGTTTATCATTATCATTTATTTATTATCCAAAAGTAAATATTTTAGTAACAAGTTACTGAAATGACACATTTTGGGTTCCTTTCCCGCCAACTAAACGACGCCTTTATACTGTAAACATGGTTTTACTGTAATACTGCATTGTAGTACAATTTATATTATTATTTTCGGTGGGACTCTTAAGTCCCGCCAGTCGTTAAAAGGTTAAACCGTTTAATCGTTTCACTGTAAATGGTACTTGACGTTTGGTGATATAATTATATGAAGCGTCTAACTCGACATCTCATAATGAACTTAGCTTTTTGAAATGAATAATAACTATTCTGAAATGTTTACTATCTATTTGAAATATCTGAAAATGGTGCTTAAATGTTTCACATATTATATATATAAAGGCATAGAAATTAAACATTTCATTTGTACATTAAGTTAGTTTTCTATTCTTTGCGCCAAGACGCATGCGCATTATGGTCAAAAAATACTTCGAAATTATGACGCAGTTTATTTAGTGTTCGTATTTGCAGTCTATCTCGGAAAGTGGAGAAAAGAGTTATTATATTTGCGCATTTATTCATTTATTCCACGTAGGCTTAGGTCTTGTAAGTGCCTTCCATGCACCTATTAATTTTATTTATTTGGTTAGGCCTTGGCTAGTAGAGTCTTTCAAGATTAAGAACCAACCTGTGACCATGAGCCCAGCCTTAGCCCTAGGCCTCTTGATATATGATAGGCCTACCTAGGGTTCATTCTTTAAGTTAGGCAGCTTATATTTACTTCAGAAAAAACACTTAAGTTAGAAAGGATTCGGGCTAAAACAACCAAAGTGAATCCAGAAGGAAAATTAGCTGAACGATATATATTTGCACTTAAAAAGCGTTGACTTAAGGAGAACTAATTCGAGTATTTAGAACTGATAAATGGCTTTGATAATGTAAATTACAAGAAATTATTTGATAAGGACACGGAGTCGATTACGAGAAGAAATCGATATGAATCGAAAGTTAAAAGTTTGTGTGTAATATTGCGAAACAATTATTTTCATATAAACTTAAGCTAAAACTCCTTAAACTTTCGTATATTATCACTGATTAACATTTCATTGCTAGACAATTCATTAAACATTTCATTAGATATTTGGGATCGCCTGAAGATCAGGGGCCCCAGCCTTCTTTAGCCCTTTGACGACTGGTATACGTTTCTTTGAACCTAAAAGTGTAAGTTTTATTGTTATTTACAATTAGATATGTTAGTAACTATAGTCACTTAAATGACCCATTTTTGGGTTAATTTTCCCACAACTAAACGATACCTATATAAACATGTAGATATATTTGTAGAAACGTTGCATCATTGTATGATACAATTTATATTACAGTATTATTTCTTTTGGGACAAATATGCCCTTCGTCCTCAAAGGGTTAGTTAGCTTTATAAAGCTAATTAACGAAAATATCACAACCTAACCTAACCAATCGTCAAGGGCGTACAGTTGACCTAACGATTGGTTAGGTTAGGTAGTCATATTTTCGTTAGTTAGCTTTATAAAGCTAACTAAAGAAGGCTTGGGGCCTTGATCTTCAGCTGATCCGACATTTCAAATTGATATTTTCAACTGTTAAATATTGAGGCAATTTAGACATTTTAACTGACTTACCGAAATATCTAACGAAATATTGGATCACTTGAAGATCAAGGCCCCCATGCATTCTTGTTTTATGCTTTACAGTACCAAATATAATAATAAATTAAATTGAATGCCCGGTTAGGTCAACTGTACGCCTTGACGATTGGTTAGGTTAAGTCGTGATATTTTCGTTAGTTTTAACGAAGATATTATTTGGTAATTGAGGCTGGAGGCCCTGATCTTCAGGTGATCTGAAATATTTAACTAATGTGAAATGTCTAATGCATTAGACATTTTAAAATTCACAAAATTGGGACACTGAAACGTATAACAAAACGTTTACTTCTATTTAGTGTGTTCCCTTTAACCCTTATTTTATAACCTGGGTCAAATATACCCTTGGTATAATTTACCATGGTTATGAAATATGGAGTTACCCTTATTTTATAACCTTGGTATAATATACCCTCGGTATATTATACCATGGTTATGAAATAACCGCAAGTAAAGACACTCGGGTGTGGAGTTCGATTCCCGATCCGATGATAACAATCATTCAGGAGGGCCAGAAACTGGCACAACGTTCTGGTTAACTAATGCCCCACTTTGCGCTAACTCCTCCGTTATTATTAACCAACACGCTGCTCGAGAGCCGAATCCCGACTTCGTGTCTCCACTTGTCTAACTGGGAAACTCTTTTACTCACTAAACTACGGGAGATGGCTTCGATTCCCGATGATGCTGGTGCCAAGAGTTAGCGCAATAGGCGGCGTTGGTCTGGCCTGAGCGTTGTGCCAGTTTGTGGCTCTCCTGACTATTTATGTGTGTGTTTGTGTGTGTGTGTGTGTGTGTACACTCAATCACCTTATGATATATACCAAGACGGTAAAAAAAATAGGCTAACCTCCAATTTAGAGTTAGGGCAACTTTATTCTCTGCTTCCTCATTAAACAAAAACAACTTTTACCATTTTTCTGACGTACTTTGAGTAAAGTTGCAGTCTAATGTGTATTTTATGCTTTGTGGAACAGTTAACATTGACAAAGTGCTTCATGACGACTTCAGTTTAACACTTCTTCCAAATGAATCCGAATAATTTCCTTGTATTACACATGGTATATAATCTCAACGGCTGGAAAAGCTGATGTTCGTTCTTGTCAAATTTATTTCTCAAGCTTACCCACATATCTGGACCACATTATTAAAATAAAAGTAAACAAACCTAACCTAAACAAACATAACCTAACCTTATCTAAACCAGTTCTACTTTCACTGAAGTCCTTTATATTAATTTATAACTATAGAAAAATAAAAATACTGGAATCCCAAATTCGACACTTGAACGGACATTGATTCATACGTTTTTATTGCCAAAAAAAAATTGACTTATTCAACATTGTGGAGCTTTGAAAAGAATTTAAACTGAAAACCGAAACGTCATTACACGATTCGGGATTGTATTGTATGACTTGAATATGAAAAAGTTTCAGGCTAATCCACACACACACACACACACAGGTAGATTTTATCGTGCTACAGTATGTAGAATTTAGAAGAATTTATTAAGTTTCCGATGGCAGATCATTACGAGATATATATATATATATATATAACAGTGTATATAAATTAGTGGTGAGGATGAAATGAAGAGCTATTATACGGAGGAAGAATCCCGTTAAGGATCTCGAGTCACAAATTGAAATTAATGTCGTTTTGCAACTCACCTTTCTCTTTTCTCAAAAACCAGCCGACATTGTCTCCAAAGACGACCTTTTCCGCTTATCGGAATAAACAAATTGCTTCATTATCGGCCATACGCATATTATTATCGGTTTTTCGCTTATTTTTGTATTGTATTTTCAAGTTTTGTTTTTATGGTGTTTTATTTTTAATATATGTATATATCTAAATATATACACGTGTGTGTATGTGTATATATATATACACGCACTAAGTTTTATATTTACAATATCATAATATCTCTACACACGAGATCTATTGTATCTATTGTATCTAATTTTGTATCTGTTTATAAGTGTTAGTAATTTTTTTTACGTAATGAATAATATATATATACTGTGTGTGTATATATATATATATAAATAATTGAAGTCTATTAGTAACGTTTGAGTTCCACGAGTAACCTATTACACGAGTACATAATGTTACAAAAAAATAATTACCACTTTTCTTTACAGTAACAACTGTAAACTTTTTTTTCGTTTAAATAAAAGTATTAAATTTTTTAAATTAGTATTTAAAGACAAAACCAGAACTGCAAATGTCTATAACCAGGTCTACACATGATGAATCCAACATTATCTTAAAACATTATAATTCTATTTAAAAAAAAAATAATATTTAATATATATATATGTATATGTATATATATATATGTATGTGTGTATGTATATATATATATATTATACAGTATACATATATATTAGTATATTAATAGGAAGACGGCACAACGCGTCCGCTCACCTCCGAACCAGGAATATAACTGAGCCATTTCGCCGTGAGAATTTTGCTTTAGTTATCCGTTTAAAGTCTAACAACTGAACGATTGACATAAATTTCAACAATTAGTTTACGGAAAAAGGAAGAAGATGAAAGACAAAATGTTACAGGAAAAAAATGAAATCCCGAAATGAAAATGGTATATTTTTCGTGATAAAAATACTTCCTTCAAACTGTACAAAGATCGTAAATTTTGCTTTAACACAAACTCGTATTATAAAGGTTTAATATCCCTATTTTTTACAGTTTTTGTTACAGGCGTTTCTGTAAAAGAGAAACTGTATATTCCTCGCATCCGACGAGTTAAGTTCCAGTTTTTAGTTAATAATTAATCGATTTTAGGATTTAAATGGTTTTTTTTAATTTCTCCTTTATTAAGAAGGAAATTTAATACCGAAAACGAGTATAATTTCTGGTGCTAATTACTTCGGAATTAATTATTGATATTTGTTATTAATGTTAAAAAATTATTGTTTTAATTAAAGATGCGTATTAATTTTAATTAAAATTTTGGATCACCTGAAGATGAGGGCCCCCAGCCTTCGTTAGTTCGCCCTTGACGATTGGTGAGGTTAAGTCGTGATATTTTCGTTAGTTAGCCTTATAAGGCTAACTAAAGATGGCTGGGGGGCCCTGATCTTCAGGTGATCCTATTTCAATAATTATTGTAATAAATTTCAATGCTATTATTACTGTCATTGAGGTAAAAATTTGGATCACCTGAAGGTCAGGGACCCCAGCCTCGTTAGTTTAGCCTTATAAGGCCAACTAACAAAATATCACGACTTAAACCTAACCAATCGTTAGGTCAACTGTACGCCCTTGACGATTGGTTTGGTTAAGTCGTGATATTTTCGTTAGTTAGCCTTATTAGGCTAACTAAAGAAGGCTGGGGGCCCTGATCTTCAGTGATCCTTAAAATATATATTAATTAAAATATATATTAATTAAAATATATATTAAAATATATATTAATGAAATTTAAAATCTAAAGAATGAAAAATATATTTTTAACTTTTAAGTTAAGGGTATCTCGAATGTAATGTTTAAAAAGAAAAAAAACGGTTTTTTATAAAACGCTTATTTAAATTAGGCACCCCTTAAAAAAACAAGAGACCTTATTTTCTCTTTCGGCTTGCCATCTTCGAAATCAGCAAGCTTTGCATTAGTACGTGAAAGGACCTTAAAAATCTGACCGACATGGCATAAAAATGCTTAAAATCTCCTTAAATTAGGGCAAATTGACTCGCAACTTTAAAATTAAACGTTTAACTTCTTTTACATAAATGCCAACCAAAATTTAACCGAGTGAAATTCAAGGGATAAGTAATATATAGTGTATGTGTATATTTATATTGTGGGTGTGGGCAAAGCTGGGCACTTGCGGTTTTTTTTGCGGTACTGCGGTACTGCGGTACTACCGCACTACCAAACCGGTACCGCATAACGCAGTACCGCAAAGGATCGCTGAAAGTACAGCCTGTACTTTCAGCGATCCTTTGCGGTACTGCGTTATGCGGTACCGGTTTGGTAGTGCGGTAGTACCGCAGTACCGCAGTACCGCAAAAAAAACCGCAAGTGCCCAGCTTTGGGTGTGGGTGTAGATGTAGGTGTTTTGGGTTTTTTTTAACCTCCTTCCTAACGACAATGTAATGGTTATATGATGGAGTACACCTACAGCTTTATGTGGGATCCGAACCACGAGTCGCTACATCATCTAGACGCAAAGCATGGTCCCCATCCAACTAATACCCAGACCCAATGTCGCTTAACTTTGTTGATTGACGGGAAGCTGTGTTGAGAGACTGGCCACGACGTAACTCATGTGACATTTTAATAAGTTTGTATATTTTTTTTATAACTGAAATAAAAGCATCTAAATTTACTGTACCTTTTCTACACATGGGGAAATTAGTCCCCAAGTGCAAAACATGCTATGTGATGTCCTTTCAGCTCATTAACTCTGCGCACGAGAATAAATTTTGCATTACTGTGGACAGAGTATCTGTTTGAAATCTGAGAAATTTCTTGTTCAGTTCATGCTTTCAATTCTTCAATCGTGTGTGGGTTCCGATTAAACACTTTATCTTCTAAATAACCCCACAGATAAAAGTCACAGGGGTTTAGATCTGGTGATGTTGGTGGACATGATATTCCTTTATTATAACCGCAGTAAATCTGTTGGACAGGACTCTTCAACGAAAATATCATGTGAGTATCGTAAGCTGAGAGGAGGGCCGTACCAAGGCAGGGGCGAACGGTACGGCCGCCCAGGCCGCCGACGTGTTAGGGGTGCGCCAAATTGTTGGTCTTAGAGCTGTCACGTTGAATAAAATTTGGATTTTCAATTAATTATGTATTATGTATTAAATAATTATATATGTATGTTAATTGATTATGGTATTTCTATCATAATCATTGTATATGTTCGAATTTAATGGGTGGAGGTGTGCATAAGGAATGCCTTGCAGAGAGCGCCATCACAGGTTTGTTACGGCCCTGGCTAAGAGGACATCATATAGAGCATGTTTTACTCAAGGGGACTATTTCCCCATATAGAAAAAGTACAGTAAAAAATTTATGCTTTTATTTCAGTTAATGAAAGAAAATACAAATTAAAGTGTCATTTGTTAAAAAAATCAGCCTATATATATATATATATATATATATATATATATATATATATATATATATATATATATATATATATATATACACCAAAAATGGTTGTTCAGTTTTAAGACATTTTATTAATTATTTTCATTTGTTTAAAGACTGTCTCTGCAGTTTTATCATTATATCTGGAACATTGTCATAATTCCTTCTAGATAAACGAATATGATATGACGCAGTTCCAAAACAAGAGGCACTTTTGAAAATACTTAAAACAAGAAAGGAAATTAATTAAAACAATACACTAGAGGTGTTGGCAAAAGTAAACAGACACCACGACGATTGTCCTCCAGAACAAATGACAAAGCTTCATGAATGGAATGCCAGAACGTGTGTCACCTTTTCGTAATGGAAGGGGGAAAACAACACGATTCTAAATATATTGATTCAGTAAAAAAAATTTTATTTATTTATTGACTTTTATTATCAATTCAAACCTATGGGAAAGAAACAAAACCCGAAGGTGTCTATTTACTTCTGCCAACCCTCTCTATTACTATGAATATTTGAACACATTTTAATTAAAAAGTACCCCCATTTTTCTGACTGATACAAAAAAGACAATAATTAACAAAAAAAATGTTTCTCTCTCAAGCTTTTGAAATCAAATGAATTTGTATTAGTCAAGTTAGTATGAGGCCCAATAACGTATTAACACTTCTTCTTCCGCAGCTTATTATCCCATCTTTACATGGGGTCGCTGTTTTTGGTTCGTCTTCTCCACTCTCCTCTGTCGTATACCGCGTCCTCCTCCAAGTCCTTCTCCCTGATGTCCTCCACCAACGTATTAACACTAACAATTAATAAAAATTAAAAACTATTTAAACATTATATTTCAAATCTAAAAATGAACCTACGGCTGACAGACTCAATAAAAGAACAAAAAACAAAAACAAAAATAAAACAGAATGTGCTTTGTTGTATCCACTAGAAAATCCGTACTAATTTCAAACCTTCCTATTTTTACACTAAAAGCGTATAAAATGTCAATATCCACTTTCTTACACTCTTTAATTTCTTTTTCTTTCTACCTACCCCCTTCCTACGCCCCCCCCCCAAACTCATGACTCGAACTCCCTATAAAAACCAAAGTCTTTTATAGCAAGAGAAAAAAGAAAAACAAAAAGGAAAGTCGCCTGATTTTTCCTGCGCCTCAACAATACTTCTTCTGAACTCGCCTCTTAACTTACAGAACGGTGACCCAGATTCAATTATTTTGCCTAACTTGGGCCATATAACGGTAGGGAGCGTGTTCGGGGACATTCGCCGTGGAGTAAATAGAGGAAGATCATTTCTGGCTGCTATTGCATAGCTCACACCGCAATTACTTTGATTACTCCGAACATGATATATGTAATTGCTCCCAAGTTTTATTCTTATGTCGTTCTTTCTATTTCCTTTAAAGGTCCTCCTTATTTCCTTTATATTTTGGTGCTTAATTTATGGAAGAGAAAAGCTGGCTTATTTATAGGTCTCCTATTTTTAGCTGTCATTGTTATTTTGATAATTTTTTGTCCTTTATGTTAAAGATTCGTTATAATAGTATTAGTGTTATTGTTATTTGATTTGTTTCATGTGTGTATATTATATATATATGCTTTATTGGAATTAGTTATTTTACCATTGTTATCGTTGTCAAGTGTTAAATTATCCTTTCGGTAATAATAGGACAAAGTTATGAAGAAAGAGTGGGGTTATAAAATGTAATTTTGTGTACATCGAAGAATGAGAAGATAGTACTGTCACGTTACTGAGGAAATGTATTAGTAATAGTACGGTCGTTTAACCCCTTTCGCGACGGAGAGAACTACAACTTTAAGTGGGATCCGAACACGGGCGTTACATAATTATGGACGCGGAAACCTGTTCTAATCCAACTAATACCCAGACCCAACGTCGCTTAACTTCACTGATCGACTGGAAGCGGTATTACGACAGTGCCCACGACGCAGCCCTCATGTTACTAAGGACTGGAATAATAATAATTTCAGAGGAAGTAATTCATACCACTAAATAATATGAAAGGTAATGTGTGCATTCTCTTCTCTGGAGCAAAAGGCAGCGTATATAAGTATTGAAACATTTGAGTTGAAATGAATGCAATAAAAGCAACGAAACGAGCTCTAAAATTTTCAGCTTTTATTTTAAAGAAGATCGAAAGTGTATACACACACACACACACACACACACACACCACACACATAATATATATATATATATATATATTATATATATATATATATATATATATATATCCTTTCATTTAACGGGTACGTTTAATTATTTATATTAATTCTTATTATCTCCTTTTGGACCAAGATAAGGACACGACCATAAATTTAGTTTCAGAATATTCAAGCAGTATATTACTAGATTTATAAGTCAAAATAATAATAATATAACGAAATTATAATAAATAAATAAATATAACGACATAAATAAAGCGATAAGCGCTTGACATCATTATCACAAATATTTACTTTGACGAATAATAATAAGCGCGTCTCTGAAAATGGAAAATTGCTTCAAGATAAAAAATCCTGCAAAATATTTTTATTTGCATGAATAACCCTTTATTTTGATGTAAGTAAAAAGTTCTTCAATACAATACAATACAGTAAAATTTACTGTTCTATTTGTACGTATACGGGACGCACATAATAGATGCAACGACAAAAATATATATAAAAAATGGGACAGTTAATGCTTCCCTATCATATATAAAATAGAACTGCCATTTGCAAGCAATTTTTTGTTAATAATAACAATAATGATAATAATAATAATGATGATAATGATAATAATGATAATAATGATAATAATAATATGATAATAATAATAATGATAATACTGATTTAATGATAATGATGATAATGATAATAATGATAATAATAATAATGATAATAATGATAATGATAATAATGATAATAATAATGATAATGATAATGATGATAATAATAATAGCATAGAAATAATATATATATTCTAGTATGAAAATAATTGACATCTTATCACATTTAACATTTAATCAACAAATTAAATTTAAAAAAACAAAATTTAAAATCAAGTAAAGTTTGATTATAATTAAGCAAATTGAAAAATAACTATTAATTATGTATTGTGAATCTATTGAGTTAAATGTATGAACTATATTATTCCCTCTTGTAAGTATGTAAGTTCCCAAATAAAGAGTGTTAAACATTGCTTATAAAGTAAATGTTAAAAGGGTACATATTTTACGTTAATTAATTAATTATTATTAATTATTATTATTATTTCATTATTATTATTATTATTATTATTATTTCTATGCTGAAGCCAAACTTCACATTTGAAATATTAAGGATCATCCTTCTCATACGAAGAAGTTGATACGAGAAATGAATGATCTGGAAGCAGTGAAAAGCTTCTTTAAGGAATTTTCTTTATTAAAAATCAAAATTTTGGATAGATAAAAGCTTCTTTTCCTATATTCCTTCCCATATTCTACTCCTTCGTTTCTCTTCAAATCTTTACCCCATTTAAACTTGTGCAAATCAGTCAGAATCGATGTTTGGTATTAAATTGCCAACGCACGTAACTCAGTGAGTAATACCATTTCCCTGTAAGCGAAATGAAGATACTAAAGTCAGGGGTTCGACCCGGTGATAATAATCTGAGAATTAACGTTATGGGGGCATTAGCCGGCCTGAACGCTATGCCAGTTTTTGGCCCTCGTGAATAATTATAATTACAGTATAAAATTATTATTAATATTATTATTACAGTATATAAATGTCACGACATAATAATTGCCAGAAAGATATAATCCTTAAAATTCTGTCTTTACTAAAAAAAAAAAAAATTATCCTGAATTGTCTGTACTGCTTTTCAGACGATAAACAATTTGAATTTGAACTTCGAGTGTTGTTTATTTCTTTACTTTGTTTATACTTAATGAGTTTTTTATTATAGTCATTAAACATTTAATACAAGTGGGTGTATACAGCAAAAGTAGTGATAAGTATTCACAGATTTCCAGTGATGACAATTTACAGCAACGATTTCTTAACGCTTGTAAAGTTTCCTGTGAAATTATGTTTAATTTATGAGATATCATCTTCGACTATTTTTAGTCGGCCATTTTAAACAGAATGCAGTATGTGTGTATATATATATATGTATATATATATATATATACCTTTCAAATGTCCGTGCGATGATTCTTCATTTCACGAAGGTTAAGCTTATATATATAACCTTTGGTTAGCTTCCGCCCGAAGTGTTCATTCTGACGAAGGTCAAGCTTTTCACTCCACCTTAGACCTACAGTTTAACGTGGAATCCGAACCACGCCCCATCAGCAGCCCAGCGTCTTAAACACTAGGCCACCTAGGGTACCCATTTTTCTACCAACCACTTTCTTGTTGTGTGGAAGGATGAACAGCTGGGTTTTGCTGTGCGCCGGCTGCCGTCGGGTCTCGAACCCGGGGCCGATGGATTCGTAGTGAGCGACGCTGACCACTGCACCACCGAGGCGCATTATATATATATATATATATATATATATATTAGGGTGGTCCAAAACGTTAAAGCATCGACTAAGTTCTCTCCACAAGGTTGGTTTTATGCCTCTTGGTGTGGACAGTATTTGTGCAAAGTTTCACGTTATTCGGTTAATATTTAGGGGTCGCCCCACTTGCCCCCTTTTTGAAATTTGGGAAAATATATAGACAACTGAATAACTAAATTTTGTTTTGGTTCTCAAAGAATATGAAAGAAAACAGTAAGACGATAGGACATGATAATGGGTGTATCTTCATTATTTCTTCTGCATCAGAGTCGCCTTGGATGGTATTGGTATCTGTTTTCGGTGGGCGGCTACGAGTTGTAGGAGGTACTGCTTCTGGTCCTCGTTTCGTGTCAAAGTGTCATTGTAGCGTTGTGCGAGAGCAATACCTCGCTCGGCAGCATCATTGACGACTTTCATCTTTAAGGCGCGATCTCTAAGTTCCCTGTAGTTCTTGTCATTTGGCCATTCCCGTGGATCTTTTTGAAGTAACTGGCGCGCTTCCTCCTTACCTCCAACTTTCAAGGCATCAAAGAGGGTCAATGTCCTTTTCGTGACGAAGGATGCCACATCATTTTCAACACCAGCTTCCGCCATGTCGATTCGTCGGGGGCAGCCATTCTTTTGGGGATGTTGGAGGTGTTGAACCATTCTCCTTTTGGTATCAGGATCGATCCTATTATCGAAGAAGGCCAGTCCAATCAGATGCTCCGACAAGTACCACAGGTGGCGTCTTAGAGCTGTCTTCGCCGCTTGTGCAGCTCCTCCGTGTGGATATTTTTCCAGAAGATGCAGCATTTTGAGATCATTGAGAGGAGCTTGTGTCCCCATTGGCGCTTCATGCCAGTACTTGACGTAAATCAGACTGACAAATAAAGCCAGCTGAGTCACGTTTCGTTCTTCGCGTGCTGTGAGCTTGAATTGATAGTGAAAGAGGTAGATTTTGAGCGCATAAATCGCCTTCGCCATCCATCTCGCGTGGTGCATGGGACCCGGAGCTCGGATAAAGAGTTGACCACCAGTCTTTCCCCCCAGGAAGAGCAAAGATAGTTCAAGGAACTCCTTGTAGTCGTCACGAGGTTGGCTTGCCTGAAGAGCGTTAGGTAAGTAAGTGAGCATCTCTTTTCTCATCTCTTGGAGTTGAGGGTTCTCGAACAAGCTGTCCGATGCTGAGACAAATGCTTCGTGGGAGAGAGATGGCCATTCCTTTTGAAATCGCTTAAAAAGGCCTGTTTCAGGACTTCCTGTTGAGCCAAATATTGAGGCAAAGACATCAGCAAGTACGACTTCAAGTATATGATGTCGACAACCGATCCAAACTAGCTCGTGACCCAATGCTTCTTCAATCCTGACACAGGCTCCGCGATGTAAACCCGTGTTTGACGCAGTGGTATCGAAGACGAGACCTCTCACATGCTGTTCCACGTTCCATAATTTCATAGTTTGAAGGCATGCCTGGGCCTGTGCTTCTCCAGTTCCTTGTTTCATCTTTGGGACACCAAGCAGCTTCTCCTGTCCATTGAATGTTATAAGGATTGCTATCCGATGCACATTCGTCTTCTTCCCTTCAATGCCGGGGAGAAGCTTTCCGTCCCAATGGAGAAGGACAGGGTCTTCTAGAGAGAATGATTCTAGGTCTTCTCGAGCTGCCTGTTCTCGCCCACTTTCTCTGTAGCGATGAATAGAGCTCCGAGAGCACGTCATCCCAGACAGATCATGCCCCGCGGCCTGTAATACAGCTCCAGTTACGAAAACAGCATTCCGGTCAGAAAGATTGGTGCGATCCATTGCTCCAATGACTTCTGGAGATTGGAAAATGTTCGTAACCTTGTTCTTGGGACGCTTTGGTGCCGGAGCTTCAGACGAAGAAGGAATCGGAACCGATGGTCTATAGTCGTCGTCGTCTTGCGAAAAAAGGGAAGAAGAAGAAGAGGAAAGATCAATTGATGACACTCCTGCTTCTTCCAAATCTTTCTGTGTTGCTTCATGCCTTGCCTTCCTCTTGGCTTCCTTCTCCATTCTGGATCGCTTTCTGTCCTCTTGTGTAGTCGTTTCCTTATCAATGCCAGCCATGCTGCAAGAATTGACGTCCTTGCGCTGCATGGACAGGAAATTTCGGTCCTCAACGTTGACGATTGTGCTCATGGCATCACTGGTTGCGATGTCAAACAGTTCCTGGATGTCCGCTTTGAAGATGTCTTCATTCATTCTATCGCTGGCACGTTGCCTGGTCCTGTGCTTCTTGAGTGTTTTGTAGCGGTCTAAAAGCTTTGAAAGCTTACGGACACAGGAGTCGATCCGTTGAGTTGGGATCCGCGCTCGGGTCCAGACTTCAATCACCCTCTGGCATGCCTGGTTCAGACTGTCGGAGGTGGTTTGCTTTTGATTGATGTGGTGGTATTGCCCCAAGAGGAGGGCGTCAAGGCATGTAGGGAGCCTTGACGTGGATAAAGTTCCAGTTGCCATCCCTAGAAGCCAAACTTTTGGAATTGATCGAGTTTGAGCCATCGGACCTACGGAAGAAAAAGTACATTATATAATATATATATTCAGAGTGGGGCGACCTCTAAATATTCACCAATCACGCTGCAATTTTGTACAGACCATGTGGACACTAAATGGACAAACACCACACTTGTGGAGACTATCTAAGACAATTTTGAAATTTCCCCCTATGGATTTGGACCACCCTAATATATATATATATATATATATATATATATATATATATATATATATATATATATATATAATAAAACGACGTGTGTGTGTGTCTGTGTGTGTGTGTGTGTGTGTGTGTGTTCCAGCCATAACTCAAAAATGGAAACAGTTACAAACATGAAACTTCACACACATATTGATTAGGTCCCGAGGTTGTGCACCTGGGTGTTGAATGCCCGGCTAGGTCAACTGTACGCCCTTGACGATTGGTTAGGTTAAATCGTGATATATTCGTTAGCTTTGACGAGAATATCACGACTCAACCTAACCAATTGTCAAGGGCGTACAATTAACCTAACGGGCATTCAGTTGACCTAACTGGGCATATATATATAATAATATATATATATATATATATAGCGTTCAACATCCACCCGACAACGCCGGGTCGCTCTCACCTCACACCTTATAAAGTGTTTTGAACGCATAATTAGAGGCAAAACTATAAACCACCTACTACCTACAAGAAAAAGACTTATACAACCCAAATCAACATGGCTTCAGGGCGGGTAGATCATGCCTGTCACAGTTACTAGACCACCAGGAGAAAATATTAGGAACGTTGTGTCGAGGACAAAACACTGATGTAATATATACGGACTTTGCTAAAGCCTTCGATAAATGTGACCATGGAATCATAGCACACAAACTTAAGGATACAGGAATTACTGGAAAGCTAGGAAGGTGGATATTTAATTTCTTGACGCAAAGAACGCAAAGAATGGTGGTAAACGAAGTTAAATCGGAAGTCTCGGAAGTCGTGAGCTCTGTCCCACAAGGGACAGTATTAGCTCCCTTGCTGTTCATAATAATGATTGCAAATATTGATGCAGATATTAAGGACAGTATTGTATCATGCTTCGCAGATGACACAAAGATGTGTAAGGAAATATTGAACGAAGATGACATAAGAAAACTACAAAACGACATTGAAACATTATTCTAGTGGGCAGAAGACAACAATATGAAGTTCAACGAAGAAAAATTCCAACTTCTAAGATATGGTAATAAAAAAGAGCTACAGAAAAAAGGGTACAAAACTCCGCAAGCCAAGCAGATAACACCAAATCCACAAGTCAGGGATCTTGGAGTAATAATGTCGTCGGATGCAGAATTCAGAGAGCACTATGAAATCAAAATCACAACGGCTAGAAAAATAATGGGAATCATCTGGAGTAGTTTCCGCAGCAGAAAAGCAAACATCATGCACAAATTATGGAAGAATCTAGTCCTACCAATAATTGAGTATTGCTCAGTACTCACAAGCCCACACAGAAAAAGAGACGTTGTGAGCATTGAATCTATACAAAGGACTTTTACATCTAAGATAGAGGAAACGGAAGGTGAAGACTACTGGTCTCGACTACAATCCCTGGAACTCTACTCTCTTAAAAGAAGGCGCGAGCAGAAATGAAAGAGAAACAAACTGGAATGAGAAAAGAGGCAGATTTTGTACGGTCCCAGCTGCGGTGGGACAAGGAGCCATGAAAACGAGGATGGAAAATACCCTCAGAATACGGGGTCCAAAGCTTTTCAATGTCCTTCCAAAAGGAGTGAGGAATCTCCAGCACACCGACCTGAATAACTTCAAGAACCAGCTGGACAGATTCTTGTGCAAAGTCCCTGACCAGCCATGCGTGGCTGGCTACGATGGCAGGAGGAGATCAGAGAGCAATTCCCTCCTTCACCAAGTCCCGCAAAGGAGGCGGGATGCTGCAGAGGGGTCGACCGCAGGTCGATCCTGAACCTTCATTCAAACTCAACAAAAGACAAAAGACACATACACACATATATATATATATATATATATTATTAGAAGGGAATAATGTACTCGGCGGTTTATTCTGTTTGCACCCGAAAGTGTATAAAGTATCAGTGAATCCGTGCATATAAATTACAAAGTGAAATTCATTAAAATTGAGAAAGTGCAATACAGTTTACAGTACATAATTTATCACCAGTTTTAACGTATATATTCAAAACGAAATACGGTTGGCATTCGAGAAAGTTTGAAACAAGGCAGGAAAAAGGTCATAAAACGCAAAGGTCAGAAAACCCTCGAAATACCCTCGACCATCGAAAGGAAAGAAATAGAAATAAAAAATAAATAAATAAAAGAATTGAATTTGTGCGGATATTTCTTTTTACGCTAATTAAGGAATAGCATGGCAATGGGTCCAAATTCTCACTTAATCTGTAATTTGTGCAATCTGGTAACAACGGAAAACTTGGCGATTAGATGTGATTTCTGTCAACGACTGAATGACTTTATCTGCGTGAATTGGAATGATATGGAAATAACTCTTGTCTCGAACGCGAAACACGTTGTGGGGACCAAGTTTCTATGTGGCGCATGTACAGTTTTTTTGTACACAGACCGTAAATTCTTTCGCGGTCTTTAAAGAAATGGAGATAGCGGACTCGAAAGTTACAAAAAAGAATGAAATAGTGGAGACACATGGGTCCGAAATGGTCCCAAAGAAAAACCGGGCGGATGAGAGAGAAGAAGAAATAACGAATAACAGCATAATAACGAGCAACAATTTAATAACGAATAACAATATAAACAATATAATACGGAAGGAAGACAGATGAAAGGAAAGAAATAAGTAAAAGTTGCGAAGTAGTCAAACGGTCCAACGAGCGAAATGATAAAAAGATAATAACTAAAAACGTAGAATATAAACAGCCAAAGAAAAATAATGATAATGCCAAAATTAAGAACTTTGAAAATAAAAAGAAAAGAAGTAGAAGCGTAGAAAATATCGTATGTAAATACTACGCGAAAGGGAACTACAGATATCGGGATGGGCAATACATATATGCACATCCCACATTATGCAAAACGCATTACACAAGTGAATACTGCAAATTTGATAAGAAATGCATGTTCCACCATCTTGCGGTCTGCAACACTTATGCAAGATATGGGAGTTGCAAATACGGAAAAAAATGCCGATGCCACCACCCTCAAAGGAACGCAACAAGTGAACAGAAAAAACGAACATCAAAGAAGAGTGCCAATTTTATTTTTTAGACGCAGCCAACCCATTTCAGCTGCTAAATACTATCCAACAATTACAAAATCAGCTGACAAATATAGGAATCCGAGAGCCGGACAGAAGGTACGAACAAAGGCACTTCATGCGTTATCGGGACAACAGGTACGACAAAGATAAAAAGAGGTAAATTCTCGGAGGACCACAAGGCAACGAAACCGGCACCTCCATTGGAAAACAAATCGGAAACACCTGTATGCGAAAACGAAATAGAAAAAATAAAAATAATACTAGCCAATATACAGGGCGTTAAATCAAACCATTCCATGAACAAAGTTGTATACCTGAAAGGACTCATGCAAGAAGCCGGAGCAGACTTTGTATGCCTCACGGAAACTCATCTAAAGGACTGCCAGGCGAACTGTAAAAGTTGTGAGTCCTGTATTGACAAAAAAGAAATACAAATTGACAACTATAACATCCTCCGAGCCGACAGAACAGTGAGACGTAAAGGAGGATGTGCTATTTACACACGCGAAAGGCACATAGCAGAAATGGCTATAAGTACCTCAAACAGCTACGTAGAATGTGTAGCAGCAAAAATTGAAAAATTAAATATGGTACTAATTGTAATGTACAGACCCCCAAACACGCCAACCTCAAAATTTTCAGATTCCATTACAGAGGTAAGAAACTGCGTAAAAGATCTACACTCTCCAACCCCAAATATTTTTCTCTGTGGTGATTTTAATTTCCCATTCATGAAATATAAAAGGATAGGAAAAAATATAGTATACACCAGGACAAGGGGGCACACGAGAAGACGAGGAGCAGGTAAGCTCTAGCTGATGAATTTATGTTAACGCAAGAAATAACAGTAAACACAAGAAAAAACAACTGCCTAGATTTGGTATTCACAAACAACAGTAATCTAAATGATAAGGTAGAAATATCCCCAACTATGATATCGGACCACAACATCATTGAAATAAACTAATATAAAGGGAACAGGAAAAGAAAGAACACGCACAACAGAAAGAAGCAAATTTGAAATTTTTAATTTTCACTCCAAAGCTATAAACTGGGAAGATGTGACATCCAGCATGGAAGTAATAGAGTGGAAAACCATTTTCGAGGCCAAGACAACGGAGGAGATGCTAATGACTTTAGAGGAGAGGACGTTAGAAATTGTGGAAAAACATGTCCCAAAGATACAACAAAGAGGAAAGAGAAGCAGGTTTGAAAGACAAAAGAGGGCATTGTTTCGAAAGAGAAAAAGAGTGAGTGCAAAATTAAGTAATTGTAAAGATAACAACATCAGAAAAATATTAAATGATAAACTGCAAAGTATCGATGTCGTCACACAGGAACTAATCGAGAAGCATACAGAAAAAGAAGAAGACGACGCTATAGAAGCGATAAAGGCTAACTCAAAGTACGTCTATAATTTCGCAAAAAGAAAGTCGAAAAACCAGCGACTATCGGACCTTTAAAAAATGAGAACAGTGCTTTATCTGATGATCTAACAGAAGTATTTGAAATATTAAGAGCTCAGTACGAATCATCTTTCAGTATCCCAAAAACTGACAAATTGATATGCGATAGGAACGCGTTCTTTGAAGAAGAACCACAAGGGGAAAGTATAACGGATTTCGACTTTACGACGGATGATATAACACAAGCCATAGGGGAACTAGAAACACACTCAGCGGCAGGATCGGATAAATGGAATGCCACACTGATCAAAAACTGCAAGAATGTAATCGCTGAGCCCCTATACTGGATATGGAGACGATCACTAGACACGGGAGAAATACCGGGCATCCTGAAGAGCGCAAACATAGTCCCAATATATAAAGGAGGAGATCGATCCGAGGTCAAAAACTATAGGCCAGTGTCGCTTACATCTCATCTCACTAAAATATTTGAAAGAATATTTAGACAGAAAATCTATGACTTTTTGGAAACTCAGAAAAAATTCAATGATAACCAACACGGGTTTCGGTCAGGCAGCTCATGCCTATCACAACTAATGGAACACTACAACAACATTATTGATGGACTTGAAAGTAATGAAAACTATGATGTACTATACACAGACTTTGCTAAAGCGTTCGACAAGTGTGACCACGAAATCATAATACATAAACTGAAATATATGGGAATAACAGGAAAAGTTGGGAAATGAATATATAATTTCCTTTGTGAGCGGCGGCAAGTCGTTACAGTACAAGGAGTATCTTCATCAGAATCAGAGGTCCTCAGCTCAGTACCACAAGGAACAGTATTAGCTCCACTACTCTTCATAATCATGCTAACTGACATAGATGAGGACGTTACCAGAGACATCACAGTAACATCATTTGCGGATGACACAAAGATCAGTAGAAAAATAAGAAACCCAGAGGATGTAGGATCTCTACAAACCGACATAAACAGAATCTACAAGTGGACGGAAGACAACCATGGCCGTAACTACCTATGAGGTCACCGAGGTCCGGACCTCGGTAATTATTTCCTAAAAAAAAAAAAAGAGACTGAACCGTTCTCCGTGTATGAAACGCATATTACCGCTTTTCTTTTGAAAAGAGGGAGCGTCGAGCGTTTTGTGTTTTGTGTTTAGTGTATAGCTTGGGTTGTGTTTGTAGATGTCATTTTGGTCTGAATTTTGCTCGTCCCGCCGCGCTCGAAAAAAATCTGGACCTCACTAATTTCTAAACCCTAGTTACAGCCCTGAAGACAACAATATGAAGTTTAACACCGAGAAATTTCAGCTATTACGGTACGGAAAAGGAGAAGACCTAAAATCCATGGAATATTATACCCCAAATGGACAGGAAATTCAGAGAAATTCCAGAGCAAAAGATTTAGGGGTTGTAATGACAGAGGATACGAAATTTGAAACACAAAATAAGATAGTAGTAAACAGAGCAAAGAGCATAACGGGACAGATATTGAGAACCTTTAAATGAAGGGATAGGAATGTAATGATTCCTCTACTGAAAACCCTGATCATACCCAAATTGCAATACTGCTCGGTCCTAAAGGGACTAATATAAAGGGTGCAAAGAACTAAATTACTGGGAAAGGTTACGCGAACTAGACCTATATTCACTTGAAAGGAGAAGAGAGAGATACACCATTATTTACACTGGGAAAATAATGGAGAGAAACTAGTCCCTAATCTTACTCTGTACCCTATAACTCTCCAAACAACGGTGGAAGGTAGAAACGGTAGATTGTGTCGTATTCCGAAATTGAAGGCGAGACAGGGAACATCCTTAACCCTGAAAGAAAATAGTTTTGTAATGAGAGGACCAAAACTGTTTAATCACTTGCCCAAAGACCTAAGAAACACGAAGGGAGTTGCAGTGGACATCTTCAAAAGAAGACTAGACGCCTGGCTCAGAACAATCCCTGATGAGCTGGGCGTACCTGGCTATGTGAGGTGGAGAGCACAAGAATCCAACTCACTACTTCACCAGGCCAACTCGAGAGGAGGGGCGACAAGCTTGACCTTCACGAAATGAGAAATCATCGCGCGAAACCTTTGTAAGGTTGTAAGGTAAGGTGTGTATATATATATACAACTCCGAACCAATGCGCTCATGATCTTGATAATACCTTAACATTATACACTTTTATGAAGACTATCGAGTATCTGTGATGTCATTACGATAAAAAGATACCTGTGTGCCAGTTAAGAAAACAAATTAAACTATGGCAAAAACCTTATTAAATGGTGAAAAGTTAATGCATAGCGACATACCAAAATATTAAAATATCTTGTTAGGTGTTACAAAAAATACAGGATGTCCATAAAGTCACGCATCATAGGAACCTAAGCAATGTCTATTTAGTTATGTCTCCATCAGGCCAAATATGTTGAGGGACATTTAAAGAAACCTGCTTTTCGTTTACAAACATGTTTTGAGATTGGTGGGAATTATTTCGAACAAATAAATAAAACAAAATAAATAAATAAACAAAATAAATGTATTTTCCTATGATGCGTGACTTTATGTACACCTTGTGGAATAAATTTATTATGTTTATTGACTACAGCCAATATATTAAACCTTCACCAGAGACTTTAACTCTGCGTCTTAGTATTAGTTGGTTCACCCTTAGCCCTGATTACGCCCTCCAATCTACGTGGCATCGAGTCGACAAGCTTCTTGCATTTTTCTGTAGTTATCC
The DNA here is from genome assembly GCA_023014485.1 of Bathynomus jamesi. NCBI lineage: Eukaryota > Metazoa > Arthropoda > Malacostraca > Isopoda > Cirolanidae > Bathynomus > Bathynomus jamesi. Next base: position 492,054 of record JAJOZX010002680.1, on the reverse strand, counting down.
ATTGCCAGGTTGTCATCAAACACCTCTTCAGTTCACTAAGTGTTCCTGGTTTACGCTTTTGGACCTTCTGCTTAGCAATATTCCAAATATTTTCTATCGGATTAAGATCGGAAGAATTAGCTGGCATGGTAATACTTCAATTTCATGAGCATCAAACCACGCAGATGTTGCACGAACCGCATTAACTAGAGCCAAGTCATATTGAAAAATAAATGGCTCATCTCCATACAGCTGTTCTGCACACTCCAGCATGAAGTATTCTAAAAAATTTTGATAAACGTGGCCAGGCCCTCTCAGAGGCCCGGGCCACTTCCAGCTTTTGAGGCCCATAGCTAAACCCAATTATTACTTTCACTGCAAAACATTGTATTCAAACCTGAAAGTTTCTAAATTTGAGGCTCCCCTTAAGCTTGAGGCCCAGGCCAAATGGCCCTCCAAGCCCCCCCTCTGATAGGTCCTGAACGTGACTATTGACAGTTTATTTATAAATGCAAGTGATCCCACACCATTTACATTTACCAAGGTTTTTGCTATATTTTAACTCTTTTTTTTTTTCAAAACTGGCACACAGAGGTATTTTTTATTATAATGACATCACAGATATTCGATATTCCTCATAAAGGTGTATAACTTAAAGGTATTATCAAGGTCACCAATGCATTTCAGACAGCATTCTAGTTTTTTATAGAGTTTTATAGAGACAGCATTCTAACTTTATGGAGTTATAAATAGTGGCGCTCATAAGTATTCGTACAGAGAAATATTTCAGTTATATTCATTCTTATCTTTTGTTCCATGAATACGATAGTTATGAAAAGTTTACCATTCGTTTGGAAAAATTTAACGAGTAAAAAAATTAGTTTAACTCTAATATTAAATGGAAAACATTAAAGAATTTGAGGAATATAAAAAAAAAGTTAAAATGCAAAAGTTTTCGTACATTTACTTACAAAATTATTTACTACTTTGTATACCCACTGTTTGCTTGAGTATTTTTCCACAAAGTTTCGACATCTCTCAGTAGAAATTTTAGACCATTCTTATAAAGAAAATTGTTGCAATTCATTCAGATTCCATGGGTTTATCTTGCGGACACCTTTTTCAAATGAAACCATAAATTCTCAATTAAATTGAGATCTGGGCTTTGACTGGGCCACTGGAGAAGCTTGAAATTCTTTTATTGAAGCCATTTCATAGTGCTCTTACTTTTATGTTTTGGATCATTATTGTGCGCAGTTCCAATTGTACACATTCGCAACTCCGAACATTTTCTTCTGAGATTTCTTTCGATTTCTTCGAATTCAAGATTACATTGATAACAATAAGCTTTCGTGGAACAGAAGTATTAAAGCATCCCCAAAGAAGCGAACTATCATCATCATGTTTAACAGTAGGATGTTTTTTCCCCTCAAATGTAGTATTTGATTTTCGTCAAACACACCTTTGTTCGTTGTTCCCGATTAATTGAACTTTGGTCTCCTCTCTCCAGAGAACTTTCTTCCAAGATGCAAATCCATCATTTTGATGATCCTTGGGGTACTTTACAGTAAAAGAGCTTCTTTGTGCGCTCTTTGTAGGATAGGTTTTCTTCGTCCGACTCCTCCGTGCGGGCCATTCTTTTTCATTGTACGACGTACAGTAGAGGGATGAACATCGATCTTGGACAGTCTTCATGTTTGGGAAATATTACGTGCAGTCACTCATGGATTCGCAGCAACCATTCTTTCAATCCGTCTGCTGTACGTTCCGAAATGTTACAAGGTCGTCCACACCTTGGTGGAGTTGCGATTGTTCCAAAGCCTTTTCATTTTTATAACTGCAGCAACCTTCGTAAATAGAATCAAAGTTTTTCTCCTATCTTCTTGTATCTCTTTCCAGACTCGTGCGTAGCAATAACAGATCTCTTAAGATCTGTAGATAGCTCTTTACCACGACGACCGCTTCTTCACTAACGGCTTGTGCAGTTATCCGTCTTTCATGAAGATTAACAGAGAAAATTCTAACATTCAGAACTATCAGTCTCTAACCAATAATCAGCCAACTACTGATAAAAAGTATAAATTCTTCAATCCTAAAGCGGACACACAAAGTATTAAATACTTTTGTAAATAAATGTACGAAAACTTTTGCATTTTAACTTTTTTATTTTCCTCAAAAAAATTTTTACAATTTTTTTTTTTTTTTTTTTGTTAAATTTTTCCAAACGAACGGTAAACTTTTAATAACTATTCTATGCATGGTACGAAAGATAAGGACGAACATAATTAAAATATTTTCTATACGAATACTGATGACCGCCACTGTATATTTTACAGGAAATCCTTGTAACTAGGAATTACATGAAATCCCTAAAATGTTCAGGGGTTTCATCTAAGGTTAAGTCGTGATATTTTCGTTAAACCTACTGGAAAATTACTGAATGCCTGGTTAGGTCAACTGTACGCCCTTGACGATTGGTTAAGTCGTGATATTTTCGTTCAAACTAGTGAAAATATTACGACTTAACGTTACATGAAATCCCTAATTGCACAGATTCCCTGTAACACACACACACAAACACACACACACACACACACACACACATATATATATATATATATATATATATATATATATATATATATATATATATATATATATACACACACACACACACACACACATATATATATATATATATATATATATATATATATATATATATATATATACATATATATATATATATATATATATATATATATATATATATATATATATATATATATATATATATATACACACATATTTGTCGTAATGGGTCTGAGCGAAGAAATAATCATGAATTCTCGCGAGAGGTTAAGTATTATAATAGAGATTATCTTTTTCCCTATCCACATATAATTGTTATTACTCCCCCTTCCTTCGCGTATTTATCTGGATAGTAATATACAATATGCGACTCTTACTTTTTGTTATAACTTTAACGACCCATATTTAGCAAATAAACCGTTAAGACGCGTTAAGCCGTTAACGACGCTTCGGCACTTCAATTTTTTAACGTCCTTTCTCCATTTGCTTCTTTCACAGCTTGACGTCATTTTGAATTTAGTTTTATTAAAAAAATAAAAAATTATGAGGTTTATTACCAAGTTTTTGCGCTTCTCTTCGAACGTACCTTTTATTGTCTCTTTCAGCCATGGGGTCTTCTCCAAGATTGAGTAAAATCGTCTGGCGTCAACAAGAATAAATAAAATCTACCCAACAAGTGCACAATTGGGTTATTGTCCTTTCATTTTCTTTATTTCAGGCAATATATACGAGTGTGTGTGTGGTGTGTGTGTGTGTGTGTGTGCGTATATATATATATATATATATATATATATATATATATATATATTGTAGTTCTTTTCCTTTTCTACGTCTTCACAATGACAAGATAATTTTGATAACTCCTTATGCACATTGAAGCAGGGAACTTAATATGCTGTCAACAAAACTATATTTTAAGATAACCTCATAATAAAATGCATGACTTAATAAACTGAAAAACGGTACCCTACATTAAGGATAGCTTATAGGCTCTAAAGGTTCGGAAACCAGATAAGAGAGAGAGGAGAGAGAGAGAGAGAGAGAGAGAGTTACAAGGCATTACAAAGAAGTGAAGGAGCCACAACAGCTTTACAGACGACTGGAGGTGGCACCTGTAGATTTCGTTCAAACGCAGAAACACTAAGAGAGAATAATTAACACAGAAAAGCAAGAAGGCTCTTGCCTCCTCCATATCCCCCCTCGCCCACGGGCAGAAGGTTTGGAAATAAGAAAGAAAACACTCACCAATGTGCAGGAAAAAAAAATGTCGAGAAATTTTATAGGACAGTTGGAACTGGAAATAAACACACGAACATTTGAGCATCGATCCGCTCAAGGAGATCGTCTAATACTAGGTCAAGATTGTTTTGGAATGCATTGCTGGAAGAGCTGGAAACGACTTCAGAAAGAAACCTATTCCAATAATTGACAATCATATATGTGAAGAAGTTACTGCAAATTGTACTATTTCGGTTCAAGTTTACAACCGTTACTTCGAGTCGAGTTCGTGTTTAGCGTAAACTGTTTAGAATAGTCGACGTTGTTCATCCTATTCAAGAGTTTTAAAAATCCGAATTAGTTCGCCTCTGGGTCGACGCTTTTCTAAGAGATATAAATTAAGATTAAGATCAGTGAGCCTACGATCGTATGATTTGTGACGGACGGCCGGGATTAGTTTCGTCGCCCTGGCTTAAACATTTTCAAACCTTTATATGTCTTTTCTCAAGGATGGGGGACCAGAATTGCACAGTACACTCGAGGTGGGGCCTAATGATACATGGAAAGAGGGAGAATAACTTCTTTGCTTCGGTACGCAAATTGCCTCTTAATATAACCTAGTATTTTATTACATTTCTTTTAAACTTCGACGCGGTAAAATTTGAGAGCACTGCTTATAAGCATCCCTAAGTCTTTTTCCAAGTTAATCGTTGCAAGATCCTGCCCGTGCAGTGAATAATCTGCACATCGGTTTCAGGATCCACTGTGCATTACTTTGTATTTGTCCACGCTGAAAGGCATTTGCCAAGTGGCAGACCAATCCGCGAGCTAATCTAGTTTATCTTGAATTTTTAAGACATCTTCTATGCTGCCCACACAGAAACCTATATTAGTGTCGTCAACGAATTTTGATAATGGTGCTTAATATACAAATGTCTATATCGTTTATGTAGATAATGAATAAAAGCGGTCCTAGTACCGACTCCTGTGAGACGCAATTTGTTACTAATGCCCATCCTGAGGCTTCACCGTTTACTACCACCCGCTATTCACTGTCGCTGAGCCAGTGTTCAATCCACGCGGACTCGGTACCAGTTATACCAAGGCCCCTTACCTTTGTCATAAGTTGCTTATGTGGCACTTTGTCATAAGCTTTTTTGAAATCAAAATATACTACGTCTACTGCCCTGGAGCAATTGTATTCAGAAAAAATGTTGTGGAAGAATTCCAGCAGGTTGGTCAGGCAGGAGCTATGCTTTTGGAAACCATGCTGGTAATCAGTTAAAAGGTTGTGCGATTCCAAATAAGCTACCATTCTCGCCCAAAGCTTATCGATAACGAATGCTAAGCTAATGAACCTGTAGTTGCCAGGTTGCTCCTTGTCTTCTTTTATCAAGAAGGATTAGTTGGCCAGCTTCCAGTCCATTCGGACCCTGCCGAGTACAAGGGATTTGTTAAAGCTATGGACAAGAAAGTCAGCGTTGATCTCCTTTACCTCTTTAAGGACTCGAGACGCGAAATTTTTCGGACCAGAGGCGTTAAATGTGTTCATTTTGTCCAAAGCTAGCAATATTTCATCTCGAGAACAAACAATATGTCTAAATTTGTACCATCTTCTCGAATGAAATTTTAGCCATAAGGATATTCAAAGTTGCCTTTTTGACAGTATATACTCGTATGTATGTATATATATATATATATATATATATATATATATATATATATATATATATAGTGGTGTACCTCAATCGGCATCGGCACCGGCAAAATCAGTCATTTTTGGGGTATCGGCTTCGGCATCTGCATCGGCCAAATATAGCCGATTCTCTCACCGACTCTTTGAAATTTTAAAATTTTTATTACAAAACAAAATCTATAGTTATAGAAAAGTGAACAGACAAAAAAAACACTATGTATGATCATTTATACTTCTTTGAAAGTGTAATTATATAAAAACATTTTACATTCACGAAAAATGCAAAGTTGCCCATAAATTTACATTTTCTCTAACTAGCTAATCTCTAAATATTATAAACTATTGTAATCTCCTACTCTATATTAATATTAATTCTATATTAAGTTGTACTTTATAATTTTATATTAAACCATCTTATTATGTTGACTTTATTAAAATAAATTTTAATAATTTTATAAACCCAAATTATATATCCATGTTTTTTATTCAAATTCGCCACCAGGGACTTGAATTTTGATGAAATTTTTGTCGGTGTTGACATTGTTAAAAAAAGAAAATACCTTCAAAATAAGGAAAAACAATTACTTTAAATATTATTACTTTAAATATTGATATTCAATTTATAAAAGTGAAATAAAATTATTTTATCATTTTACTGACTAATAACACTTTTTTAACATAATTTTAGCTACGATATATGAGTAACAAATTCTGGTGCTGTATATTGTGGAGTGAGGTAAGGAAAAGCATTTAAACAAATTTGAAATGTAAAAATATGAAAATTTAAAGTTTTCCCATTAGATTATTAAAATTTATGAAGGGAATTGTTTTTAAAATATAGGCAAAGAATCAGCATCGGCATCTGTATCGACATTTTTTTTCCATAATATAGGCATCGGCATCGGCTAAACTTTGGAATCGGTACATCACTAATACGAGGGGAGGTCAGAAAATAAGTTTAAATGGCGTATAATTTCGTAACTAAAAGACCTACATTGATTATGTTTGCATCAAGTGAATTCGTTAATCATTCTTGACAACGCTGCATGTCGATTCGGCTGCCATCTACCGTACCAGGGTTGTGGAGTCGGAGTCGGAGTCGTGGAGTCGGAGTCGTGGAGTCGCACGTTTCAGGGCGGAGTCGGAGTCGGAGTCGGAGTCGAATTTTTACAATGTGTGGAGTCGGAGTCGGAGTCGGAGTCGGAAAATTTTGGACCGACTCCACAACCCTGGTTATAGCCACTAGGTTAAGAAGGGTTATTCAATTTTAAGTAGGACTACTACTGGTTAGACCTTAATTATGTTTAAGAGAATCTTTTTCATTTATATATATATATATATATATATATATATATATATATATATATATATATATATATATATATTATTGGAAAAAATAAAAATCCCTTAATATGATAATATCTACAAGTCAATATCCTTCTTAATATTTGAATGTTCTCTCCTAGAAAGTAACCTGACGATTCATGTGGTGGTGATGAAATGTCTTATTATTATGATAATTATAGAGTGAAACACTAGAGGAGTCGGAGTCGTATATTTAAAATGTGAGGAGTCGGAGTCGGATTTTTAGATTTTTTACAATGTGTGGAGTCGGAGTCGGAGTCGAATTTTTACAATGTGTGGAGTCGGAGTCGGAGTCGGAAAATTTTGGACCGACTCCACAACCCTGTACCGTACATTGGTTATATTAGTCAGTTGAACATGGCGGTTCGACTGGAACAGTGCCATGCCCTACGGAGCAGTCCAGGACGCTTACGTTTAATGGCCACTCGTAAACATTCCAGTGTTGAACAATATGCAGCTGCATTGATTGCTGTGCCTTTTTGCATGAAGTCTGCGAGCAAAACGCCTTCGTGGTCCCAAAACACAGTAACCATCACTTTGCCAGCGACCTCACAATCTTGAACTTCTTTGGTCGCGGGGACCTAAGGTGTTTCCATTCCATGCTGGCACATTTTGTTTCCGGAGTACCCATGTCTCCTCTCCTGTGACAATGCGCTCGAGAAATTCTTGACCACTGACAGATTCGGAATATCGTTGCAGAAATGACAGGGCACTGTTCCAGTCGAGCCGCCATGTTCAACTGACTCGTATAACCAATGTACAGTAGATGGCAGCCGAATCGACGTGCAGTGTTGCCAACAATGATTAACAAATTCACCTGATACAAACATAATCAATGTAGGTCCTTTAGTTACGAAATTATACGCCGTGTAAACTTATTTTCTGACCGCCCCTCGTGTGTGTGTGTGTGTGTATATATATATATATATATATATATATATATATATATATATATATATATATATATTAACGTAGCCAGGATTTCACCAAGGAAGGAATTAGGAGCCCTAATAAACATATTTAACCCTATGCCTGAATAAAATTGTTAAAAATTGATATATTTGATAATGATGTATCTTTATAGGAGAGTCATTAGTGGGTGTTTTAGCTGCTGATAACCACCTTAGCTATGACGTTGTGTATATGTATATATATATATATATATATATATATATATATATATATATATATATAGTGGCGTGGTGGTGTGACAAAGCAATGCACCACCTCCAAATTTTACAATTTTGCTTAAAATTATATTAATAAGTAAATACCAAACAAATTTATATCATTAGAAAAAGAATTTCATAGGTTATATTATTCTGTTTAGAAGGTTTAGGAAATTTGATACTATGGTGGTCTTTTTACTTATTAAGTGACCACACCGGGAAAATGCTGTCACGTAAGAAATTTTCTATTTAAAAATAAACCCCTTAAAGTATAAATTATCAGAACAAGATATGGAAATTGACCCGAGAAAGGATTAAGTACGTCTTGCTCTGACGTATAAATACTTGGCTCTCTCTATGAAATGTATCATTGTAGGAGGAAACATGGCAGGGTTCGTCTTTCTGAAGAAAATCGATATTCCATCTTCAAGGATGAAACAACGGAAGAGATGCTACAAACCTTAGAAGAGACTAGAAATTTTGGAAAAAGATGCTCCAAAAAATCAAGCAATGGGAAAGAGAAATAATTTGAGAGACATAAGCGGACAATATTCCACAAAAGAAAGAGACTAGTTGCACTCTTAAATAACTGCAAAGACAGCAGTGCCAGTAAAGTAATCGCTGAAAACTGAAGAGCATTGCCCGCCCGTGACTTCAATACTTTAGTTGAGAAATATTTAGAGAGAGAGAGAGAGAGAGAGAGAGAGAGAGAGAGAGAGAGAGAGAGAGAGAGAGAGAAGAAGAAGAAGAAGAAGCAATCAGGGAAAACCCGAAATACTTTTCTTACTTTAGGAAAAAGAAAGTAAAAAAGCACGAAACTATCGGTTCGCTAAAGAAAGAAAATAATGCTCTGACTAATGATCAAAAAGAAATATCGGAAATATTAAAAGCTCAGTATGAATCAGTCTTCATTACCACACAAATGATGAAATAATATATTGCAGAAATAATTTCTTTGAAGAAGAATTACAAGAAAGAACATACCGGATTTTGATTTTACACCAACCAAATGATATAGCGTGAGTTATAAAACAACTGAAATTGCATTCAACAGCAGTTCCGGACAAATGGAAAGCGACGCTGATTAAAAACTGTAAAAATTAAATGGCTTCTCCCTGTACTGGATATACAGAAGATCTCCGGATACAGAAGAAATATCAGATATCCCGCGAAGAGAGCGGATCGTGTTCTTATATATAAAGGTGGTGTAAGTCTCATGCAAAGAACTACAGACCAGTGTCATTGACATTCCACTTCACCAACATCTTTGACAGAAAAGTTAGAGAAAATATCTACGACTTCTTGGAGATACAAGAAGGATTCACTGAGAACCAACATGAATTCCGATCAGGAAGCTCGTACCTATAACAATTAAGAAAATATTATAACACTATCATCGATGCACTTGAAAAAAATTAAAATTATGATGTAATATACTGCACACAGACTTTGCCAAGGAATGCAACAAGTGATCATGTAATAATAACACGTAAAATGAAACATATGGGTGTAGCAAGAAAAATAGGAAAATGGATCCACAATTTCCTCTGTGAACGAGAGCAAGTGGTTACAACCCAAGGAATATCATCATCAGAATCGGAAGTATGTAGCTCAGTACCACAAGGAACAGTATTAGTTCCACCACTATTCATAACCATGTTAACCGATGTAAATAGTGACGTAATTAATAATAATATAGTAACATTTTGCTGATGATACAAGAGTTAGCAGAAAAAATGGACACCCGGATGATATAAAATCATTGCAAATGGACAAAAGCGAGATATACAGATAGTCAGAAGACAACACTATGAAATTGAACACCGAAAATTGTCAGCTCTTAAGATACGGAATTCATGATGAAATAAAAACTATGAAGTACTATACTATGCCGTAAAAGTACAAGAACTTCAAATAAACTCAAAAGCAAAAGATTTATGAGTTATAATGATTAATGATACGAAATTTAATACACAAAGAAGTTAGCAATAAACAAAACAAAAAGTTAACTGGATAGATACTGAGCACTTTTGAATGAAGGGACAAGAATATAATGACTCATTTGCTGAAAACATTGATTATATCAAAACTGGAATATCGCTCCATCTTAACGACCATGCAGTATATAAGGAAGAGGAAATTAGTAAGAAAAAATTCAGAGAAATTTCAGGGCCAAGATTAATGGATACAAATCATTACTGGGAAAGAATAAGGAAATTAAACTGACATTCATTGGGAAGAAGAAGAGAGAGGTACACCAATTTAGATGGATCCAGGATGGGAGAAAGATCATGAAAATATTCCTACTAGATGGCGTCTCATGTTTCCTAGTGTGAGGAATCCGAAAAGCATAATATTTTGATGAAATAAAAGTTAATGGCCGCGCATGCGCATTTACATTAACTGATTGAAAATCCTTCAGGAACTCTAGATTTGATGCATATGAAATGAAACGACGTAATTGTTTGCTCTCGCAGGGAAAAAATGTGGGATACGCCCATATTTTATGATACTGCCTAAGACGATGGACGTATTTTGAGAGACTTTGAGGTCAGATGATCTGTGAAATCTCGAAGTTAAAGGTTTATCTAACATGATTTATATAATAGGCAGTATCCATCCACCTGCACAACGGGACGACATAACTGCACCAACCTAGGGTTTGCAGGCATAGGAATGACAGGTTGTGGGGTTACGTGGCCAGCCCCCTAGAAGTTATATCCTTCACAGCATTCATGAGCATAAGCCCATGCGATAGGAGGGTCAGTTAAGAGAAAGGTTTGGAGGAGTCGTTCGAGGGTCCGAGGTCAGCACTTCACTTGTTCAGAGTAGCCTTGTCAAAACTTTTAAACTTCCTCCTGTTGTGAAGGAACAGGCACGGTGCTGTGGATCCTTGGTGATATTTGCGAAGTCACTCTTCATCTTCACTCTCCTTTCAGCAATATCATTCACAACCTTCACTGTTTGCACAAACTCTTTGGCTATTCTAAAATCGGTATCATCCGCCCTGGTTCTTCACAGTCTGAACCAACCAGCTGGAACCGATATCCAGAGGTCTAAGGCTGGCATTGAAGAGAGAGAAGTTACTGACCGTGGTTTTTCATTGTCGATGATCACATCAGCTACTGTCTTTTCTCTGGCCTGGAGCCTCATTATGTCATGAAGTAGCTGGAGATCATTGATGGAAACGTCAGCAGCGCTGGTACCTGTTACCTGTCCGCTGCAACTTCTACTCCATCTCAGAGTTGTATTTCATCTGTTTGCAGAACATGAACATCTAGCAGTAGATGCTCATTGCCATCCACCTTGCTTGATGAATGGCTTCTGACCGCTTCAGTGAATGCCTCGAGGGGATATGATATCTGGGTTTATAATCGTGTTCTCAGTTACTTCACGATAAACGGATCGTGACATCTTGGAGGGGTCAGAGTTGAAAAGGACTTCATTGAGGATTTTGATGGTTTCCTCTCTCTTCTCCTGCAGCCAGGAGCTCCTGATGACCAACGTCTTGATGGATTCTTCCTTGTTGATGATGGTCAGGTTCCTTGAACTCCTTGAATAGGCTATCCTTTGGGCTCTTCACTTTTCCAAGGAGTAGGTTCATACAGCTCCCTCGAAGATTTCAAGGAGGTGACGGCCGGCCAAGTAGAAGCTTTTTCTTTCTAGCTTCTTCTCCAACAGTGAAGCTTCAGCTATAGTCTCACCCTTAACATAAATGAGTCTTGGCCTTCACCTCAGATATCTTGTCGTGACCAGACATGAACATATTCCTCTCGCCTTGCTGGTCCTGGTTAAAGGAGATGTCCGCCTTCTTCTCCCTAGAGAGAAGACAAGAGTTCTCGGTGGTATCATGAGCACCGATGTCGAACAGCTGATCCAACGGAGAGAGAAAATGAGTTTTCTTAACCCAAGCATACTCAGCGGCATATTTCAAATACTAGAAGTATTTAAACAACTGCGGATTGGTTGGTATCTTGGAGTCATCGATGGATTCAGAGGAAGGACCTATCTGGTAAAAGTCACTAGCAGGCCGTGTAACAGGCTTAGCACTTGTTACTACCTTCTTCTTTGGAGGTTCTTCTTACAGCGTTTCTGCAACTACCCGTGTTGCACTTTGTGATCAGACATTATTTTTTTTATTATTTTATTTTTGCAATCTGAAAATAGAAAATATATATTAAAATAATAGAAATATAGCATTGTTATAAGTAGAATACCTTTAAATTCAGGTAATTTAGACATGTTTGACATTTGACCTCTAGATTTGATCGATCAATTAACATCAAAGATTTCAAAATACATCCAACATTTTCGGCAATATCAGAAAATATAGGATTACCCCACATTTCTTCCTTGAGGCAGCATAGTTGCGCCATTTTCATGTCATATGCACCAAGTCTAGAGTTCCTGAAAGATTTTCAGTAGATTAACTTAAACGCACATGCCAGACAATGAAGCAGCATTTGATCAACAATTCATTGTTTTTGAGATTCCTCACATTCGAAACAATGGGAAACCATCCATTAGAATATTTTCATGACACTTCTCCCATACTGGACACCTCTAGTACACCATAATATACACACGAGAAACAATAGAGAAACTAGTTCTCAATCTCAAACTAAAAACTATAACCATCCAGACAACTCTGGAAAATAGGAAAAGAATCTCAGAAGATTGTCAGCATAATCTTGCCTGCAGATTGCTGCGGATTGCTTTGGTGGAGCCACTTTTTACCGCTTACACACTAGCTGAAAGTGATGTATCTAGCAATCGTTACCACTGACAATACATTTCAGTAAATCTTCTCCCTCTTTCAAGGCAAACGACGTATTAAACTGAGAGACATGAGTGACAAGCTGAATATCGATCCACCACATAGTCTACGAGGAGCTGGGATACAGCAAAGTGTGTAAAGTAGGTTGCTCATCTCATCACACCAGAGATAAAACAGCAACGAGGTATGAAAAGAAGGGAGAGCATCTCCTAGAACGCACTGTCACTGGTCTGGTGTTACACACCCACAGGGAAAAATAAAAAGTGACTTCAAGGCCTTTTGTGTGTTGAAACACTTCCTCAAGTAATGGTGTGTAACACACACACACACACATAGACACACATTATATATATATATATATATATATATATATATATATATATATATATATGTAGCTACATTTTACTATAAGCGCTACATTTTCATAGATAATTTGCGACTTTCGCTGGAAAAACTCTGGGAACCCTGCCTCACTGACCTTGTCGTGACGAGAGATATGTGTATGTTGTAGCTTACATTTTATAAGAGATTTTATAAATATTTTTACTTGAAAAAACATTTTGTTTATATTTAAACAATTTGACACCATGAATTCGATGGAAGAAAACACATGAAGGAAGTTTTAGATCTCAAACATGGCCTCCAACAAAATAAAGACATACAAAGTTCTTATCATTTTATAGGTGTTAAAAAAAGAACTCTGCAGAATTTGCAACGAAAAAAAAATTAGCGTTAAAAATATCAACTTGAAATGGCATTTGGAAAGTTTTCATATTTGAAAAGCTCATAAAGAAAGCAAATAAAAAGCCTGTGAGTGTTGCTTTCTTCAGCCAAATTTCCATCATTGCTGCTTGGTGACGGCATTATCGAGCATGAAGAAGTAAGAAGTTGATAAACCAATTGTAGAATGGATACCTACAGACCTTCAGCCATTTAGCGCTGCTGAATCTTCCAAGCTCAGGTGAGACACGGTAATATATTATATATGAGTAACAATACATCAGAGTGAAAGATTAAAATTGTATATTTCACGTAAATTTCAATAAAAAAAGTATGTATTTTTCTCAATGATAAGGTCAAGTTTAAAAAGGCTTTAGTATTTTAGCAATAAACATCCGTTATTTTGATTTTTGAGAGATCAAACACTGCAGCTGGGATGTCAGTTTTATTTTTATTTCATATATTCCTGTGGGGTGCATAACAATTTCATATATTCCCGTGGGGTGCATAACAATACGGGAGAATAGTGGAAATATAAAGTGTATTGACCATTCTTTAACGCCATTATTCATTTATTTACAGAAAAGTGTTAAAACCATCGACGTATATTTACACTCGACATTTAGGCTCTGAGTGTAGCACGATTTTCAAGTAGAGTCAAACATAGCTGCAAACCTTTGTGACGCACTAGCTGGAGGTTGTAATCTCGCAGTTTTGGAAGTATTGTAGGTTTTCTTATATATCTATATAGTGTATAAGGTAAGGTACTCCTGGATAGGGTTGTCGTCGTAGTCACAGAACAAAATAACTCAATTGAATCTAACAGGACTTGTAAAGAATCTAAAGGAAGGACCATATGTGAATACTACAAAACAGGATCATGTAAATATGGCTTCGGATGCATGTATAACTATCCTAAAAAATGTTTCAACATGATGGAAAATGGAATTTGCTGATACGGAGATTGTTACTACTACTTTCATCCTTCCACGTGCAGCCATTCAGTTAGAGAGAAAAAATGTCTTAACATGGAATGACCTTATTTTCATACTGACACATTCACCGCCAAAGACGGGAAATCTCGTCTTTTGACACAGATCAATTGACCGCCAAAGACAAGAAATCTCGTCTTGAACGTATACATTATAAGTTTTATTTTGGTATATTTTCTTTGGTATATTTTAGTTTTAAATTTTTGGTGAAACTTTGTAGTTGGGTAAAATCTTGCAAAAATGCTGGCGGTGAATGTGTTAATTAAGAGTATACAAACGAGAGAAAAATGAAAAAAAAACTCAAGCGTCATGTAAAATAAATAAAAACATGATCAACGAAGCGCGTTTTTTAGAAGAAATGAGAATGATAAAAGAACAACCGTCACTCTTAATGAGAAAAGACCGGACTTCGCAGATATATGCACACCAACAATACATGTAAAATCCACCTGCCCAATACCACCCCCCCCATAAAGAATTTTAGGTTACGAGACTATGTTAACCAGGTCGATAGACGCACCCATTTTTGAACAGTGAGCTTGTGAGTTATTTGATCTAAAAGAATTGTGACTAGTCATTAAACCTGAAGTAGTTTCCTGCTACGCTAGATATATCAATAGATTTTCATGGAGTCTGGCACAAATCCTTATTTTCTAAACTGCCCTCCTTCGGTTTCTATCCTTCTATATGTGCCTTCACCTCTGATTTCCTTTCTGGCTAATCTACAGCTACGTTTGTAGATGACCACCGTTCTTCTCCTAAAGCTATTAATAGTGGTGTTCATCAGAGCTCTGTCCTGTTACCCACTCCCTTCCTTTTATTTATCAATGATCTTTCAAATCGCACTTCCTGTCCTATACACTGCTATGTCACTGATTCCACCCTTCACTTCTCCAGCATTTCACAAATCATCCCTCTCAGTAGTCACTCCGTGCTTCGCGTGAGACGGCTGTGACGCACCTGACCTCTGATTTTTCTACTATCTCTGAATGGTCCCTTCAATGCCTCAAAAAGTCTATTCCATCATCTGTCTACTCGTCACAATCTTCCACACGACTATCCCCTTACCTTCAGCAATACACAACTCAATCCTTCCTCTTCTTTTAACATTCGTGGCGTTTCCTTTTCTCGTAATCTTTCCTCAAAGATCCTATATACCCTATTTCTAAAACAGCTTCTAAGAGGTTAGGTGTGATATATTGGCTCCGCAGTTTCTTAACCCCCGCTCAGTTGCTGTTTCTGTACAGGGGTCTTGGTAACCCCTGTATTGAGTACGCTTCTCATGTGTGGGATGGCTCAACCCACACAGCTCTAATTGACCGGGTGGAATCAAAGACTTTTCGTCTCATCAATTCCCCGCCTCTTACTGACTGTTTTCAATTCCTCTCTTTTCGCCGAAGTGTTGTCGCACTCTCTCTTTACTATCGCTAATATAACGGACACTGCTCTTCTGAACTCTCTAACTGCATGCCTCTTCCTTTAAGGAGAGCTTGCAATACCAGATTTTCCACACATTCTCAGTCCTTTTCTGTCCAATTCTCTATCGCAAGGGTTAATCGGTATTTTCACTCTTTCATCTATTCAACCGATCAAGTCTGGAACAACCTTCTTCAATCCATCTTTCCCCTGTCTATGACCTCCAATCTTTCAAACGCAGTGTTCAGGCATCTCGAAAACTCTGGATCTTGATTTCAGTTCTCTCCTTCTTCTATGGGGGGGGGGGGGGTCATTTTTGCGGTGACTCGCCCTTGGACTCCTGCATAAAAATAGACTCTCTCACACACTGTTCTTCATCAGCAGTTGTAGCAAACAATACGCTTTCATAGTGAGCAAAGAATTAATCTATTTCTTTGAAACAGGGTTTGATACATTTTATTTCATCTGTCATGTCTTTCAGCAAATTCACAATTAAGTGGAAGTTTTGTGCCCCATCTGAAGCAGAGGGATGTGATTTGCTCTAGAATTACCCAGGGTTATAAAAGATCATGATTTCATAAGGGGATTCCAACCTCTCTTGGCGATCATTACAAAACACATAATATCTCAAGATTCTGTTGGCACTTGTCAACCATCTTGTATTATGAAGGGTTCCTAGGAATTTTGTGGTAAGTTATTGATATCTTTGTGGAAGCATTTCCAGGAATATTTGGGAGCCTTCTTTTGGATGTGATTATTTCTATACCCAACTCGGGAATCTTCTCCTTTTTAATTACAACCTTATTTACATATATATACTAGAATATCCGCTACGACTTGCACAGCAAAGTCTTCCGAAACAACCTAGGGTGCGACTGGAAGGGATAGGTGTGTTACTGAAACCTTTCCTGGTTCTACCTTAATGTGTATACCAAATTTGGTGCAGATTACCCTAGCCGTTTAGGCGTATATAAACTAACATAGAACAGACAAACAGACATCATCCCATATATATATATATATATATATATGGGATGAATTTCACAATAAAACACGTGAAATGAATAAATGCTGCAAACCCACAAGGAAAAAGAAAAACGATTCCAAGGCCTTTCGTGTATTCAAAGCTACACCTCGTCAGAGATTGAAGTAAAACGTGCAGCGCAGAGAAGGTTTCGTCCCTGCGTCACCGAGCCACGACACAAGTACGCTGTTCACTAAACCATCAAGGAAACCGAAAATCGTAAAAAAAAATCTCTTGCAGTGTAACTTTTGAATGCGTCTCTTTCCATGTGTTTTTCAGAAATGCACTTGTTTCCCCTTCACTAAATATTATTATAGAAAACTACAACAATCGTAGATTGATTTTATACGGAGACTAAAGTAAAACATTTTACTTCAGCTTCCGTGTATATATACACAGATGCACGGGTGCACGGAAACCGATATCCCCATCTGTTTTACCTAAATAAAGCTACTTATATAATGAAATTATTTTCCCAACGTTAATATATTAACATACGAACATCACATTCAAAATGCTAAAATCTGCACTCAAATGTCCGTAGCTCAGTGGGTAACGCCATCTCCCTATGGGAAAAGTAAAGACACTGAGTTTGGGGGTTTCAGTCCCGATGACGATGCGTTCATTGGCTTGTACGCTGTGGCAATTTCTGTTCCTCCTGATTGATTTTCTTCTTGGAAATTTGTCCCATAGAAACAATTTTCGCAGCTCTTTCGACCGTGGTAAGATTGCGGCAAGAATAGCCCATCGATTCGTTGTTATATATATATATATATATATATATATATACAGGGTGGGCGGAAAGTAGCTCCCTATTTTGGATTGGTAAAAAAATACGTATATTATCCATTTATTTCAGAAGAAATAATATGAAAAGGTAGGCATACATGGTAGGTTTTCTCTAAAATTCAATGTGGGCTCCAACTCTTTCCACCAGCTTCTGGAGCCGCCCAGGAATGGCGTCCACTGACTTTAGCAGGAACTCCGGCGGGATGGAGGACATGACTTCCCGAATTCGGTCCTCCAGTTCTTCCAATGTCCTCGGTTTGGTGCGGTAGACTTCTTCCTTTACCCACCCCCAAAGAAAGAAGTCGCACGGTTACCGCTGAAAAACGGCAGAATCGGTTCAGTGTAACGGTGTGGTGTGGTATGACCTCAGATCAGGTTGTGGGCCCGTTCCTTCTGCGCAACACCATGAATGCTGAGCGGTACCTTGCTATGTTGCGAAACGAGGTCTGGCCGGTTGTCAGCACATGGGAGAACATCGACGATCTGATATTTATGCAAGATGGCGCCCCTCCTCACTTCGCTCTTGTTGTCCGTGAGTGGCTGGATGCCCACTTCCCTGGGCGTTGGATGGGTCGTCGTGGTCCACATCAATGGCCAGCCAGGAGCCCCGACTTGACACCGTGCGACTTCTTTCTTTGGGGGTGGGTAAAGGAAGAAGTCTACCGCACCAAACCGAGGACATTGGAAGAACTGGAGGACCGAATTTGGGAAGTCATGTCCTTCATCCCGCTGGAGTTCCTGCTAAAGTCAGTGGACGCCATTCCTGGGTGGCTCCAGAAGCTGGGGAAAGAGTTGGAGCCCACATTGAATTTTAGAGAAAACCTACCATGTATGCCTACCTTTTCATATTATTTCTTCTGAAATAAATGGATAATATACGTATTTTTTTACCAATCCAAAATAGGGAGCTACTTTCCGCCCACCCGTATATATATACTGTTTCCATGTTATCTACATAAGTACGATAAGGTTTATCTTTAAGAAAAATACAACCAAAATGTGTAATGTTACTGGAAAATTACATCGTTCAAATTATTATTTTGTAGGGTAGGTGTCCATGACCAAGCTGCTTTATGCACCTTAAAAAAGAAAAGAAAATCTTGTACGGTACCAACCAACCGATTTGTGTTTCAAATAGTCGGCAAAGAATATTCTCGATATTCGTTTCTGAGATTTCGCCAAGTGAAGACCGAAATAATTGTTTTGAAAAATATTGGAGAAAACCAATTTTAAGTTTGATAAAATATTACTGTAAAAAAAAGTTCGTGTTTGTCTTTATTGAAAAAATATCGTTGTGGCTTTTGACCCTTAAAGAACTTTTGGATCACCTGAAGATCAGGGCCTCCAGCCTTCTCTAGTTAGCCTTATAAGGCTAACTAACGAAAATATCACGACCAACCTAACCAATCGTTAGGTCAACTGTACGCCCTTGACGAGTGGTTAGGTTAGGTCGTGATATTTTCGTTAGTTAACCTTATAAAGCTAACTAAAGAAGGCTGGGGGCCCTGATCTTCAGGTGATCGGAACTTTCCATCAGGAATTTGATTCCAATATAAGTCCGTGAAAATTTTATAAATGTTGTTATTATAAGGTAACAAAATTACTCAATTATCATTTGGTTAACAACTTGGATTTGACTCGAAAGATGATGCTTGACTATCCTAATTACTTTAATTTGAAGTATATATAAAGTGAATTGGTTTCAATTACTTTGTTAGTTTCTTTGATAAAGTTTGTTTTGAATTCTTTGTGGTTTAATTTGCGCGACTTCATTTTTGGTTTGAAACTTAAAGTTAGCTTAAATACATGAAAGTTGCACCGTTTTAGTACCTTACGTTATCTCAAGTTGATTTTAGAATGCGTTTATCATTTCGGCGGAATTTAACTAGAATTAACCGACAATAATTTAAATAAATTTTAATTCAAATACTTAGTTGCTATCCTTTAATAAAGTTTCGACAACTTAGTTCAACCTTTACTGACAGTTTAGGTTTGCAAGCCCAAGAATTATACAGTATTATAAACGATCGATTACAAGAAAAAATAAAAAGCTACAGTATTGTGGCCGAAATGGTTTTATTTCGGATATACAGGGTGTCCGAGAATTATCTATACAATTTTTGGCTGTTATTAAAAGTCAACCATGAAGTGTAGAAATTCCAGTCTTGTCCCATTTTACAGAGAATCTCATTAAGTTTTTTCTGATACCACGTTTTGACAAGTTTTTTAGAAATGTACGCGGGTGACAGACATTGATGATTTAAAAGCAAGAATCACAGCTGCTATTGAGCGAATTGATGTGGATATGCTGCAGCGTACATGGCAACATTTGGAGTATCGATTGTGGATGTTTTGCGAATCACTAATGGTGCACATATCGAATGTTTGTAACAACGTTACTTTAATAAAAGAAACTTTTGAAAATACAGATTCTAAATCTTGTTTAAGAATTTTACGTGTGTTATCAAGAATTTTATTAAAAGATGAAATTGTACAGATAATGTTCGGACACACTGGAATTTCTAAAAAACTTGTCAAAACTTGGTATCAGTAAAAACTTAGAGATTCTCTGTAAAATGGGACAACACTGGAATTTCTACACTTCATGGTTGACTTTTAATAACAGCCAAATATTGTACAGATAATTCTCGGACACCCTGTATATAAACTTGTGGGGAATAGACGCTTTGTTTCTCTCTGCATTATCAAAATAAAAAAGGAATAGCTTCTCGGCGGTTTATTCTATGTGCACCCGAAAGTGTATAAAGTATCAGTAAATCCGTGAATATAACCTATAAAGTGAAATTCATTGAATGTAAGAGAGTGCAATATAATTTACACAAAGTACCACAAGTTAAAATATATATTCAATCTTAATACGGTAGTTATCTGAAAAAAGTTTAGAACAAGGCAGGAAAAAGGTCATAAAACCAAACCCTCATGACCCTCTCACAACCCAAAAAATTGGGTGTGTACATTCTCACCTAATTTGCAACTTGTGTAATTTAGAAACAACTGATAACGATGGTCAGGAGTGATTTCTGTAAAAAATTGTACGACTTTAACGGTATGAATTGGGACAAGAGGAAAAATCCCTTGTATCGAACGCGAAACAAATAACGGACATCAAATTTCTGTGTGACGCATGTACGAAGACTGCAAACTCGCTTGCAGTATTTAAAGAAATGAAAAATAGGAATACGAATGCAATAAAGAGAATAATAGGGGTTAAAGAGGACCGAAATGTCCCGAAGGAAAACGGTGTGGATTAGAAAGAAACAAACGAAAAGACACTATTGTAGAAAGAAAATTCTTTATCCCCCCACCCCTCTCTATATTGCTGTTTTTGTAAAGGGATATTGTCCACCTCTGTATGGAGTACGCTTCTCATGTGTGCGGTGACTTAACCAAAACAGCTCTACTTGATGACCGAGTGGAATCAAAGCTTTTCGTCTCATCAATTATCCGCCTCTTACTCACTGTCTTCAATCTCTCTCTCTCTTCGCTGCAATGTTCCCTTCTCTTTACTATCCCTATTATAACGGACGCTACTCTTCTGAACAGGGAGGAGATTGTAGACACCAATCGACCAGGGAAGTACTCCCGGGGGGAGGGGGGCGTTAGACAGAAGATAGGGAGTGCTGGAACTTCTGTTTCTCTGTCACTGTCCTCCTAAGCTGATCTTTTTTTCCGTGTCTCATCTACCCTGTAAGCAGTCCACATGCATCTTACACACTACACAATATTTAAAATTAAGAAAAAAATGGCATTAACTTCAAGCGTCTCGGAGTCCCCTGGGGAAGGGACCATAAATGTCCCCACTTCTGGCTCTCCCTCTCTGCCGATACCGGGAACGCAGACCCGGGCAGTGGGGCTGGATCTGCTACCACCCATTCGAGATGTTCACTTTTCTTAAACTTCTGCAACATTCGTGGCCTTTTCTAAAATTTTCAATCTGTTGAACACCAGCTCTCTTCCTCTAAACCTCATCTTTTTTCCCTTACTCAAACTCGGGTCTGGGACGAATGACAGCAACCCCTTTTCTGTACCCTCTTACTTTCTCTACACTCAATTTCACTCCAAAGGTGGATGTTGCGTATATGTACGCAATGACCTAACTTGTTCTCTTATTCCCGAACTCGAATCTTTCGCATTCTATACCCTCTGGCTACGGCTTACATGCCAATCTCAAACTAAATACATCTGCGCTGTTTACCTTTCTCCTAATTCTATTGACTATCCAAAATTCTTTGACTACCTCACTTCCAAGGTGGAAAGCATACATTCCCGCTCTCCCTTTGCTGAAATCTCCAGTTTAGAAGATTTCAATGTTCACCACCACCTTTGGCTTTCCTGCCATTTCAGTGACATCCCTGGTGAACTAGCTTACAATTTTTCTATCCTAAATGACCCAAAGCAGATTGTACAGGACCCTACTCGTGTCCCCGAACGCCTTGGAGATAGGCCCAACATTCTAGATTTATTTCTTCCCTCTCATCCTTCTGACTCTGTGAAATTTTTTTCTCCGTTGGGCTCCTCCGATCACAATTTCGTATCTGTTTCCTGTCCTATCGCTCCAATTCGGCCTTTGGATCCTCCCAAGAGAGGCCGCCTTTGGCACTTCAGCGCCGCTAATTGGGAGACCTTTAGGCAGTACTTCTGTGATTTCCCAAAGAATGATTACTGCTTCCGTGGCCGGGGCCCTTCTGGGTGTGCTGAGCGCATCACAGAGGTGATTCTCTCGGTCATGGAGGCGTACATTCCATATTCTATTCCTACTACTAATGCAAAAAAACCTTGGTTTAACTTCATTTGTTCTAATGCTATCTGCAACAGAGAGAAGGCTTTCAGAAGTTACGTCGCCATCCAACTCCTCACTCTCAATCAGCTTATATTTCTGCCCGGAATCGTGCAAAATCTGTTCTTCGACTCGCCAAAAATTCCTTCATCCGACAAAAATGTGAAAATCTATCCATTTTTAATTCTTCTCGCTCTTTCTGGCATCTAGCTAAGAACCTCTTCAACAACTTTACTTCCTCTTCTCTCCCTCCTCTTTTTCCATTCCGACGGCACAGTTGCTGTCTCTTCTCCTGACAAAGCTGAACTCTTCGCTCAAATTTTCTCTTACAAGTCAACCCTGGACGATTCCGGTACTATTTCTCCATCTCTTCCCCCTTCTTTATTATGTCTGAAATTAGAATATCTTCTAAAGATGTTTTTTCGGCCCTATCTGGGCTCAACTCTAGGAAGGCGTATGGTCCTGATGGTGTTCCTCCTGTTCTTCTTAAGAACTGTGCTTCTGTGCTGACACCCTGCCTAGGCAAACTCTTTCGTCTTTGTCTCACATCTGGTACTTTTCCTTCTTGCTGGAAGTTCGCTTTCATTCAGCCTGTCCCAAAGAAGGGTAACCGCTCTCAACCCTCCAACTATAGTCCAATTGCTTTGATTTCTTGCCTTTCCAAAGTTTTTGAATCTATCCTTAATAGGAAAATTCTTAAACACCTTTCTTCTCACAATCTTCTTTCAGATCGTCAGTATGGATTCCGCAAGGGACGCTCTACTGGCGATCTTCTTGCATATCTCGCTAACTCTTGGTCATCCTCCTTTTGGGATTTCGGTGAAACTTTTGCTGTTGCGCTAGACATATCGAAAGCTTTTGATAGAGTCTCGTACAAATCTTTAATTTTGAGACTGCCCCACTTCGGTTTTTATCGTTCTATCTGTGTCTTCATCTCTAATTTCCTTTCTGGCCGATCTATAGCTGCAGTTGTAGATGGCCACTGTTCTTCCCCTAAAGCTATTAATAGTGGTGTTCCTCAGGGTTCTCTCCTGTTACCCACTCTTTTCCTTTTATTTATTAGTGATCTTTTAATTCGCACTTCCTGTCCTATTCACTCATATGCCGATGATTCCACTCTTCACTTCTCCACCCGTTTCCCAAAGCGTCCCTCACAGCAGTCGCTTCATGATTCACGTAGGGCGGCTATGGGACACCTGACCTCTGAACTTTCTGCTATCTCTGATTGGGGAAGAGAAAACCTTGTGGCTTTCAATGTCTCAAAAACTCAGTTCCTCCATCTGTCTACTCATCACAATCTTCCACACGACTCTATCCCCTTACCTTCAACAACATACAACTCAATCCTTCCTCTTCTCTTAACATTCTTGGCGTTTCCTTTTCTCGTGATCTTTTCTGGAAAGATCACGTATAATCTCTTTCTAAAACAGCTTCTAAGAGGTTAGGTGTGCTGTACCTCCTCCGCATTTTCTTCACCCCCACTCAGTTGCTATATGGAGTATGCTTCTCATGTGTTGGGTGGTTCAACCCACACAGCCGTACTTGACCAGGTGGAATCAAAGGCTTTTCGTCTCATCACTTCCCCGCCTCTTACTGATTGTCTTCAATCTCTCTCCTTTCGACGAAATGTTTTCTCACCCTCTCTTTACTATCGCTATCATAACGGATATTGCTCTTCTGAACTCTCGAACTGCATGCCTCCTCCTTTAAGGAGAGCACGCAGTACCAGACTTCTACACTTTCTCATTCCTTTTCTGTCCAGTTCTCTAATCCAAGGGTAAATCAGTATTTTCAGTCTTTCATCTACTCAACCAGTCAACTCTGGAACAATCTTCCTCAATCCATCTTTCCTCCTGTCTCTGACCTCCCATCTTTCAAACACAGAGTGTCTAGGCATCTCGAAAACCTCGGCCCTTGATTTTGGCTCTCTTTTTCTTCTATGGGAGGGGCCCCTTTGCGGCCATTTGCCCTTGGCCCCTCCTTCTTGCATAAAAAAAAGAACTCTCTGACTGCATGTCTCTTCCTTTAAGGAGAGCACGCAGTACCCCGACTTCCATACATTCTCAATCCTTTTCTGTCCAACTCTCTAACACAAAGTTTAATCGGTATTTTCACTCTTTCATCTACTGAACAGGTGAACTCTGGAACAAGCTTCCTCAATCCATCTTTCCTCCTATCTGTGATCTTCATTCTTTCAAAACACCGTGTCCAGGCATCTCGGAAACCTTGAACCTTGATTTTGGCTCTTTTTCCTCTATGGGAGCGGCGTTTTTGTGAGCATTTGCCCTTGGCCCCTCCTTCCTGCATAAAAACCCATTCAATCAGTCAAAAATCCAGTCCTTAACACTCAATACGCTGTGACTTTTTCCAAATCAGTGAGAGAGTTTAAACGTAGCAGTGGCGCAGTTGATTATGTGCTCGAGACAAATTATAAACGTACAGACTCCGCCAAACGTAGTTATTTATTTGAGTGTTGATGAGATGTCGAAAATCTTTGTTGGTTGAGAAGTGGTCGGCTGAGAATTATAAATTATAAATTTTATGTAATTCGTTACAGTGTTCGAAGGAATAAATAATTAAAAATAGGTAATGAACTCATCAGTTTCTGATTTTTCTTTTGGAAAGAAAATATCTGAAATTTGCGTGCACAAATGCACGCCCTCAATTTTTCCTTCTTACGCAAAATTCCTTGCGTGTAGTCGCAAAATCTGTAGCGAAGAGGATCTCAAAGATTCTACGGAATACATCTTTCTCAGATTTTGCAATCTGTCGTAAACGCTTCCCTCCTATTAGTGAAGTTAGCGATATTGGGTCTGGTGTGGTAGTTAGATGGGAGACCGTCTAGATTACGTAGCGACCGTGGTTCGGATTCACGTAAAGCTGTAGATCCCCTTCCTAGATGTTGCAAAGGAGGGTAAATAACCCCATCATCACATCACATCACTCGGCAATCTTATAGTATAAAGTTAAGTCAGGCTACTTAGTCATCATTCTGAATTGTCTCCGAGCTGGAACATACCACTTCACTCTCCCTGATCTAAAATTCACATTACTAATTATTATTACTGTATTATAAAATACATTGCTTTGTTCAGTAGTAAGCTTAGTATCTATACCTACGAATATACCATGAAAAAGGGTTCCAGTTCCTTGTTATTTATTCCAAAATGTAAGTCCAACATTCGTATGAATCTTGAAGCATATATAGAAAAGAACAGAATGCGCTTACCAGTATGGAACAGCTGTCGCCTGATCTGAGTCGCCTGATCTGAGTCGCCTGATCTGAGTCGCCTGATCTGAGAATAATATGGATATTATTCACATTTGCAAAAGAAAAAAACGACACTCCTGATCTGTGTGAAATGATGCAACAAAGCTGGAACATCGCCCAAGATACCATAAAAATTGTCGTTTGTTTAATTCGGATATGAAATTCATAATGATTAATAATAATGATATTAAAATGGAATTTTACAATTTATAATGATTGTTACTCGTTATTTTAAATGGGAACAAAATTATCTGAGTGTTGATAGAAAAATTTCATAAAGAATTATTTTAAAATGGAACCAAACATCATAACTGAGAATAATATGGATATTATTCACATTTGCAAAAGAAAAAAACGACACTCCTGATCTGTGTGAAATGATGCAACAAAGCTGGAACATCGCCCAAGATACCATAAAAATTGTCGTTTGTTTAATTCGGATATGAAATTCATAATGATTAATAATAATGATATTAAAATGAAATTTTACAATTTATAATGATTGTTACTCGTTATTTTAAATGGGAACAAAATTATCTGAGTGTTGATAGAAAAATTTCATAAAGAATTATTTTAAAATGGAACCAAACATCATAACCGTTACTATCAGGCAGCAAATCAAGTCTAGGTCTGCGAGATTTTAAAAAGGACCTTGTTCACCATTCTCGTTAAGGGGCTCTAAAGAGAAGGTCGCTGTTTGGTGCTAAACAAAAATGTAAATTGTGATTTAAAATTTATTTAACTTACGGTTTCCTTCATGATCTGGTGTTAATATTATGAATCTACGCTGGCTTTCCCTCATCATTTTTAGTCATAATTAAAATAAACCAGTAAATAGGGATAATCGTCGTCATTTCCCACTCCTCGTTTTGTTAAAAAAAATGTGGCTGCAGGCTCCAATATCTCGCTTGAGACGGGCCACGTTACCTTTATAGAATACAGAAATCAGTGCAACGCACGCGCTCTGCACGCACAGTAAAGAAAAAAGTAAACAAAAATCAAAGCAATTCTCTGACATATTGTATTGTCTGCAAATGAGGGACATAACACAGAAATTACAGCCTTCATTTTTAGTTCAATTAATTTTTTAATAATATACTGTGTATATATATATATATATATATATATTTGCTTTTTGTTATTAAATAAAAATTAATAAAGTTTCATCGCATTTTGTATGCCATTTTTCAGCCATTACGAAAAATTAGAAGTGGATATATAATTTTGGCACCCACTAATATATATATATATATATATAAAAACTGTAAATTTCAAAACAAGCACATTTCTTTACGGTCATTAAAATTATAATTTATCCTCATAACTTGGGAAGGAGTTAAACAGAGAATTTTTGTCATTTTCCCGATTCTGTTCTTAGGTAAATGCAGAGAAGAAGCGAAAGTGCAGTCGAATGAAAAATTTTAGAGCGGTTGGAACAATTTGCGCAATGGAAGAAGATACTCAGTGTCGTTCGTTATACAGTAATCTCTCTTCCTCGGTCTGTTCATTCTTATCATAATTATTTCAGCAAGTCTAAAACAGCGGTTCTCAAACTTTTTCTTCTTCTGTACCCCTTGAATTCTTCCACGGGATTTTCTGGTTTTTTGAGTTAGTTAGTTTTAGTTAGTTAGTGTTAGTTAGTTAGTTTTAGTTAGTTAGTTTTAGTTAGTTAGTTAGTTAGTACTTTCTTTACGACCGTGTGACTTGTGGCCGTTTGTTAATCGTATATAAAATTAAAAGGGTTATATTTTCAGGACCCCTTCGCGTACCCCTAAGATTCCCTCGCGTACCCCTTGGGGGTACGCTGTACCCTAATTTGAGAACCACTGGTTTAAAAGGAGGCGCTAAGAATAGTTTCTTTTCAATGATATGCATAGCAGGAGGCCTTACGCATGTATGTATGTACATAGATAGAGAGATAAATAGATAGATCTGTACATAAATATATACACAGAAAGACAAAGATAGATACTTGCATACATTTGTCATAATATATATATATATATACACGCAGTAAATAGATGAATAGATTTTATGAAATAACTCCTCCGTAATAAAGCACGAACAATTTTAATTATTCCGTTCTGAATGTCGGGAAAAAGTAAAGAATTTAAATTTAAATTCGAACTAAAACAAAGCTTATATTGTTCTCTCCCAATACTGTACCGTATATACTCGTACAGGCTGTGATCAAATGAAACAACGTACCAAAAAACGGTGTTCATATAATTTGATATAAACCTGAAACGAAAATAAAGTACGAAACAAACATCTACTCATGTGTGTGTGTGTGTGCGTGTGTATATATATATATAGGTGCGTCAGAGCATCAATGCCAACCAATATGCATAAGTTTATTGAGGTACGGGAAACCTTTGTGAATGGGTATTATATGAAGGACCACGAGTTTTCTGTACGATCAAAGAGCTGAAAATGCTCAAAGGATAGAAAAACCTGGGTGGGATGAAGTCGGTTGGAAATGAAAGTTAGGGGAGGGAAGAGAGAGAGGGAGGGTAGTCCCGAAAAAGTAGTTTCAGTAGAATTATCTCATGTGAATGAAAAAAAGGAGCGTCCACATACATGAAATAGAATCGATCAATGACGTAGAATGTAATTGAAAAGAATTTTACTTTAAAAAATGTCCCCAAGAAAATTATTCTCGAAGAGATAGTAAGATACGCTTCGTGTTACGTAAATACTGTTTAGATGTGGTACGCAGAAACGATATCTTACAGTTTTTACTGATGTAAAATTGGCATATATATATATATATATATAATATATGCTTATATGGCGCTCAATAGGTTACTCTTCTAGCTGTTAAGATTACGATTGATTAGGTTTGATCTACCCTTTGAAGAAAGTTGAGTCGCCACGTACCCTTCGAAAATATTTTTTTTTAAAAATGCAAGATGGTTTTGTAAACGATTTATTGATAAAAATAAAGTTTGCACTTTTACAACATTATATCCAGTAAAATCGATGAGCCCGTTTCTTCCCACGATTTCAGTAATGTGGGGACCAGTGATGAAAAATTAAGTTGCAAGTCGTTTACATATCAGTAAAACCTTTGGTGATATTTACTCTTGATAGTTGTCATTGTCGAAACACTGTCTTGTAGGGGTATGTTGTCGAAATGACAGCTGGAATTTAAGAGCTTTATTGCACAGTTTTGGTACTCCGTTGTTTCACTATCAAAAGTTGATCAAAGATGTCTTCTTAAACTCAAACTTTAGCTGATTGTCAGCAGGGTGTCCAGGAGCACATCCTGTTTTTTACTGACAAATTATAACATAATACGTGAGTAACTTGTTAGGAAAAGACCCAGAGTGTAACCAGACCAGGACCAGCGCCTCGTACTATATTTACATCTAACATCTAAAAGGAAAACACTGCTTCTATATTAATAAATAAACACTATTCTAGAGGGTAGTCATCATTTACTTAATTAGCTATTGGTAGGTTTTGACTCTCGAAAACTCCAATCAAGCTTCCCGTCTCTAGCAGTGGGGTATCATCTGGGAACTCCCACTGATCTACAACCAGCCTCGATCTACACTTCCTACTACATTTAAAACAAAAAGGAAGATCTGGCTACTCTTTATACTAACTATAAAACGCATCCCCAATTTACCCACCCTTTAATGCAAATTACGTTACTAAAATACCTATCCAACCTATCCTTAAACATATAGCCGAAGTGCTCAGCACGACCCCCACGGGAAGGCGATTCCATATCTCGACTATCTCATAGGTGTAAAAAACTCTCATAATGTTTGTCTTAAATCGTTTACCCCTTATTTTAAAATCATTGTTTACCGTAATGTTCCTATCGTCTAGAACAAAGAAATTCTCATAATTTCTGTTATGAAAGCAATTTATAATTTTGAACACCTGAATTAATTCGCCTCTCAAATACCGAGTTTCATGCTGATAAAAACTCAGCTCTTTGAGTCGATCTTCATATGTTTTACCACATACAGGTAACTTTGGAATAAGCTTAGTTGCGCGTCGCTGAACCCTTTCTGCCATTTCTATATCCTTAATACCCTTACTCATATAGGGCAACCAAACCTGTACAGTATGTTCTAAACGAGACCGAACAAACGACTTATACAATGGCAAAACAATATCTTTAGATTTATACTCATAATTACGAGAAATAAAGCCCAATACTCCATTAGTTTTACTGCTTGCGATTCAACGTTGTTTTAAGAACTTTATGGCAATGACATCTAAATCTGTTTTCTCAGAGGCTTCGTTTAATTAACGCACTTTTTCCCATAGTGTAGTTAAATTTACTGTTGAAATAACCTATATGCAGGACTTTCTCTCTTTAACATAGATAAGTGGACACACACACACACACACGCGCGCGCGCACACAGTTTATTTACTCTTCACTGGTTATAAAGTTTGAGACTCGCTCGTACTAAGGCTCGTTCCATTTTCATTCTCTTCATTGTATTGAAAGGATGTGTATTGAAGTCGTTTTAAAATTATAAATAAGTGAAGTCTAATAACACTAGTATTTTACTAAATAAATAAATAGAATAGGGCAGGATAACTAAAATAACTAAACTAGTGTCTCTGAGACACTGAGGTAAGGTTACCGACAGGTCAATTATTTGACCGATGCAAACGGAGCACATATTTTTCTGACCGCTGCATGTGCATCGGTCAGATCGGTCTGGATTCGCCCCTGAAGATGTTAAATAAAGGTAACATCCAATGCCTCATATTCACAGGAAGTGAGAGTTAGGGACCCGAGCCAAGGCTCCCCTTAGCCAGAGTCAACTCTGTATATATTGGTTTTTTTAATAAAGAATATAATAATATTTAATAAGAAATTTAATAATGTTTTGTATGAAATTAAGTGTATTGTTTTTTAATAAGAAATATAATAATGTTTAATAAGAGTGGCGTGTATTAATAAGAAATTTAATAATGTTTTGTATGAAATTAAAATACATAAAATGAAAGTTTGAAATATAAAACACTATTTGGCAACACTCAAAAGACTCTGAGGCCGAAGGCATGCCCAAAACAGTTCTCAGGTGTGGTGTGTCCCAGTTAGGTTGTTTTTGTCACTAATATTTGATTCTGAGTTTAAACCTAATTCAAAGTACCTTTCTCCACGATCAAATTAAAATGGTGAATCCGCACTCGCTTTTCCCCGTCTTGTTCTTCATTATTTCAGCATAAATAAAACCCAGTAAATAATGATAAAGAGTCATCTTTCTCCCTCCTCCGTTGTTTTGTTCGTTTGAAATGTCGATGGCGGCCACGCTACCAGTTTATAAAGTACATTTATAAAGTACAGTGAAACGAGTAAAGCAGTAGAAAGAGCTGATAATTAAAAGAAAGCGAAAACTAGAAATAAAGTCCTTTTTATTTTGCACTATAGATAACTCGAAATTATATATGTGTGTGTGTGAATGAGTATCTGATTAAAAAAATGGAGAGAATTGATTTCATCTTGCGGCGTGCATGAGTAATGGGATATTATTTTATGCGAGTTCGAGTCCATTTGACTTTTGACTTCTATTTGTGACCTTGACCTTTAATGCAGGAACCTGATTCTTATTCAGGACACATCGTCTTGTGATCATCCATATGCGTGTAAAGTTTCATTTATTTCTGTTGAGTGATTCAAAAGAAAGAGTGACGAACAGAAGAACGGACAAAGGGACAAGCGCAATCCACTATGACTCCTTTAAATTTTTTAGTCGGGGACATTATAAAATTTCAGCTGAAGGTCACATTCCTCTAAGTGAAATTCAAAGTACTACTAATGCTACGGTAAGTTGATGCAAGTTAGTGTCTACTATACGTTTACCCTAGTCCTATGTTATGAGTTATTAATCTAGGCATCTTAAATTTAAACACTTTACACAAATTGTCTTGCTTAATAAGGATTTAATTTGACTAACCATGCCTGTAGGGCTAAACGACTCTGAACCTCTAAGTTAATTAAAACTACTACTGTACACAGATTTACGGTAAGCTGCTGCGGAAGTTCTTGCTGAAATGTTTAGCAATTCAAATTATATTTAAAACAGGGCATGTAGGATTCGTATCCAGTGAATTTACTATTTGACTTAAGCTCACAAGGCATTTACATTGTACATGCAACTGCACAAATTATTTTTGACCCATTGACGGGGAATGTGAAGCCCAAAATTTTGATGTTTCTATTATTTATTTCGCAACTGGCTTTTTTTGGTTTCCATAAAAGTATGAAAATTTGTAAGGTGAAGGAACTAGGTAATTTAGATAAGCCCAGTGGTGGAATTCAAAAATTTTAAGAACCGGTTCGCCCTCCCCTCCCCTTCCCCCCTTCTCCTCTCCCTTCCGTGTCAGAAATGAAAACTAAAAAATGTTTTTATTGAAATTCTTTATTTAATTTCCTTTTAAATATTTCCAAATCGCCTCCAAATCGAACTCGAGAAATTTTAGGAACCGGTTCGCACGAACCGGTGCGAACCGGCTGAATCCCACCACTGGATAAGCCTACAACTGTGGTAAATTTAGTCAACATGGTAGACCAGATTTGTCATGGAAGTCCCAATACTGAAGCAATATAATATAACTCAGTCACACTAAGTTGAGACACTTAAGTCTTGGTTTACGTAGGTTATACGTACATAACATAAGAATAAGATTCTGCAGGAATCTTAGTTTAATACATTTTGTGGTTAATATTCTACAGAACACATCATTTTACCGTTTCACACACTTCTCGGGTCAAATTTAGTGTTTACGGGGTTAGTTTACGTTAGATTAGGTTAGATTACAATAAAGAAAATTAAATTACATACCAGAAAATATTTATTTGATTTATTTTGAGGCGTTTTAACAGAATTTTAACAATCTGCTATTCGTTTTTTGTGAAATTGAGCAGCTTTCGAGATACACATTTCTTCAAAAAAAATGTATTTATCTCGAAACCTGGTCAACTGCGCAAAAAACGGATAGCAGATTCTAATAAAACATTACAATACGTCAGAAAATTATTATCTGGTATGTAATTTCTGGTGATGCATTCTGCGGAATTTTTACCCAAGACAAATACATGAAAAATATCTTAAATCTAATATACTATTTCAGAAATGAAGCCTTATATATATATATATATATATAATATATATATATATATATATATATGTAACAGTTTTTTTGCGCACACCTACAGGTCGCTATAATTGGTGTAGAACAATGCGGTTTTCACCATTCGATGCGTCTTTTTATTCTGCAGTGCCCATGCTAAAAAAAATTCCCTAACGTAAATCCTGGCCCCCCCCCCTTTTAGGGTACAGTTTTTCCCATTTCTTCATTTTTAATCATAATTTTGGCACAAAATGGGGGAGGGGTGGGGTAATGGGGGAGGGGGTGGGGTTAATGGGGAAACTCAGAAAACTAGATGCGATATATATATGTAACCAAAAAAATTAAAGTAAATCCTTTGCAAGGTGCCAGCCCCCTTCCCCCTTGGGGTAATGGGGGAAGGGTGGGGGTAAATGGGGGAGAGGGTGGGGAGAGGGGTGGGGTAATGGGGGAGGGGGTGGGGTTAATGGGGAAACTCAGAAAAAAAAATTTGTGGGGTAAATGGGGGAGAGGGGTGGGGGAGGGGGTATTGGGGGAGAGGGGGTCGGGTAATGGGGAGGGGGTGGGGTTAATGGGGAAACTCAGAAAAAAAAATGATAACCAACATCGATTCCGGTCAGGAAGATCATGCTTATCACAACTAATGGAACACTATAACAATATTATTGATGCACTCGAAACAATGAAAACTATGATTTGGCGGGCCGCAGGGCCCCCAATTACTGTCGGTTCAGTTATTTGGTCAATAAAACTATAGAAATGAACGCAGTCATGAAAATCATTGTATTAAGATTTGTGAAGCTTTAGATTTTCATGGCTGCGTTCTTTTCTGTAGTTTTATTGAATGAATAATTGGTTTGCCAGTAACTGGAAGGCCGCAGGCACCCCAATTACTGAGGCCCAAGGTGAGAGGAATAGGAATGATATCCAGATAAAGGGCTACTGATGTTCAAAATAAAATACGCCGTAGGCCCACAATTCAGCCGAAGCACCGCAGATCTAGCAAAATCGGCGCGTAGCTCCGACCTTTTGCTAGTTGTTTACTATAATTTAAATATCGAGGTTTGGATTAACAATATGAAGACACCGAATTTCTTTAATAATATTATTTTAATTATAAACTACATATTTAAATTCCAAACTCCAGTCTTTATCTTTATTTACGTGAGGAAATTTTTAGTTAGATAAAGAACGTGAGTTTGAAATTTTAGAAGCAACTTATGATTAAGATACTCCGATTGGATTAAAATTTCTACTAAAAAAAACAAAAAAATCCGCATAAATTTACGTCATAATGCCAGAGAGTACTGACTAGAGTTAGATAAGCTTTGGTATATAAATATAACTATAATATCAGATAAATGTACGATGCTTGTATATTTTTCTAAACCTAATTAAAATATTTTAGGGCAAACAATTTCCACAGTGCAGGAAATATCAATACTACTGTATATAATTTATTTTAAATAGCATTACAGATGGCAGACTTGTTAGCAAGAAGTTATAATATAAAGTTACAGAATTTTCTGTACACTCTATTTTAGCCCTTAATTAATTTCAATTCAGTCTTTTAACTTAGGCTAACAGGCCAACAGAGTAAAATTAAATCTTCATTATGCTAGAACAGTCACATTCATGAGTGTGATGTTAAAATAATATGGCTTAACATCTATAACGCATAACATTGACGTAGGGTAAGATTCCGTTGATAAAATCTTAAATCGACTTAACATTAGTTAGTGTCTTGCGATCCCGCTAAATTAAATTTGGGAAATGTTTTCTTTTCATTATTCATTTTAGTGTTAACCCAAGCAATTTAACCCAAGTACAATCGCTAGAAAACATACGTCTAGAACACACAATAGGCCTATAAAAGTGTTTTTGGGGCATCATTTTTACGTTTTAAAGCCATAAATTTACTTTTCTGATACAATGCCCTTTTAACTCCAACATTTCTGATGTAACTGCTACATTTTGCGGAGGTACAGTAATACTGTAATACTGTAATAATGTTTCGGTTTGTTTAACCTCCTTTCCAGCGGAAAGGCACAAACTGATAACTTTCAGTGAAAATAAACTTAAATGTACCGAGAATAAATTTTAAAATAGTTACCTTTAGGTCTGTGGTGACGTCATATTACGTTTAATACTTGAATAATTTAAGAGCCGATATGAGTCACCATTCCGCCCCCCAAACGGTCGCCCTCGCCTCTGGGTAG
The DNA here is from genome assembly GCA_023014485.1 of Bathynomus jamesi. Classification (NCBI taxonomy): domain Eukaryota; kingdom Metazoa; phylum Arthropoda; class Malacostraca; order Isopoda; family Cirolanidae; genus Bathynomus; species Bathynomus jamesi. The sequence goes on along the minus strand of JAJOZX010002680.1, from coordinate 456,923 downwards.
AATTTTAAATTTTTGGTAGGAAGAAAGAGATCATATTAAAGAAGAGTAAAATATTTTTCGGAAAATTTTGTTATAAAGGCTTTGCGTACTAAGTAAATTCATCTGGGAAGTTTTAAACATAAGCTTTGAAGGCGGGAGAAAAGGTAATATTTGCTCTATGTTCACTAGGCTCAAAGTTTTAATGCAACTTCACAAATTTTAATTTTCGAATAAGGAGATAAAAATTTGGAATCATTTTAATTTTTTTTATTTGTTTATCCACTTCTCATTTTTCCGTGATAGAAATTGTTATAACAAACATTTTCTAAATCAAGTTTAGAGTGTTCTGGAATTCATGTTAATTTGTTCGTAGTAATTTGCGATGACTGAAGAAAATGCTCCAGACAGTTCCAATAAAGGAGATGCGAAAATCCTTGATCTTTCTAAACAAAAAGAGGAAGTTAACGTGAAGGACAACCAGGTATTAAGAGAGAATGAAAGAGATTTTAAAAAGAAAAATGAGGTGAAGCAAGAGAAAGATACTGTAAAGGAGGTTAACAAACAAAATGCGAAGAGAGGATTAGAAATTTCGTTGAAAAGATTTTGTCTGCATAAAGTTTATCCAGTTCCTTCCGCTTGTGAAGCTGTACAGGAGGATAAAGGGTCCGACATTAAAAATTTAAAAGTGAAGGTTATTCAACATGGTAGACTGGGTTTCACCAGATTTGTCATGGAAGTCCCAATACCAAAACAAGCTCAGATTTTGCCGAATGATGAAATTATGTGGACGAAGCCTCAAATAGAAATCTGTGGACACATCATGGTTATGGACCAAAGATAACAATGTTGCCATCACTGTTAAATTAATAGAGCAAAGGAAAAAGAGACGACTATTTAAAATTAAGAGAAAAACGCTCGCAGCCGCCCATAAAACTGTTTTTCCATGTAGTTACCCGCAACCAGGAGATTTTGTCATAAATTTGGGTTACAAAGACCAACTTCCAAACGCCACTCTGACCCTAAACTTAAAGAACAGTGACAAAAATTGAAGTTCCACAAGAAAATATCATAGGGTATATATTATTTTAGGTCTACATTACTTTAAATATTTGATTTATGTACATACTGTATCTTTAACAGTAATGTTCTTGTTTAGATGTAGTTGCATATAATAGGTTTACTGTAATTCCTAGCTAATTCCTGTATTTCGATAATTTATTTTAGTCTTTACTCTGAATACGTTACTCTTAGAAATGGATGTGTGTATCTATAAATTGTATTATTATAACATCCTAAATTCATTTAAGTTCCCTTTTAAATAGTGATATATGTTACAGGACGTTTCTTCAGTAACTTAGATTTTATTTTTTTAAATAAGGCCAGAGCTTATGTAAATATTTCATGATGTTAAGATCGATAAACCTGTAGCATGAAATATTTAATATGCAACTAATGTTGGCAAATGTGACTTTTATTTGCTACCTAAATTACGAAATAAACACTGATGCTAAAACTATTAAAGGCTTCCTCCTGTTACCGTCAGAGTTATCACATATTAGGCATGTACACTGTACCGTCATGGACAAAAGTACGGAGCCACCTGTCTCTATTTTGTGATTCAAGATTATATTCTCTAAACATTCGTTTGTAGGTGGCATAAGGAGTCCTAAAATTGACTGAAACCAAGTTTACTTCAAAGACATTCACTCTGAAGAGTGCGCTTTCCTTCTCAAGGTAGTTAGTTATTTACATGGTTATAAAACCAGTTGCATGCTTGAATTCTAGTTAAGAAAAAATATAGTACTGACAAATTCTAATATACAGAGAATTAAATGAAATTGTTAATTGCTTCATTAATGTAATCTTTTCGTATAAATTGAACAGTTATTCTTTTTAAGACTATTGTTCGTGTTACACAATACAACTTTTTCTCAAACAATTTATGTAATTATGTTACATATTTTAAACAGGAACTAATATTATTTTAAATATTTGAGCTCTTTTAAGCCGTAAAATGCCTGTAAATCGGAGAAAATGTGAGATAATCGAGATCCTCCGCTGTCACATTCCTTTTCTCTCTGAGGAAGAGATGACATCTCAACGTGCTATACGCAAACCTCTGAAGATTTACAGAACAACAGTGCAGAATACCATCGGTTGAGCTACCGAACTGAGACATTTCCGAAGCTGACCACGATCTGTCTGGGAGGTCCAAAAAGTTGACTGAAAGTGAAGAGGGAGTTGTAGAAAGAATTTCACCTAGAAATCTACGACAATCGTCAGACCTAAATTTCTGTCTCTGTGCGTACTATCAGGTATACACTGGTGAAGTAAAACCTTCATGGCCGTATTGCAACACACAAACCAACCATTTCGTACGTAAATCAGAGAGATTCTCTGACATGGGTGAAGCTTTCGTTCATTTAATGTTACAGTAATATTTGAATGTCTGTTCGGTCATAGGCCTAATATTATTTTGCCATAATTTAAAGAGTATGTTTGCGTTTATATTCACAGTGAGTGTTGGAGTGATCTCTTTGTTATATTTAGTTTATATTACTTTTAATTTAAGAGCAAAGTTTGTGTTAAATATATCCAATTTTGTGCTTCAGAATGCTTAACAAAATTTTTCAGTGCCATGGTTATTTTCGGTTATTGTTGTCCAGTCAAACGCCGTTATTCCTCTGAGAAATTTTAGTTTATTATTATACATATAAGATGTATACTCAACTTTCACATTTTTTTGTGCGGAGAAATGGGTATTTAGCATGCTGTACGAGTGTACGTAGGCAAGTGATTATACCTGAGATTATACCTAATTATACCTGAGATGTAATCAAGCGGAGACCATAATCAGATATGATCTAGCAGAATCGAATTTCTAATGTAATTGAGAAGTTTAGTTGGCTTTGTAATAACTAATTTAAAACCACTTGCATTCATGATGTTGTGAAGGAAGCTTGCGTTATTTTATAATATTCTTTTCGTGAGATCAATATTTAAGTCTCCTGCAATGACAATTGTTACCGATATGATTGAAGGTTAGAATTCTATTGGCACTTGTAATAAAAGTTATTACGTTACCAGATGGTGGTCGGTAGAATATTGGATTTTATCAATATACATTTCAATTGCAAGTGTTTGAGGTATTGATTCTTTGATACATTTACTCTTCCAATTTAAATCTACAAATATACTTCCACCTCTGACCTTGTTGTTAGTCTTACATACAGTATATGGTAGCTTTGGTATCCTGGGATGTTAAAAATAACTTATCATCATTATTCAACCAGGTTTCAGTTAATATAATGCATGTAAATTTATGTTGTAAGAATTTTAGGTTAGCTGTCAATTCGTCAAAGTAGTTTGGGAGAATGCGAATGTTTAAGTTTAGAAAAGACAAATTTCCAGTGTTTTATTTTTGTTTAAAAAGTTGTTTACTGAGATATAATTACTGTTGATTACGTTTTTCAGATTCAGTAATTGTATTTACAGTACTGAGAGCATTTAAAGCATTGGTCATGATGTAGCGATTGGTTATATATATATATATATACACACAGTGGCGCTCATAAGTATTCTTACAGAGAAACACTCCACTTATATTCGTCCTTATCTTTTGTACCATGCATAGGATAGTTATGAAAAGTTTACCTAGCTCGTTTGGGAAAATTTAAATAAAAAAATTAATTTAACTCCAACGTATAATGTAAAACAAAAGAATTTAAGAAAAATGAAAAAAAAAGTTAAAATGCAGAAGTTTTTGTACATTAATTTACAAAATTATTTAATACTTTGTGTGTCCACCTTTTGCTTGAATGATTTCATTGATTCGTTTTGAGTATTTTTCTACAAAAGGTCTCGACATTTCTGAAGAGAAATTTTAGCCCATTCTTTTAAAGGAAATTGGTGCATTTCATTCACAAGGGTTTCTCTTGCGGACGGCTTTTTTCAAATCAAAACCACAAATTCTCAATTAAATTGAGATTTGGGCTTTGACTGAGCCACTCGAGAAGTTTAAAATTATTTTGTTGAAGCCATTTCATGGTGCTCTTATTTTTTCATGTTTTGGATCATTATATTGTTGCAGTACCCAATTGCGACACATTCGCAACTCCCGAACTGAAGGCAATACATTTTCTTCTAAAATATCCTGCTATTTCTTCGAAGTCAAGATTCTATTGATGTAAACAAGCTTTCCTGGCCCAGAAGCACTAATTAAGTAGCCCCAAAGAAGCAAACTACCACCACTATGTTTAATCGTAGGGACTAGGGAGGATGTTTTTTCCCTCGAATGCAGTATTTGATTTTCGTCAAACATATCGTTGTTGTCCCCGAATAATTCAATTTTGGTCTCGTCTGTCAGAGAACTTTCTTCCAGAATGCAAATTCATCATTTTGATAATCCTTGACGTACTTTAAAAGAGCTTCTTTGTGCGCTTTTCGTAGCAGAGGTTTTCTTCGTGCAACTCTTCTATTCAAACCATTCTTTCTCAATGTACGACGTACAATACAGGGATGGACATCGATCTTAGATAGTCTTAATTTTTGGCAAATATCACCCGCAGTCACTCGTGGATTCGCAGCAGCCATTCTTTCAATCTGTCTAGCTGTACGTTCCGAAACCTTGCAAGGTTGTTCACACCTTCGTAGGGTTTTTATTGTTCCAAAGCCTTCCCATTTCTTTAAAACTCCATCAAGCGTTGTAAATGGAATTCGAAGGTTTTCTATCTTCCTGTAACCCTTTCCAGACTCGTATGCAGCAATAACAAAATCTCTTAAGATCTGTACACAGTTCTTTACCACAACGACCCATTGTCGCAAATCATCCGTCTTCCATGAAGATTCACGAAGAAAATTCTAGAATTTAGAATCGCCAACAGTCTTTAATCAATACACAGCCAACCACTGATAAAAAATTAAAATTCTTCAAGCCTAAGGTGGACACACAAACTATTAAATAATCACCCAGACTCTGTATTGATCATCAGCCAGACTCTGTACTGAACGGACGCATTTCCTGAGCTCTCTGATATTGCTTCTACTTTTGCATATTGCTAATAATTTTACTTTTGGAAAGTTCTGAATTTTATATACTTGCGTTTATATTCACATTGTTATAGTTAAGTAATTGAATATTAGTGGTTTTTAGCGATTTAGAAGTTTTCATAACGTGCGGGCTTAAATTAATTTAAACTTGTGACGGTTATAAACTAATTTTAACTGCGTGATGCCGTCGCAGAAAGCGTCGTGTGTTAGGTGTGGGGTAAACCGGTGGTATTCGGATTTTAAAGATTATAACGGCGGTCCTATGGCGATTACCGAGAGATCAGTTTGTTTCTTAAGTGAGATTAGTAAATGTGGAGGGATTTAGAGAAGTTAAGGGTGGAGCTAGGCCGCGTACGTTAGGTAATAGGAATCCCCCCCCATATCGAGGTTTTTTCGAACCCTTTCGCCCATTTGGAAAGGGACGTGAATGAGGGGAAGCTATTTTAATTGGGGACTCTTTAGTGCGCCATATTGACACAGAGTTCGTTGAACGGCATCCAACCAAGAGGAGGAGGGTCTGTCTCCCAGGGGCCAGGGTTGACAGAATTAGAGACGAAGTGGATAGGATTGATGTTGCCTCCCATCACTCGATGTTGGTGAGATGATAGGAGGCAACGACTCGTATAGGCCCGATACGAGAGTGCCTGACCTTTTGGAGAGATATAGGGGGTTAATTAGGTCCCTGAAGGCGAGGTTAGATAGGTCTTTAGTTCTAGGTATTACCCCTAGGCACGGTTTGGGTGCTACTGTAGTATGCGGTCTACCTACGATTGGTTAGGTTTAATCATGATATTTTCGTTAAAACTAACGAAAATATCATGACTAAACCTAACCAATCGTCAAGGGCGATTGACAATGGGATGTAAACAAACAATTAGTAAACAAGATAAGAAGCTATAATTAAAAGGTAGACCGCCGAATCGTAGGTAGACCGCATACTACAGTAGCACCCACGGTTTGGGTCTTAGGATTACGTCAAAAACAATATTTTTGAATAATAAATTAGAAGAGATTTGTGCTCAGGAAAATGTACCTTTCGTAAAGCTGTGGTCAGAATTCAGTGATCCTAGCCTTTTTATAAAAGATGGGGGTGCATTTTAATGAAATAGATAATGCTAGGCTAGGTAGGTTAATTGACGAAAACGTACGAAAGCTGTATAGGTCGAAGCCTTCTTTAAACGTTGTGGGTCCGGGGAACGCGGGCCCGACGTGAAAAATAGTTTAAAACGCCGGCCCGTGATAAAAAATAACTTAAAAGTCTTTTATTGTAACGCGCGTAGTATTAGAAATAAATTAAACGAATTTAAGACGATAATTTATTCCGGCAACTACGATATAGTTGCTATCACTGAAACGTGGTTAAATACCGTGACTCGGGACATGTTGGAGGAACTTGATATACCGGGTTTTAAACTCTTTACTAATGATAGGTTACATAGGATTGGTGGCGGCGTTTTGCTGTACATTCGTAATTCCCTTAGGGCTATTGAGGTTAAGATAGATTTTCCAGCAGAAATTAATGCGATATGCGTTGAAGTTAGGGCGCGTAGTATTAGTTTTAATTTTGTTGTTGTTTATAGACCTCCCGTTCAACCCCTCGATACCGATACTAGATTTTACTCACTTCCTGGTAACTTTATTGACAATCGGAATAGTATAATTGTCGGAGACTTTAACTGCCCTAATGTTAATTACGAGACTTTTACTGGTAATGAGGAGGGTTTGAGATTGAATGAGTTCATGGAAGATAATTTTTTACGACAGATGGTTACCGAACCAACGCGCGGTGACAATATTTTAGACGTGGTGATGACGAATGGTGAAAATATAGTCGAAGGTTTAGAGAGTTTAGGATGTAGTGATTATCAAATTCTTAGGTTTAAGTTATTGATAGAAAACACTAAGGATAGTAACGTAATAGAAGTCCCTGATTTTCGGAGGGCTAATTTTGATAGTTTTGCGGATAGGATGAGAGTAGTGGACTGGGATAACTTATTTATGGGTAATGACACAAATTTGCATTGGGAGGCGTCTAAAGAAAGTTTTATGAATATTGAAAGGATTGAAAGGGAGTCTATTTCTCGTAGGCCCAAGCGCGTTAGAAATCAGGGTAGGCCCAAGTGGTGGACTAGGGAAATAGACGAGTTCATAAACGAGCGTAACAGAGCGTATGGACTTAATAAGCGCAATGGCATGGCAGCTAACTTTAATAGATATATCGAGCTTAGACGTCAGGTTAAAAGATCAGTTAGGAATGCTAAGCGTAATTTAGAGATACTTATAGCTGCAGATAGTAAACATAATCCAAAAGAGTTTTTTGAATACGTCAATAATCGTAAGCCGATAAAAGATAACATAGGCCCTCTAGTGGATGTTAACGGCGCTTTGGCTTCTGACGCTCAGGCGATGGCGGGTATTTTCAATAACTTTTTGGCGACAGTTTTTACCGTAGAAGACATAAATAATGTCCCCGACGTGGACGATATCGTTCCATTTAGTAGCCAAACTATTGTGGATGAAATAACTGTTTACGAGGGTGAGATTGCGCATTATATCGATAGACTAAAAGTTAGCAAGGCTCCAGGCCCTGACGCTTTTTATCCCAGACATTTGAAAGATTTGAGAGACGTTATCGTAGGCCCCTTAACGAAGATTTTTAATCAGTCACTCGAAACGGGGATTATTCCTGAAGACTTCAAATTAGCTAACATCAAGCCTATTTTTAAAAAAGGCGACGCACAGTAGCTAGCAATTATAGGCCCATTAGCTTAACGTCAATTGTGGGTAAACTTTTGGAATCCGTAGTTAGGGATCGTATCATCGATCACTTAGAAAGTCGAGATTTGATTAATAGTAGTCAGAATTTTAGTAGTAGTTAGAATTTTATAGTTAGAATTATAGTTATAGTTTATAGTTAGAATTTTATAGTTAGAATTTTATAACGAAATAGTGCGCGAATACGATAGGCATAGAGCGGCTGACGTTATTTATTTAGATTTCAAAAAGTCGTTCGATACAGTTCCGCATAGAAGATTAATTGCGAAGGTTAAAGCGCACGGTATACGCGGTCAGGTAGCCAACTGGTTAGAGCAGTGCTCTTCAACCTGGGCGGTACCGCCCACTAGTGGCTCAAGGATTTCATTAATCTAAAGGTAATTGCAATTAATTTTATTGTTTTATGCAGGGTATATAACTTTTAGTTTGAGTTTTTGCATTTTTAATTTTGGTGGGCGATACGGAGATTCAAAAGTTACAAAAGTGGGCGGTAAGCATAAAAAGGTTGAAGAGCACTGGGTTAGAGGAATGGCTTCGTGCTAGGAGACAGAGGGTCGTTGTTAATGGTAGTGAATTGGGGTGGTTGGATGTAGGTAGCGGTGTCCCACAGGGTTCAGTGTTAGGCCCATTGCTATTCGTAATTTACATTAACGACATAGATGTAGGACTGACAAGAACGTGTCAAAATTCGCGGACGATACTAAAATAGGCGGTAAGGTTGTTAACGAGGACGATAGAAATAGGCTCCAAGACGATGTAAATAGGATTATGGAGTGGACGAATAAGTGGCAGATGCAATTTAACGTAGACAAATGTAAAGTTTTGCATATAGGTTCTCGTAACAATAATTACACGTACACGATGGACGATAGAGAGTTAGCGAGCGTTGACGAGGAAGTAGATTTAGGTGTACGCGTATCTAAGGATTTAAAAGTTAGGAACCAGTGCCTGGAGTCTTGCGCAAAAGCCAATAGGATGTTACGCTTCATAGCGAGTAATTTCGAATTTAAATCGAAGGATATTATATTGCCCCTTTACAAGTCCCTAGTCAGGCCTCATTTAGAATATGCCGTTCAGTTTTGGTGCCCGTATTTGCGTGAGGATATTGATAGGTTAGAAAAGGCTCAGCGTCGTACCACGAAACTGATTCTGTCATTGCGCAACAAGCCTTATGAAGATAGGATTAAAGAGTTAGACTTGCATTCACTCAAAACTAGGAGATTAAGGGGGAGCTTATTGAAGTTAATCTTCCCGCGCCCGTCGTGAACTCTACCAGCGTTAATGTGTTTAAGAACCGTCTAGATAGGCATTTTAAAAATATTAACGTTGTTTAAAATTAAAAACAAACAATTAGCAACAGGAGCTCTGGGGGTGGTGGTCGAGGATGAGTCTGTTGACGATTAATGCCAGCTTGTGACATACCAGCGTGTGATGCCAACAATAAAATTATTATTAAAAAAAAAAATTAGTCTAACACGAACGTAGATGTAGCTCGTAGCGTAAACTAACCCACCTTTTGTTTTACTTTACGTACTTTTTTTTTCTTTTCTTATCCTCTCCTTAATTGCATGTCTGTAACTCTCTTTACTTGCATGTCTGTAGTTTGCATGGTATGACAGTGAGTTAAGACTGTGTTTGCATGGTTTGTCAGCGTTCTTATTTTACTTCTTTTCATCTTTCACCCCTCTCCTATTTTCTTCGACTATTTTTCCGACTTGTCGGCAGTGGCCGGCGGATGATGGAGAGTCTTTCTTTCTCTTTTTCTGAATGAATGTTAACCCACGAATGATAGGTTTTGCTACTTACTTAACCCCTTATTCTCCTCTTTTAACCCCCTCCTCCTTCCTTTCTCTCGGGCTAACCTTAGAGTGGATCTTAGGGTCTTTGTTAGCCTTAGCTTCTGTAGATCCGTCTTCCATGAAGATTCACGAAGAAAATTCTAGAATTTAGAATCGCCAACAGTCTTTAATCAGTACACAGCCAACCACTGATAAAAAATTAAAATTCTTCAAGCCTAAGGTGGACACACAAAATATTAAATAATTTTGTAAATAAATGTACGAAAACTTTTGCATTTTAACTTTTTTTTATTTTCCTCAAATTCTTTGATGTTTTACATCATATGTTAGAGTTGACCCTTTCAGGACGACTGGTACAAATTGGTAGCGTTTCAAATACACGCATTCATAACAACCCTACAAAAATTTCTTCCTTAAACGGAGAGAGAGAGAGAAACCCCCAAAGAAATGCTCCTATTTTTATTTGCCCGTTATTTTATAATTGATGTACAATATAGTCAACCGGGTGAAAAAATAACAGGGATGGGTGTTGGGGTAAAAAAATAACAGCTCCCCCCTACTAAAAATAGATATTTGTGAAATGGGCCTTACTCGTGTTGGTCATACTTGGTTACATATTTTCAGGTGATTGAAATATTGTGCATCACATGTGCACTCGAAACTGCATTTTGATTTGCATATTACGTATAATAAAAAATTGATGTTCATCCATTTTGTCTTTTATTCTCCCGTTTTATTACAAATTTTATTATTGGAGTTTCTTCTTGAGAAAGGTAACAGATTGGCGATTTTATTCCGCATATACTGTACTGTACTTATATGAATATACCTATACATTCCTCATCTTTCATTACTTAATAACTAATAAATATTGCATATTAAAACCGTTCTTTCACTACTTTATACTTAAAGCAGTAACTTTTTTTCTGATTTCGTAGAAAGTAGGAAAAGACGATACCGCTACCTGTAGACAATAAGCTAGTAAAGCCATAGAAAGCGGGATGAAGCACCTTTACCTTTCGCGACGTTTGAGGAAACATTTTTCTGGGCGACTAATCCCCTTTTATTAGTTAGTGGAATGGCCCCCCATACTCACATGACCTCGCACACACCCTGGCCTCTTTGTGGGGTTACATAAAAGACAGGACATATTCTACCAAGCATAAGACACTTAAAGACCAGTCTATGAGGTAATCAACAACATCCCAACTGAACTATTTCCAAAAATTATGTCAAACATTTATGTAAGGTTGAATATTGTGTTAAAAAAAAAAATGGCAATTACACTGAACATGTTTAATTATTAAGGTTAATAAAATCCTACGTTTTACGTACCTATTGCGTTTGTCTTTGTGTATAGATTCATTTTTTATCAGCTTAGCACATTATTTAGAAATAGGGGCAGTGTTTGGTGTATATATCAGTCCTGGCCTGATGGAAGAGCGAGTTGCTCTCTTGCGATCTCCATCGCACATAACCAAGCTCATCCCGTACCGTCATGAGCCAGGCATCTAGTATTCTTCTGAAGATTTCGACTTTGACACCTGTGATGTTTCTGAGGTCTTTCGGGAGCTGGTTAAGAAGTCTTGATCCCATGACAACCAAGCTATTTTCCTTCAGTGTTGAGGGTGTCCCTTGTCGGGCCTTTAGTTTGGGAACACTACACATTCTACCTTTCCTACTCTCCATTGTTGTTTGGATGGTTACTAGGTTCAATTTGAGGTTTAGTATAAGTTTTTCGATCATTCTGCATATGTAAATTATGATGTATGAGTATCTCTCTCTTCTTCTTGCTACCAAATATATATGAGGGCCACTCAGTATATTTTGCCCCACCTTTTTTTTTCTTTCCAAGTTTCCTTGTAAGTTCCAGAAATTTTGTCCACAAGTAGTTATATACCTTTTTTACAAGTTTTTATTTTTTCCATATAATCTCCATCCTTTTCTACGGCTTTCCTCCACCTCGAAACAAGGGCCTTTATTCCTTGCTGAAAAAAGCCCGCCTGGGTTCCGCTGGAGCCACCTCTTAACCTCCTCAACAACCTCAGCGTCACTCTGAAACTTTCTTCCACGAATAGCAGCCTTCATTGGCCCAAACAAATGGAAGTCTAAAGGTGCCAGATCCGGGCTGTATTAGGGGTGGGGTAACACAGTCAAGCGCATTTTTGTGATGGCCTCTCTTGTTTGCAAACTGTTGTGTGGTCTTGCGTTATCGTGCAAAAGAAGAACGTCTTCCAGTTTTCTCTCCGGTCGAACTCGTTTTATACGTCTCTGGAGTCTCTGCAGGGTAGCAATATATGCCTCTGAGTTGGTTGTTTGTCCTTTCTTCATAATGTCCACCAGACTCACCCCTTTCATGTCCCAGAAGATGGTGGCCATAACCTTTCCCGCAGAGGGAGCCATTTTCAATTTTTTATTGCGTGGGAATCTGCGTGATGCCACTCCATGGATTGGCGTTTTGTTTCAGGTTCAAAGTGGTGTACCCATGTCTCATCCCCAGACAAAATTCGTGAAAGGAAGTCATCCCCTTCTGTCTCGTATCGAACCAACAACTCGGAAACAATTTCTTCTCTTTGGGCTTTGTGATCTTCAGTCAGTTCGCGAGAAACAAACCGTGAACACACTTTTGAATATCCCAGTTGCTGAATTATCGGATTCACACTTCCTTCACTAATTCCTAGCTCCAGTGATGGCTCCTTGTATGTGACGCGCCGATTTGATCGAATGATGCTGTTAGCACGTTGCACAGTGTGAGATGTCACAGCCGATGCCGGGCGACCGCTGCGTGGCTCATCAGCGAGGCTGGCTCTCCCTCTCTCTGATGATCTCTCACACCAGCGTCCAACTGTGCTTCGATCAACAACAGCATCTCCGTAAACGTTTTGTAGACGTTTGTGAATATTTCCAACTGTTTCCTTCTCTGCGGTTAAGAACTCAATAACAGCTCTCTGTTTACGACGCACATCACTGTCAGATGCCATTTTCGAAACTGCGTTAACCATCAGTTTTATACAAGGGCGTTTAAAAGCAGTTTTATGCAAGGAGGGGAGGTTTAAAAGGGAAAAATCCGGTTATGTGAAGCGCAAAAAGTTCAAACTTACAGCCCATAAGACATTTCAGCCCCATGGCCTATTATTTAGCAAAGAAAAAAGGGTGGAGCGAAATATATTGAGTGGCCCTAGTATTTGCGTAGTCTTCCCAGTAATTGAGTTCTTTACAGCCATCAAGCTTGGCTGTGAAATTTCTTTGAATTTCTTCTAGCTTATCAATTTCTTATTTTTTTTTATATGGGGACGTCAAGACTGAGTAGTATTCAAGATTTGGTACGATCAATGTTTTCAGCAGTGAAATTACTAAATTCTCATATCTTCTTTTGAAGGTTCTCAGTACCTGCCCCGTAACTTTTTTTTCTTTGTTTATCGCTATCTGATTCTGGGTTTCAAATTTTGTATCATCGGTCAATATTACCCCACAATCTTTTGCTTTAATGTTTATCTGAATTTCCTCTCTATCTAGGGCATTGTATGCTCTCTGTTTAAGTTCCTCATTTCTTTCATATATCAAGAGCTGGAATTTCTCAGTGTTAAACATCATGTTATATCTTCTGAACATTTGTATATTCTGTTTGTGTCCTTCTGTAGGGCTTCTACCTCTTCCGCATTGCCGATTTTTTTCTGCTGATCTTTGTATCGTCAGCAAAGGATATTACTCTACTGTTTTCAGCTACTTCAGTGTCTATGTCTGTCGGCATGATAATGAAGAAGAAGGGAGCTAATACTGTTACTTGTGGAACAGCAAAATCCGTGTATATTACAGCGTAGTTGTCATTGCTCTCAAGTGCGTCTATAGTATTGTTATAGTGCTTTATTAGTTGTAATAGACGCGATCTTCCTGATCAGTTCCGTACTGGTTCTCATTGAATCTTTCCTGTGCCTCCAAAAAGTCATATTTTCTCCCTGACTATTCTTTCAAATATTTTGGTGAAATGTGATGTCAGTGACACCGATCTATAGTACTTCGCTTGAGACCTATCCTCCATTTTATATATAGGGACAATGTTCGCTCTTTTTAGTATGCTCGGTATTTCCCCTGCGTTCAGGGATCTTCTCCAAATCTAATAAAGGGGTGCACAGTAGCTACTTCATTCTTACAGTATTTAATCAACAAAGCACTTCATTTGTCCTCAGGACCTGCAGCTGAATATGATTTCATTTATCCTATAGCTCTCGCTATATCTTATATACTCGTATATATATATGTAACTTTGTAAAACATTAAAAAAGCGGGTGCTATAAACCAAGAACGTACGCAAGAACGTATTATATATGTAATCCACAGTGAGACTGTAGAGTTGAAACGTTACAAAATTACGGAATTATAAAAGCTTAAAATTATAAATTATATGATAATAAAACCATAAAATTAAAAAAATTATGAAATCTGAAGGAATCTGAAAATTAAAAAAATTATAAGATTATAAATTATAAAATTGCTAGACAGCATAAGTTTATAATATTTTTATTTTTCTTTAATTATTATTATTATATAACAGTAATGATAGGTTTACCTAACACACTTCTATTTTAGGCTGTAGAAAGTTGTCGAAATCATGTTGACTGCGAATCGACACCCCTCGCTTTTCTTGGAACTTACGGGCATATCCTTTCTCATACAAATCCATACATACATCCTTTTTCATACAAAACAGGAATAAATTTTCTTTTTTGAGTTTTAATAATTTGCCAAAAATTTCTTTTCTGTATTCACAGAAAGTCGGTCACTCAGTTTGAATTTTATAATTCTGTTGTCAGTGTCATTATTATTTTTACCAACTCGCTGTGCCACTGTAATGAAATTTTGAGGAATGTTTATACGGCGTTTTTTCCTAATGGCATATCTAACGATTTTCAGAGGGTTTTCATTTGGAAACCTTGTGGGACTCAAGGTCGCCCGATGAAGTATAGGTCTTTCTGCGGTTCCTGTTTAAAGTTTAAGGATCCTGTTTAACTTTTCAGTTTCTATTGCTTGGTTCTGGAGTCCGAGTTCTAAAGTAGATACTCTCTCATTAAGCGCGTTTATGCGCTATTTTAATTTACTGTTTTCTTCAGATTTGCTTATTTTTCCATCCTTTTCTGCCAAATAGTTCAGGATAAAAGACAGGTACGATTCCACATATAAAGCAAGTGGTTTAGTTTCACAGGTAAACTCTTTGCATTCTCACCGTTTGGTTACATTGAATTCCTCAATTCGGAGGAGGGGGAATCAACGCTTGATGTGGAGGGACGCATATCTCTCCAGTGCATCCTCGCATCCTGTTCCCTCATGGAGACTCCTGGAGATGAGGAAATGGGGGACGCTTATTGTTGTTGTTGTTTCACTGGAATTTTGGTAATTGTTGTTAGTTCAGTGTTGTTAGAAAGCCTTAATGAGAGAATTTGACTGGATTTTTAGGTAACGTTCTTGCTTTACATTAAATTTATTTACACACATGCAGTTCAAATTTACTCGTTCGTTTTTATGTTTATAGAATCACCCGTTCGTTCGTTCGTATGTTTGTTATTTGAAGGTGACGGGTCCAGCTTGTCGCCTGGTAGGACTATGAAGGTAGTGCCGGACATTGTTAGAAAATTTTGAAGATATTGGATCACCTGAAGATCAGGGCCCCCATCCTCAATTACCAAATGATATCTTTGTTAAAACTAACGAAAATATCACGACTTAACCTAACCAATCGTGAAGAGCGTACAGTTGACCTAACCGAGCATTCATTGAATTTATTATTATATTTGGTACTTTAAAGCAAAAAACAAGAATACATGGGGACCCTGATCTTCAGGTGATCCAAGATATTTTTTTATGTAATATTATTAGTTAAGTACACTCTAAGTAGAAGACGTTTCGTTAGACGTTTAATTGTCCCAATTTTGCGAATTTTGAAATGTCTAATGTATTAGACATTTCACATTAGCTAACCATTTTGTTAGGCATTTCAGTTAGTCAATTGAAATGTCTAAATTGTCCCAATATTTTAAACAATCGAAAAGGTGCATCACCTGAAGTTCAGGGCCCCAGCCTTCTTTAGTTAGCCTTATAAGGCTAAGTCGTGATATTTTCGTTAGTTAGCCTTATAAGGCTAACTAACAAAGTCTGGGGTAACTAATGAAAATATCACGACCTAACATAACCAATCGTCAAGGGCGTAGAGTTGACCTAACGATTGGTTAGGTTAGGTCGTGATATTTTCGTTAGTTAGCCTTATAAGGCTAACTAAAGAAGGCTGGGGGCCCTGATCTTCAGGTGATCCCAAATAATTTCCTATAATTTACATCATCAAGGCCATTTATTAGTTTTAAATACTCTAATTAATTTTCATCTGAGTCGACGTTTTTCAAGTGAAATACATATCCAGTTCAGCTAATCTTTCCTCACCTGTTTTACTTCCCAGTTATGGACTCATTTTGTTTCCTGTAGCCTGAATTCTTTTTAACTTATCAGTGTCTTTTCTCAAGTATAGGCTGTCTAAATTAAAGATTGAACCTAGGGTAGTCCAACTATATGTCAAAAGGCCTAGGCCTAAGGATAGGTTCAGGGTCACAGGCTAGTTCTTAATGATAGTGATAATCTTGAAAGACTTCATTATCCTGGGCTTAACCAAATAAATTAAATTATCATAATCAGTGCATGAAAGACACTTACAAGACCAAAGCCTACATGGAATAAATGAATAAATAATTTGCACAAATATAATAATTTTTCCTTTTTTAGGAGATAGCCTATAAATATGAACACATAAATAGACTGCGTCACAATTTCAAGATATTTTTAACCACACTGCGTATGAGTCCAGGAGCAAACAGTAAATAATGAACTTATAATACAAATGAAATGTTTAATTTCTACACATTTGTATGTTTAAAACATTTGAGAATAGCCGTTATTAATTTCAGAAAGCTAAGGTCATTATGAAATGCTTAGTAGACGTTTCATATATATATATATAACGAAATGTCTACTACCACTTAGAGTGTGTCCTCCATTGCACAAGGCGGAAATTGTTAGTGATCCCAAAGACAGCCAATTTATTAAATTGCTTCTTTGCAAATATCGACTCCAATACTGAAATATTGCAATACTGTAATACTGCAATTACTGACACTCACTACCGACAACACATGCCACGACCCACGCCAGACTTATTTTTCTTTGATCTAGTCCTACTAAACGATAGGACGATATTTCTTTAGCAGTAAAAAATCCGAAAACTAAAGACTCCAACATCATTACGATCCCAGTAAAAATATATAAATTAGTAATTGATGAAATTGCAATACCACTCGGTAAACTAATGATTTAATCGGTAACAATAGATATTCCCTCTGTATGCAGAGGCGGAGTAAGATACATCCGAGCTCCGGGGCAATGAACAATATGGGGGGGCCCTTTTCTATAGCTTTTTATTGACAATACATGTACATTTACACGAATTATATGTACGGTGCTCAGGCTAATTGAGAAACAAACTTAAAAGAACCTTAATACAGTGTATTTTGCCGTTTGCCAAAACCAAACAGTATTAAACAAACATAAAATAAACGGAATTTGTCAGTTTGTGTACTCTGTTATATTTAATCAAAGAAGTTTGTGAAATCTCGAATTATATCATCGAAACTCAGTTGATTGGGGGGGGGGGGGGGGGGGGCCTCAAGCATGGGAGCCTGAGGCTTCAGCCTCAATAGCCTGTGATAATCCGCCACTGCCTGTATGTAAGTCGGGAAACCCAAACACTCCAGTAAGTAACTAGAGTAAGTAAACTTTACTTTAAGTAAAGTATTTGAAGAAAATCGTATGCAAAATTTTTAATCATATACGATATTTTAACTCAGGGGTTCTTAACCTTTTTAGGCTGCGATCCAAATTCTGGTCTCTGTGCTAGCTCGGCGACCAATGCCTTCAAACAGTTCACTCGTAATAGATAATAAAATAAATAATAATGGTAAAATGATTAGGGATAACATAAATAAATAATAAATGACAATTTAATGACCAAAGTTTGGTTCGCGACCCAGACGTTAAGAACCCCTGTTTTAACTAAAACACAATTTGGGTTCAGAGGTGGGAATAAAACGGAAGGTGCCAGAAACAGCAAAAACCATACTGCTTTGGTCTTCCTCGATTTGTCAAAAGCATTTCATACACTTTCGCGTGTAATCTTACTGAATAAACTTCACACGGAATACGAGGAAATATCTTCGATTGGTTAATATTATATCTGTCAAATCGTCATCAATACATCAGATTAAAAGATAATATGCAAATGATACCACACCTTACTTCTCCCCACCATAATTTAAACTTTTTGATAAATGAAACGAACAGGTAATTAAAGCATATGTATAAGTGGATGTATGATATTAAACTTTTATTGAACCTGCCATCTTGTATATATACAATATATATACTGTATATATATATATATATATATGTGTGTGTGTGTGTGTGTGTGTGTGTGTGTGTGTGTATACGAGTATATACAAACTATTAAATAAAAATTGAGAATACTATTCTTGCAAGGGTAAATGAGGAAGAAGTGCTTGGCATTAATTTAGATAACAATAAACTATACAAATTATGCAAATTCAATGTTGCTGTCAATATGTTTAAAGTTATCCCTAAAAATCAACATACATCACCCATTCAAAGAACAATGACCCCCCCCCATCAAATACACCATCGTTATAACACCAGACTGCCCAGGGATCTTGTACACAAACCAAACTACGCAATGGAAACTGCAAGAAATGCACTCCCTTTCAGAGGAGCAGATGTACCGAATGCAATTCCCATGTATATCAAGCAGGCTTCATCACTAAATGTATTTCGCAAATCACTAAAGAAGTACTTCATTAATTCCTACTAATGTGTAAGTTCACTACTACCATTAATTAGTAATTAAGTTCCCATTTAATAAATAACTATCTAAAATATGCTAATTTCATTAAGCACTTTTAATTTCATAATTTATTCTTTTGTTTTATTAAAGATCACTTATTTTTTACTAAATATACAATAGATTATTTAATTTAAAATTAGGCAAAAAATTTGTATCTTGTGTATTATTATTATTTGTTATTACTGTTACTATTACTTGCCATTTTCAATTCTATTATGTAACAAATAAACTAAATCCATTAATTTTGCCTGAAAATTGCCATGTTTCCAACAACAGATTAGGATACTGTGAATATATTTAATGCCATATCAAATATCTAAATTGTACAGAATGGCCACAAAGTCCCTTTGCAGTGAAATTACAGCATATCTGTATGTTCCCCTTGTATTTCATGCAAAGGGACTTTGTGGCCACCTGTACAGAAAAAAATATAAAAAAAATATTGTAAAAAACTGTCATTTGTATTCATTTTCCGAGTAAAGATTTTGTTTTGTTTAGAAATAAAAAAATAATTGAAACCTTTCTTATAAATAATACAAATAATTTCAAAGTTCAAAATAATTTCAACGTTGATCGTTTTATTAATAACTTACTGAAGAGAGCGCCGGGTTTTAAGAATTTACTCGATCCTAAAAATCGTGACTTACTTGAATGGTGTGTGCATGGTGCTGAGGATAGAGATCTCATCGAAAGACTTGTCCATCTTAGAATACTTTTTTATTTACTCGTATTTGATACATAAATTGTTGCTCATGCAACAAGATGTTGGTAAAATAAAATGCAATCAGAATCTCTAAAATATATTTTACCAAAAGTTAAAAATATAATGTGTTGTATTTAGTGAATAATGAATTTACATCAGTACTCATTTTCAACCCCATTTCTACATCAATATCAATATCGAAAGTGCTGTTTCGAAATTGCCAGATCACTATTGTTTCAATGATAAAATGTTGATTCATCGATATTTCATAATTATATTGATATAATTGTGCTACTTGGGGTAGGATATATATATATATATTAGTGATGGATCGAGTGGTCGGTTTTTCACAACCGCGGTTGCGGTTGTGTTTGCGGTTGTCGAATTTTTTCCAACCGCGGTTGCGGTTGCGGTTATCATATACTAGGAAAAATGCGTAATTATTAACTGGATTTAGCCACTATAGTGCGATTTAGCACACTTGGTACATAATATATACTAAATAGTATTATTTAGTAAATACCTTATGTTGAACACAAGTTTTGCAATACACCGCTACCGCTATTTGTGTGTTGCAAAACTTGTGTTCAACATAAGGTATTTACTAAATAAATACTATTTAAATGAAGTATATTCTAAACTTATATAGCTATTATGAAAGAATAGGTCAAATTAATTAAAACCATATTTTGCACTAAGTGTGTTACCAGGATGAGGGACGAGGACCCATCGCACTGTTCATCCCACCTACCACTTTCCCCAGCCTCCACCCATTGGAAAGTTATGGATTATTATTCATTTGAAAAACTGATGTCAAACTTAATGACAGGCAGTGTGAATTTCAAGAATAATATTTTTGCTGCATTTCACCTTTCAAGCGGCAACGCCTCTCATCGTACAACGTTCCCGCTCCACGCATAAGGAGACCCATCATTTTCTTTTTAAAAAAAGAAATATTTCTAATTAACCTAAAATTAAAATTAACTAAGCTTTTACAACCGCAACCGCACTTATGGAACGGCGGTTGCGGTTACGGTTGCGGTTGTGAATTTTTGTGCGGTTGTAGTGCGGTGCGGTTGCGGTTGCGGTTATTCGATCCATCACTAATATATATATATATATATACATCGGCAGCACTGTTCGCTCCTCAGGGCTAGATTTTATTCGCATATGGGAATAAGTGGCCGAACAGGTAAAATTTTAAAAACTAAGGAAGCCTCCAGCATTCGTGAACATAGCATCAAATGCAAATTGATGTCACTTTAGACAATTTTAAAATTCTTGGTTGTAATACTTGTCCCAACTCACTAAGAATTTTAGAATCCCTTTTCATTAAAGCATTGTCCCTAGTCTGAATGTTGACTCATCGTCCGTCCCTCTCAATTTGCTATGATCCTCCTCCTTCCCCAATTCCTTATAATCCCTCCTTCCCCTATCTCCCTCGCCATCCTTCGTTCCCGTTTCCTCTGCTCAAATTAGTCGGCCTCGGATACTGCTGTGTAAGGTAGATAGCTCCATTGTTCCAGTGTACTATTGGTAATTTTTCCAGTGTATTAATTTCACATTTACTACATGTATTTAAAAATAACTTCTTAATTTTTATAGTAAATCTGTATAACTTAGAACTTAACCCTCTTTTCTCAGTCTTTTAAAATTTGTCTTTACGAATAGGTTATAGAAATTTCTGTTTGTTTTTCATTCAATATTGATTTTAATTTCACATTGTTATTAAACAGCCTGAAGATGAGCGTATTGCTCGAAACGTTGCGCAATAAAGAAGACTTTTCATGGCATTTACATTTCTCCTTGTCATTGGATTTCTCCTAAATATTAAATTGAAGCTCTGTAGAAGAACCCGCATAATTATATATATATATATATATATATATGGTGCTTCAAAAGTTCGGCTCCATACAGATTTCAGGTTTTATATTTCTCTTTCCTGCTCCATGTAACGTATTAAGTTCATAAGGTTAATGACAGAATATACACTCAAAGAGAAGGTGGAGTTGGTGTTGTTACACGTTGCGGGTATGAGTCAAGGACTATAAATGATCTGAAGGACAACATACTAGTAGAGTGTGTTTGCATTTCTAAGCAACAGTTTGCTAATGTTCTTACACCCGTACGCGACAGAATCTTCACGTGCAAAGAGCTCCATGGTATGCAGTTTGGACATCTACTGTAATACAGAAAAAATGTATAGTAAAGAAGAATGACTCATCAGTTACCTGCATGGCAATAACTACATAACTTTACACCTTATCGCATGTTTTCACACCTAAGTAGACGTATACGTGAGGTTTCCCCTCGCTTTCTCATTTCCTCTCACTTTCCCCTTTTCCCTTTACTCCCTTCCTCTTCAGTGCGCAGCCTACCCTTCACCTAATTTTTTTGCTAACATACTACTGGTCATATAACTCCTCTTTGTATATTATAACATAAGTCGATTATAATTTGTTTATATTCTTTACAGACTATAGTATACAGTCGTATACCTCCCTACCCAAGTTTTTTGTTGCAGCACACAGTAAATTGGATTCGGTATTTAATAATTTCATTTCTTTTTAAGAGTCTCTATCTGCAAAATGTGATTTAAGAGATCAAACATTTAAAATGAAATACAAAGACTAAAATATATCGCTACAAATGGAAGCGAAATTAAAGATTGGAATACGTGGGACAAATCGAAAGCTTGACAGACATAAAGGTATCTCTCATAGAACAAGTAGATAGACCCATTTCTGTACCCAAATTCTCATCTATATGAAATCACTCTGAACATTACTCACATCCCTTTCCAACTTATAACTGAAAAATATTAGCAATCAGTTCATCGCCTGCAGAGTTCAATATAATGGAATCATTATATACTGTATACACACTATTTAAAACCATCACTCAATGAAAACCAACCTTTTTTCAGTTTAAACTCTCAACCACCCACGTAAGTTATCAACCACTTAACAAGTTGCCTCTTATCTTAAGCATAAATTTCAATTTAGTTCTTCTGCCTGCTCCTACAATGCGTTCGGTAGTGTATTTATTATTTATAATGTAATTCTTTGCGCTTAATGTTTCGGTGCGTTGGTCTCAGTTACTGAGATTTAGAATTTTTAAGATTTTTAATGCTCTTAATTGTAAATTTGTGTATTTTCAGCTAATGAAAATGGAAAGTCTAGTTTCCGAGACATCTAGGTTTATATGATTGAATAAATGTTTGTTGTCTATGTATGACTTCTCTTCTTCATCTTTATTTATTGTAGACACCAATTTCCCGGGGAAGTACTACTGGGCGGGGGGGTGGGAGACGTTAGACAGGGAGTGCTGGAACTCCCGTTTCTCCTGTCACTGTCCTTCTTAGCTGACCTTTCTTCGTGTCTCATCTACCCTGTGAGCAGTCCAGCATGCTCTCAAACAACACAGTTCTCCCTCTACTCGTCACTTCACACGCATGCATCTTACACACTACATAATTTTTGCAATTTAAAAAAAAATTAAGAGTAAAATTTTTGTTTCCTGCCTCTCTTCTCTTTCTATATGGGAAGGGGTGTTTTTGTAGGGCTTCACTCTTAGCCCCTCCCTCCTGCATGATATATATATATATATATATATATATATATACTAAAATAAAAGATTCTCCTCATTAATGCTTAAAAACTGATTCGCAAAATCTATATAACAATGCGTGTCCTATATATTATATGTATACATAAAAACTCACTGTACAGTCAGTATATATACAGTAAATTTTGTCGATATTCGTGCATTATAGAGGAACAAATGGAAGGGTATATGATTATGGAGCTGGTAAGGGGAACAAGATAAAATGGGTGCTCTCGTATACATGAATAGAGATCTCCGTTTCATGTTTATTGAAGTAGAGACTTGTTAATAATTTATGATAAGTTGATACAGTTTTTTTCCCATGCAGAAGCAAAAGAATAAAATATAGTGTTGGAGTCCTTATCACATTGCACTATTTCGCAGAATATAAGGGTCTGAAAAAGCTAAGAAGACTTCCTCTTTGTCAAGGTCTGGGTATATTCGCGTGTTTTCTTTCAAATAAGAAATGTTATTTATGGAAACAATTATTTAAAATGATAGTTTGCTTCAGATAAAAGCTTTAGAATTTTAAGCCTAATGTTAAGTTAGAAAATAGATCGGATGTAATCAAAAATGCTCTTTGAAAATATATTTCCGCAAGAAACAATAAATTCAAACCTGTACTAATAAGTACGCTATATATACACACATACACACACATACACACAGGTATACAGAAAATTTAATATAGGCAGGTATATAGTGAATCTATTAATCTCCTTATTCCAATCTCATTTCTAGTTCAATTTGTCAACCAATTTAAAATAATAGATTTTGTATTAAGATTTTCATGATAAAAAATGCCTCCCTTCTTCTCAAAATATGGAGAGATAAAAAAGTATATATTGCCATTAGGTTATAATGGATTGTTTTACGCTTTTAGATAGAATAAGGATTATATGTATGTATATGTACCGTCGACGACAAGTTTTGTTCCTCCGAATATTATAAAATATATAGACCCCATTTGTTTACTGCTTTAACAACGTGCTCAGTTCCCATGGCAACTGAAAACCATTCGCGAAAGAAATATTTGTTTCTTTTTTTCTTTTCTTTTGCGATAAGGTGGTGAGTTTGGCATTTGTGTATGACGTATAAAGCAACAGTACCAACCTTAAATCAAGCATTCAGTAATATGAGGTATTTTAGCTGTAATAATTTATAAATATCTATAATTAATGTATAAAGTTCGGACAAATTTAATACCAAAACGCACGAATATTTACTTAAATATTATGAATTTGTAGAAAAGTAATCTAAGCAGCGTTCATGAATATTTATATTGCAAACCTTTTAGAAGCAAAAGGTGGAATTTCGTCTACAAGAAAATTATCGAAAGAAACCTTTTTTTTTCTACAGTTTTTGTTTCTTGCCGTATTATTTAAAATATAATATGTTTTTCTCAGATATTCCCCTCAGTTTAATATAATATAATCTTAATAATTATTATGTTAGATTTGAGATTTCACACGTGTAGTAAAATATTAAAACGAGATAATTTATGTTAGTTATTATTTTTAACCATTGCAACGTCAAAGATCGTATGATAAGAGGAATCAAGAGAACCAAGGATGACTACAGAATCGAAACACAGTAGAGTGGTCTCCCATTCAACCACTTACCAGACCCAATCTCTTCACTTTTTCTGATCTCACTTTATGCTTCCTAATTTAAAATGTACCGATACATTGATCATATAATCCATTTCAGCAGTATTAAAAAGAAAACAATTCCTTAAAAAAACGGTCTACGGTTTAGAATCTGCTCATAAGGAATGAATGGAATGAAACTAAAAGAATTCCATGTAATATTTAATATTTTGTACATCCCCCATCTGCTTTTGTGACGTCGCTAAGGCTTCTGCGCATAGATGCGCAGACTTTCCCATACACCAGTAATGTGCCTTAAAAGATTAATCTCATCACGCAGTACACTATCCCCAAATTCCTGTACTATTCCCCCAGCCCCTCCCCAAATATTTTCAATTGGGTTTAAGTCCGCGGAGTTTGCAGGTCAATCAATTGTTATTATGTCATCGCTGTTATCAATCCAATGAGCAATGACGCACCACGAGAGATGTATGTATGGTACTATTATCATGTATTAAATAAAATGGTTCTCCTTGTTGCATTAAATAGGCTCTAACACTAGGTAACATGACATCACTTAATATATCGACATACTGCTCTCCTGTCAATCGTCCTTCAGTCTTTGTAACTTTATCACGTCCAAGTGCAGACATCCCTCCCCACACACCCTTATTAACTGGTCTGTTCTATTCTGTTATTTGAATGTTGGCTTCAAGATATTTAGTGCGGCGCGCACTGTAGCAATGATTTGGCCCATGACAGTTGAGAAAGTATTTTCATCACAAAATGCAGCTCTGCGCCAAACATCCGCTTCAAGGTCAAGATATGTACGAGCAAAGTTCAGTCTACGAATAAAAAGCGTTTGTTGCTCTGTCGACAAAGATATTTAGCAGGAATATGGTGGGAAATATTGTTTTCCACCAAACGCCAAATAACAGTACGACTGCTTCAGGATAGAGCCAGTTGACGAACAATGATAAGTCGTAAATGGATGTCTATAAACAGGATCGGAAATTCAATTTCATGTTATATGTACTGTAAATTCACTTCAAAATCAGAAAACATTTATCCCAGTAATTATATACATGCCAAATCTATCGAGCATTAGTTAATAGTATTCGGTAATAAAATTAATAACAATAAAAGAACAACACGAATGAGAGTAACATAATAATAAATAATAATATTATTTTTATTATTTTTATTATTATTATTAATACAATCAGCCTAGACGGTTAATGTATTATTATTATGCATTTTGACTATAACAACAAAAACATTAAAACAGAAAACATGCTAAAAATACGATAATAAGAATATAAATACGATAATAAGAATATAAATAATAAGAATATACGATAATAAGGATATAAATAATAAGAATATACGATAATAAGAATATAAATAATAAGAATATACGATAATAAGAATATACGATAATAAGAATATAAATAATAATAACAGCAATATTGTTTATAAATCTATAGTTTATAGTTTGCACATACATTTACTGAGAAACTACAATTAAAATTTTATTGATATTCATTCATAAATTTGCATACAATAGTCGAAACAGCTACGCATATTAAGGTTATACCGAACATCATACGCACCATTATTGATGTTTTTCACTATTTGATCACGATAACGTTGCACATTATCTACTACAGCTGTACCCTGAAATTCAGAATTTCTATGAGGGTGACCAGATCTTAGTCTGGTAGAAAAACTTCCTTCCCTATGGTAGCGTGCAACCCAGAACTGTACTAGTTTTTATGAACATCGAAACATTCAGCAACTTCATTAACGGATGATCTAACCTCTATCATTCCTCCAAAGTTTCCTCTCATACCTTGCGCTGTTTCATGATAAACACTTTGTCTCTCTATGTCGATAACAGTTTTTGAAAGTAAGTTAAATTCGCTCTTTGAATGATAAGCTCGGAAATGTTGCCATCCGTAGATACTTAAATAAATAACCGTTTTATTTTTGTTTTATTTAACACATAATTAACGCATTAAGAAAATGTAGAATTTACATCATAGTTTTATAATTTTATAATTACTTTGCTGTATTTGTTTATCCACATAACGTGTCCATAAAGAAAGAAGAAACAAAGTTTTGTTTCTGACGTCACAATGATGCACTATATAATATTTAGTCTTTATTTCCAAATGTTATGATATAATTTAAAATTAATATGGAAATGTATATTTAGTGACGCTATACATGAAAAGTGTTGAAACAGCATGAAGATAAAGAAATCCTTACTAGTTATATTAAACTATTTAGATTGTAAATACCAATTCACATTATAGGATTACGATATTTTTTGTGAAGGTTGTATTAATTATACTGGTTTTCAGTTGTCACATTATAAAAATACCTGTATGTAGACCGTTTTAGTTGGGATTTTCTTTTTTAATACCACTGAAATGCATTGTATGATAAATGTATTGGTATATTTTAAACTGAAAAGCTTTTTTCTTATAGCTGATCTTTTTCCAGTGTCTCGTGTACCCTGTAAGTAGTCCAGCATGCTCTCAAACACACACTTCTCTCTCTCTCTCTCTCTCTCTCTACTCCTTACTACACATACATGCATCTTACACGCTACACCATATTTTCAAAATTTAAAAAAAACATCGTTCTTAAAAGTTCGGAGACTGATTTCGGCTCTCTACTTCTCTTTCTGTGCGTGTGTGACGGGGGAGGGGGGAGGTGGCGTTTTTACAGGCGTTGCCCTTGGCCTCTCCCTCCTGCATAAAAAAATATCGGAGCTATTGAAGAATAGGGACCCCAGCCTTAGGCTTATAAGGCTAACTAACGAAAATATCACGACCTAACCTAACCAATCGTTAGGTTAACTGTACGCCCTTGACAAGTGGTTAGGTTAGGTCATGATATTTTCGTTAGTTAGCCTTATAAAGCTAACTAAAGAAGGCTGGGGTCCCTATTCTTCAATAGCTCCAAAATATCTTACCCATCTTCAAACCGATTCCAGTAAGATCACCGAAGTGAAGCGACGATGGGTCTGGTAAGTGATTCAATGGGAAACTAATGAACTGTTTTTCAATTCTGTAACCATCCTTGGTTCTGAATTCAGGTTTAGTTGTAGGTCCCTTCTATCATACGACCTTTGACGTTGCAACGAATAAAAAATTATAACTCTTAATATTTTACTGCGCGTATGTAATCGGAAATTTTTTAACATAATACTTATTAAGATTATATTATATTAGGATCACCTGAAGATCAGAGCCCCCAGCCTTCTTTAGTTAGCTTTATAAGGCTAATTAACGAAAATACCACGACCTAAATAACCAATCGTCAAGGGTGTAAAGTTGACCTAACGATTGGTTAGGTTAGGTCGTGATATTTTCATTAGTTAGACTTATAACACTAAACTAAAAAAGGCTGGGGGCCCTGATCTTCAGGTGATCCTTATATTACAGTGAAGAGAGAGTGTGTCTGAGAAAAACAAATTATATTTTAAATAATACAGCAAGAAACAAATGGAGGAAAAAGTTTTTTTTCGATAATTTTCTTGTAGACGAAATTCACACTTATTGCTTCTAAAAAGTTTACAATATAAAAAGTCACCAACACTAGAGTACTCTACAATATTTCTACAAATTCATAATATCTACGGAAATATTTGTGCGTTTTATTATTGTTAAATTTGTCCTAACTTTATACATTAAAAAATTAGAGATATTTATAAATTATTACAGCTAAAGTACCTCATATTAATGAATTGCATATTTAAGGTTGGTACTTTTGCTTTATACGTAAACAAATGCTAAACTCACACCATAATTGGAAAAGAAAAGGAAAATGGAGAAAAATATTTCCTTCGCGAATGGTTTTCAGTTGCCATGGGAACTGAGCATATTGTAAAAATGGTTAAAAAAAAAAAAAACGAAGAAATGGGATTTATGTACGATATTTTAAAATTTTTGGAGGGACAAAACTTGTCACCGACTGTATATATATATAAAAAATAATATTATCATAGTTTTACACGATTCAATAGTATTTTACACCCATATACTCGAGAGAGTTATTTGTTCATAATAATTGTAGCAGCATTTGAAATGTGCAACCGAGTTTACTATTTGTTGATTGCTTCAAGAAATAACCGTATTACGTTAAAAAAATCTCATATATTAAAGCACTAACACACGTCTCTCCGCTACGACTTGCTCATAAACAATTTTTCCCACTCTTGAAGAATAATTTCATGAGAAACAATTCATTTCGCTGAAAAACTTAGATATTAGTATTAAAAAAACCTATCCAGTTCCTGAAGGAAGAAACAAGGATGTGTGTGTGTGGTGTATATATATATATATATATATATATTTGTGTGTGGTGTGTGTGTGTGTGTGTGTGTGTGTGTGTGTGTGTGTATATATATATAGAGAGAGAGGGAGAGAGAAAGATAAATAGATATATATAGTGTTTTAGAGATAAGTAGACAGATATGAATAAAGTGTCAGAGGTCGTTAGGTAGATATATATAGAGTGTTTGAGAGAGGAGAGAGAGAGAGAGAGAGAGAGAGAGAGAGAGAGAGAGACGAGCACTGTGATAAAATGAATTTGCATAAACATTGGAGTCAGAACTTGTGTAAAGGAATCATCAGCCATTAATGGAAGGTGATTTTGCCCATCTCAGATTCTACTGTTTGAGTATTTGGTGTGTGTGTGTGTGTGTGTGTGTGTGTGTGTGTGTGTGTGTGTGTGTGTGTAGACAACCAGGCATAAGTGAGATCGAGTATGCGATAATTCACAGATGTAGTGGGGCAATTATTTTGTGAGGTAACACTTTTTTACTTGGAACTTTAAGAAAATATAGAAAAAATCTAAACTATGATAATAAAAACCCACTCTAAGAGACAGAGTTTATTTCCACAACAGTTTCAATGCCCACTGGCATCCTCTTCGGTGGATACAGAAAAACGCTACAGATACAGATACAGAAAATTCGTTTTTCTGTATCTACCCGAAGAGGATGCCAGTGGGCATCGAAACTGTTGTGGAAATAAACTCTGTCTATTAGAGTGGGGTTTTATTACCATAATTTGACCTTCACGTAGAAAAGTGAAGTTTTTTGCATTTAAAAATCTAAAAAAATTTTACTGTCGGAAAAAAAGATAGGTTGCCCCTGATTAGGTTAGGTTACGCTAGGTTAGGTTAGTTAAGGTTTGGTTAGGTTGGGTTTCGCAAGATTTGCGAGTACCTCGCTATTTAATGAATTGACAGAAACCACCCTTCGAGCACTGAACTGCATCCGAAAAACTTATCAATACCTTCTTGGTTCGATGGCCCTGAGGTTAGGTTAGGTTATATTAGGTTTGATTAACTAGCTTTTAGATATGGATTCAAGAAGTCTGTACCTCGCTTATGCGGAGATGCGCACACATGTGTGTGTGTGGTGTGTGTGTGTGTGTACGCAAAATCCATAGTTTGAAGGAATCTTGCTTATGGAAGACGCTGTAGATTGGGTATTGCGCGTACGGCTTCACAGAGAATGGGACTTCAATGAGTGTTTTATTTACGAGGTTCTTCCGATTTTCTTCCTTCATGAACTGAATGAAACTCGGTATGAAGATCAAGGGACGGACTTGAAAGTTCGCTTTTAATTGAGCCTTCCACTTTACATACATGGCGTCGGATATTTCAGAAACACTCTATATATATATATATATATGAATAGAAACGACATAAGTGTTAAGGAACGTTTCTGCACACGAGGAGGAGAGATAACGAATAATGAAAAATGAGGCGAACCGCCCGGGAATCGAACCCAGGGCCTTCCAATTGCCGTTGGACGCTCTACCATTATGCTACGGACCTCACTCAA
Organism: Bathynomus jamesi; assembly: GCA_023014485.1. NCBI lineage: Eukaryota > Metazoa > Arthropoda > Malacostraca > Isopoda > Cirolanidae > Bathynomus > Bathynomus jamesi. The sequence continues at coordinate 426,607 of JAJOZX010002680.1, read as the reverse complement.
TCACAAATCGAAATTCTCCACCATAGGGCAGAAACCAATGCCCTGAGAGGGCATATATATATATATATATATATATATATATATATATATATATATGAGTTAAACAGAATAACAGAAGCACTCGCATTCTCGGTGCTGTATTTCTGGTATCTCACGATGTCATATACTTTGGTAAATAGACAGACATGTGAGAGCATATTAAATTAAGTTCATGTACTATTTTAATATGCTGATATTGATTTTTTTTTTTTTTTTTTGCTCTTACAGAATAAATAAAAAATGGCACTTAAAAAAGATCTCACTGAATGTGGAAGGATCATAATAATGGTGGCCCATTTGGCTGCTGACTCAGTGACAAAAGTCGTCGTGATTGCCCAAGGAAGAGTCCTTAAAGTTATGAATAAATGAAAGGAAATGAAACAAACTTCACCCCCATAAGCGATAGTGGACAAAAATCAACACTGACAGAATGTGACAAAATGACCTTATAACCTATCTGTAAAGCGTGAACCAAAGACTGTTGCATTAGAATTTTGTTCAGTATTTAGAGTAACAGTAATATGCAACGAACAGTATCAGTCAAAAACGATATTAGGCGAAATGTACTTAGTGAAGCGCCTCATAATACCAACCAGTGCAAAAGCCCAAATAAAGTTGGGATTGAAGCGAATAATGTAAACACTATCGTAGATCTGTATAATAATAATAATAATAATAATAATAATAATAATAATAATGGTTTAGTATCCATATATAACGAGAAATAGGAACGCCTTTCATTAAATTTTACGTTTGCTATACTAAAATTATTCTTGGATAGAATGATTTTCTTGTTCCTCTGAAAAGGGAATCAAAAGACGCTTACGATATAAAGTGCCTTCTTCGTCGACCAAGAATAGGTTCAGTTTGCATGAATATGAGCAGAAGCAGGGCTCAGTATAAAGCAGCCATAAGATGGTGTAAGCTGAAAGAAGAATCTATTCTAGCCTTAAAAGCCCGTAAGTCTAACTTGAATAATAATAAAAGATATTTCTGGAAATTTGTTAAGAAGAAGACAGGTGCCAAGAATGTTCTCCCGTCAACAACTGATGGAGGAAGAAATTGAAGGGTTGTGGAAAACACACTACTCAAGCATTCTTCATTATGTGGGGAGAGTTAATTTTGGTGTAGGCTATAATAAAACGTCATTGGGAAGGTTCATTGAAAATACGTGAACTTCAATTCCTGAAATTAAGAGTATGATTAAAAGTGTTCAGGACAGGTTCTTCTCCAGGCGTAGATGACATTTCGAATGAGCATTAAAAAGAATGCTAAAAACGTGAAAATTTTCATATCAAAGTGCTTTTCTCAGTTATGCTTGATCATAGGTTTATTTCAGTGGAGTTTATAAGGGTATATAGTGTACGTTGCCTTTTGTTAAAACTGAATATGGGGATTAGGGTTATGACTTTTTAATTTTTTGTCATAAATATTGTTTCCTGTATCATCAATCGATGAACATTTGCTTGAAAACAATAAAAAGTGCCTAATTCCTCAGAATTAAAAAAAATGTCACCCCGAAAGCAAATATAGTAAAGGGTGTCAGGAAATTATTGCCCCCCCTGTAGAGCAAAAACTAGAAGAGATAGATAAAAACCGGCGAGACCACTTGAAAGAGCGTTAAAATCTGAATAAAAACCATTATATTCTATTCCTGTGATTTTAATTCTTACCATTTTTTTCCCCACAGAAACCATGGCATCATCTATTTTGAACGATTCAGAGACACTTTGAGACACTTCTGGGATCATACCCCCGTCGATTAATGGCCGTCAGAGCTGCAAATGGGGGCAACACCCGATATTAAAACAAGTGTTTTTTATTCAAAATTAAACGCTCTTTCGCGTGGTTTTGTCTGTTTTTTTTCTATTCCTTTCAGTTTCTTCTGTACAGGGGGGGGGCAATCATTTCCTGACACCCTTTACTATATTTGCTTTCGGGGTGACATTTTTTTTTAATTCTGAGGAATTAGGCCCTTTTTTATTGTTTTCAAGCAAATGTTCATCGATTGATGATACAGGAAATAATATTTATGACAAAAAATTAAAAAGTCATAACCCTAATGGGGATATTCTATCCAACGATAATTACAGGCCTATCGCTGTTTCATCCTGCTTCTCAAAACCACTTGAGAAACTTTGATTATTTATGGACATTTCCTAATCAATTTGCTGTTAAAAGGTTACATTCAACTGATTTATATATATATATATATATATATATATATATATATATATATATATATATTGAAGGAAAGTTTATTTAAATACACTGACAGTAATTCAACTTCCACTCTTGACTTTGGGTTCTTTAAAAACACTAGATCTTTAAGAGAAGCGAAGTTGACGATTTGTTGGTTTGTACGGTTTAAAGTGATATACTTCGCCTTGAGGATGTACAAATAGAGTTCTTGTGACAACGAGAAACTAGAATTGTAACCTTCAAGACCAGATTTCCAGCAATTGTTTCCGATAAATACTATTTAAGCAGTAAACTATTACATATGTTTGTAATCCCACAGTAGTTACTTTCAGCTTCTTTATATTTCTTTATACCTCAGCGAGTAAGGACTTAGCCTTGTTCAAAAATCAACTTTTTCTTATTTTCACTAGGTTGTTGGGAAGCATTGCCGCATGGAGCTTTAAGTTTTCTGCCTTGAAATCGGCCAAAAGCACCAGTTCCGGGGTCCCTTGAATCATGTTTTGCACTATAACTTTTTATCTAAACAAGATAGAGCAACAAAATAGGCACCAAATTAAAGTGTTTTTAATCCTCTTTCTAACTTATACAATTATGATAGTCTTGGAACAAGAAATGGCACATTGGTACATACAAAGATTTCAGAAATATCACAAAATTCGTTTTCTCACACTCAAGGCAGACAAGGCGCCTTATTCATGACACAAATTTGAGATTAACATTTTGTCACAAGTCTAATCGATCAAGAAGTGAAAGCATTACATGATGATTAATTTCATAATGACATTTACACAGTCAGTTGTTGAGAGTTTGTTTCTTGAAGCTGTCAAAGCGGCGTCTGTTGAACTCCACAGCTTGAAGGAGATAGTCCCTTTGCTTGGCATCTGTTGTTATGACATTTGCAAAGTCGCTCATCATCTTGACACCACGTTCAGCAATGTCATTCACCGCTTTCAGATTCTTAACATAGTCCAACGCTTTTCTGTAGTCCTCATTCTGTGGCCAAGACGTGACAGGTTCCAGAAGCCACTCGGATCCAATGTTCAGTGTGTCCAGCAGGAAATGTGATTCTGGGCCAATGAGATCAACCAGGGTGGTCTTAGCTGTGACCCTCTGGAATAGAGGCTTTCCTGTTCTGAAGCTGTCTGGCTTCTCAGTGGCATGTAACTGGGCAGCAATGTCGTGCTTCAATGTGTCACTCAATCTACTGATGAACAGGGCAAATGGCACGACTTCCTGCGTCAGGTACCATTTGTGGTTTTCCATCTTATTAAGTACTGCATCAGCAAGCTCTGGGTCAGTTTTCTTGTACTTCAACATGTCCTGGATTAGACTTAGATCATTCACGGGAGCATCTGCAGCAGACATTGACATCATCCATACAGGAGTGTAGAACAGCGCAAGGAAGGTGTTGAGTCTTTCCAGCTTTGATACAGTGTCTTCGTCGTACTCAAGTTGATCTGCAAACATCAGCATTTTCATGGAGTACAGGTTTCTGGCCATCCATCTGGCCTGATGAATGGCGCCTGGTCGACTCCAGTGAATACCTCGAGAAGGCGTTCCTCCAAGAACAATGACTGTCAGTTCAGCCATTTCCCTGTAGTCGGCTCTTGGAAGCCTTTCTGCTGTTAGAATGTCTTGGAGTATTTCTTCACTGTTCTTCTTCTTTTCCTTCAGCCATTTGCTGTTGATAGCCAGCATCTTTGGGTTTTCCTTGGACAAGTCCGTCCAAACATCCTTCAGATGCTCAAACCAGGGATTATCTGGCCCCTTCACCTTCCCAAACAGCTTCTCCCAAACTGCTCCTACTAGGATTTCCAGGATGTGATGTCGACAGGCCAGATAAAACACCTTTTTGTTCAGCATTTTCTCTAGCAGTTTGGCAGCTCCTCTGTGAACTCCACTGTTACTGGATGTAGTGTCAAAAACAAGGGCAGTAACATTATCCGTAAGTTCCCATGTCTCCAGTAAATCCATTGAAGCCTCAGCCTGAGCTGTGCCAGAAGAATTGTCGATGACAGGTACTCCCAATAACTTTCCTTCAGTGTATGAAGGTGGACCAGACACTAGCACAGCTAAAGTCTCTGAGGTACTTCCAGGTTCACTGCCCAAGACATCTTTGAGCAACTTTCCATCTCAGTGTAAGGCAGCGTACTGTGGGGGGTTTTCACAAAACTTGGACATGTGACTCTGGCTGATATTATACCTGGACAGCATTCTGTTGCGACGTGTTGTTGAGGTTGAGATGACGAAGTTATCCAGATCAGCCCCTCCAGCTTTCAAGGTGGCAGAAACCATGGCAGTAACTTGATTGTCTGATAAACCAAGACGATCAGCTGTATTGCAGATGACATCACATTCCATGACCTTCCTTGGAAACGTCAAAGTCACACTAGTCACAGTGTCTTGATGGTGAGAACATCCAGGACGAGGCTGATGGTAATCCATGTCCTCTGTGTTAGCGTCGTTGTCAGTTGAGTCACCCCAGGTAATGTCATCCACATGAACAACTGCCTCTTGTTCTGCTGCAGCTGTAAAATAGTACAACATGTTAAGACAGTAATTGTTAAGTACATGCTAAATATCGCAATGGAGTAAAACTTAAAACTTTTCGTGACGTTCAAAGTAATTAGTTTTACCTTGTTCTTGTCTATGCTGCAGTCTTTCATTCCTCGCTGCTTGCTGCAGGGATCTTGTCTCAAAAATCTTGTCATGACCAGACATATGACCTTTCCTCTCAGTCTTTTGGTCTTCGTAGAACCTGATATCCTCATCTTTCTTCTCTCTGGATAACAGTCTGTTGTTCTGTATTTCCTGGATTGCATCTGGAGCTCCTATATCGAACAGGCTGTCTAATTCCAGCACAAATGCTCCTCTTTTTCCTCCAGGGTTACTTGCTCTTCCTTTGCTTTTCACCAGAGCACGATGTTTCTCATGTAGTTTCATGAAGAGCTTCATTGCGTTGTACTTGGTCATTGTCTTGATCCTAGCCATCTGCCAGAATGGAATGATAGATTCAACTGTTTCATATGCAAGGTCTTGAACCATGGGCCTCCCTGCATTTTCCGGTAAATTCTGAAGATTAAGGAAATACTGGAACGCCTGTCTGTTGGTGGGAAGCTGGGAACCACTGATAAAAGCTGAAGGGTATCCAACCAGGAAAGTTTCAGTGAGAGATCTGGTAGATGGCCCAGTTGACACCTGCCTGTGGACAGTACGTGAAGGTTCTGAAATATCAACTGTACGCCCACGGAGCTCCCTCAGCTCCTTGCTTAATGCCATTGTGAAGTTGTAACTTGTAGATGGTTTTCTAGATTCTGATTGAGTTTCTGTTGTTTCCTGAAAAATGATAGATAATTATTATTATTATTATTATTATTAATTATTATTTATTTATTATTATTATTTATTTATTATTATTATTATTATTATTATTATTATATTATTTATTAATTTTATGCTCTTTCATTTGATACCTAATTTGTTGCTCTATCTTGTTTAGATCAAAAGTTAAAGTGCAAAACATAATTCAAGGGACCCCGGAATTGGCGCTTTGGCCGATTTCAAGGCAGAAAATTTAAAGCTCCATGCGGCAATGCTTCCCAACATCCTAGGTCAAAATAGTTGTGATTTTCGGCTTTTTCAGGTCAAAAAGCATGGGAAAATGTACAGAAACCTATGAAAATAAGAAAAAGTTGATTTTTGAACAGGCCTAGAGCAACGTATAAGCATACTTCACAATGGTAACTAAATATCTCATATCTATGATTTTCCTAAACGTTTTGGATGGTTTGCAAATTAAGGAAGGTCGACAGTTCATAGCTTCTATCACGCACGTGTATCGTGCGGCCACTAGATAATACCACACTTACTTCTTCCCATCATAACGCAGACTTTCTGATCAATGAAACGAACAGGCAATTAGAAAACGTATATAAACAGGGCCGGATTTAGGAGTGGGCAAAGTGGGCAGCTACCCATGGGCCTCCACATCTTGGGGGCCTCCACATATTGACAAGCCATTATCAAAATAGAAAAAACCCGAAACTAGAAAAACCCGATAGATGATCAACAAAAAAACACGCGCATCCAATACCACTGTAGTACATAAACTTTTACCAATTACTATTTGTTGTGTACTGATTATTATTTTGTTTTTATTACTCTTTTAGGCCTACTCTCACTATAATGGAATACCCGAGTAACCCGAGGCTTTCATTTTTTGCAGAAATGAGTGGAATGGACAGACACAAGAGTGCACGATGTTTTGAAAGTGTATGTATGTTAATTATATTATGAATCTTATGGATGACTTCAATTATGTCTTCCCCTAAGGTAGGGGGGCCTCCACATGGAGGCTGCCCAGGGCCTCCACACGTCTAAATCCGGCTCTGTATATAAATGAATGTGTGCTAAAAAACTTTTATTGAACCTGAAAGAGTCATCTCATGTGATTATTACCACAAAACATATGAATACAAACTATCAAATAAAAACTGGTAATCCTTCTCTCGCGAGGGTGAATGAAGTTAAAGTACTTGGCATTAATTTAGACGAAAAACTAAATTTCAAAAGTCATGTATAACATATCAAATCCAAAATATTAAGATTTCTCTTCATATTATTTAAACTAAAAAGACCCTTCCTCAAAACGCACTCCTTACCCTATATTATTCCTTCATTTATCCACATTTATTATATTGCATTATAGCATGTGGTAGCTCAAAGTAATATATAAAACATCCTTTGGAAATAATTCATAAAAGTGTCTGCAAACTCTCTTGAATAATGACAACAGACAAAGTCACTTCCCTAATGTTTAAATAGCTAAATATTTCAAAACTAAATAAATTATACAAATTCAATGTTGCTGTCATTATGTTCAAAGTTATCAACAAAAATTGACATAGATTACCCATTCAAAGAGTGACCAATCCCCATCAAATACAGCATCGTTATAACACCAGACTGCCCAGTGATGTTATACACAAATCTAACTATACAATAGAAATTGCAGGAAATGCATTCTCTTTGAAAGGAGCAGATGTATGGAGCAGGTTTCATCACTAAGTGTATTTCGAAAATCACTTAAAAAAGTATTTCATTAGCTCCTACTGATGTATAAGTTCATTACCGCCATTTTTACCAAGGTAATCATTTTTGTAATTACCTATTTAAAATATGCTAATTTCATTAAGTACCTTTAATTTCGTAATTTATTCTTTTTCTATATTTTTTTTAGCATCATTTATTTTCTACTCAACATACAATAAATGATTTAATTTAAAATTATGTAACATTTTGTAAATTTTGTAAACTGTAAATAAAATAAAATAGTCCAGTTTCACACTTATTTACGTCATTGTAAATTGTAAAAATATTGTATTTATTTTATCAATAAAGGTTATTCAGTATTCAATATTTACTATTATTATTGCTATTATCATTATTATTATTATTATTTTATTGTTACTATTACTATTACTTGCCACTTTCGCTATTTTATGAAATATTTTTTACTAAATATACAGTAAATCATTTAATTTAAAATCATGTAACTTTTTTGTAAACTTTATATTGTATTTATTATTATTATTATTACTATTATTATTATTATTATTATTATTATTATTATTGCTACCATTATTATATTTTGTTGTCTCTATTACTATTACTTGCCACTTTCACTATTTTGGTACTTACGTATTAACGGGGGGCCACCACATATTGATGATCGGTTAGGTTAAGTTGTAGTATTTTCGTTAGTTGAAAATTTCTAATACTTCATATTTTTTAAATAGCAATATTTTTTAAAATATTTACAATGATTTATATTTCAAATATTTACAATGATTAATACATGTTACACATTAGAAACATTTGTTTCTGGAGGCCAAAAAATTTTAATAGCATTAAGAATGGAATTGAACGGATCGTGATCATGTACAAATATTTTAAAAAAATATTGCTATTTAAAAAATATGATGTATTAGAAATTTTCAACTAACGAAAATATTACAACTTAACCTAACCAATCATCAATATGTGGTGGCCCCCCGTTAATACTAAGTACCACTACTTTTATGTAATAAATAATCTAAATGCTATTAATATTAATTTTGCCTTAAAAGCCTCCATGCTTCCAAGGGGCATATTCAGATAAGAGTACTGAAAATATATTAATGTCATAACAAATATCTAAAATTCTAAAAATTGTAAACTAAACTCTGTCATTTTAATTCTTTTCTAAATAACGTTTGAATTTGAATTTGAATTATTATATGTTTGTATTATTATAAGATTGCTTTTAAAGGTATGACACCTTTATTTTATTAAGTATACTGTATGCTAGTTTTGGAAATAAGTAAGTAAGTGCGTCCCCACGCATGAAATAAATAATTATGAATAAATTCGTCTTTACCGCTGAGACGTGGAGCTGCGCTCAAATTTTAAAAACATTTTTCCATCTGCCATTCCGGAAGTGACGATTTCATTTGATATTTCAAGTTTTTTTCAGAAATCTTCAGAGTTGGCAGGCTTTTTTGTTTGCTGCGTCATATACATATATATTTATGGAATATCATGCAGGAATCCGCACGATTTTTCATGATGGAAAAATTGCCCCCCACCAAGGTTCGAACCCACAACCTTTTGAATAGATGATGAGGATGCCAAATAGTTTGAATTAAAAAAAAAATTCTTTCTGTATTTCAGGAAAGATGTCGAATATTTTTGGCATTTTAATATATATATATATATATATATATATATATATATATATAATATCGAAGATATTCAACATCCTTCCCTGAAATACAGAAAGAAGGAATTTTTTATGGTTATCGTCGTAATCCTGACGATAACGATAACTGATTTATACGACTTATTCGAGTTGTGGGGGGAGGGGTATTAATTATATATCAATATAATATTAATATTGATAATATTAATATTAATATAATATTAAGTATAAAACGCGGGAGACATTTCAGGGGCAGGTTTGGATCCCTTAACCCTTAAATATGGCCTTCAAGGAATTAGAGCAATGAGCCGCATGTTGGCCTGAGCGTTATTCCAGTTTCAGTTCTTCTTAACTGATAATTATTTATCGGAGCTAAGAGTTAAAACCAAAAAATGAATTAAACGTAAATACATTATTTATAAATGTAGTAATAAATTGTTAATAAATTGTTAAAAAATTGTTAAAAAATCGTTAAAAAATTAAAATTGCATCGTGTTAAACAATTCTTATGGAACAAATACAATTTTCTCTCCTCTCTCTCGTATGAATAAGTTTAAAATAGCGAATAAACTTGTCACTTCAAACGTTTGTCCAACTTGAGTTTGTTTTAAGTTTTCTTTCAAGTTTTCCCTTTTGTTTTCTTTATAAGAACTTTGACATTAACGTTGAGAACTTGAGAGCGCCATTATCTCCAAAGTTAAAAATTTTAGAGGATAGAAATGGAACTCTTAATGCATAACGTTTTCGCTCTTTCCTCGGCTTTTTAAATGTATGACAGATTGCGTTAACATCTGTCTTGTCATAATGTAGTTGCTACCGCCCTCATCTTTTCTTTAAAATGTTCTGGGTTCGAACCCTAATGGGGCATTGTGCAAAATAGTGCGTGTTCATGCATGATATTTCATTTATGGGACGCGAGTGTTGCACCAGATAATTTGAATGAAATGCTGGTTACTACCTCGAGTGCGGGAGGGTTAACAAGTAAAATGTCTCTAGGCTTGTAAACGTTATGCGTTTCATCAGTTGTTTAAATGTATGACAGGGTCTGTTAATTTTTATCTCGTCGTAGTGTAAGCTCCAGCGTCCTCATCACACCTTCTATTCTATTCAAGAGGTGGTGGGTTCGAACCCTAGTGCATATATAGGCTATATAATATTAGGCTCACACAGGCAGAGTGATAGACAGATAGGTAACTTACAGTAATACAGATAATTGGATAAACAATTGTGAAGATAAGGTAAATCTTTAATTTAACCATCTAAACTAAATGTATTTTGATATTTACCAAATAAAACTACAGTAAGAAAAATAAAAACACTGAAATAGAGCGGGGAGGGGGGAGGTTGACTCCCGATTTTCTTTAATTATTTTACTTAGGTTATGATCTACAGTCTGACCATATTTTTCAGTATTTTTTTTTTTTGCGCTTCATGATAAAACACCGTGTCGCGTCTCATTTTCGCAAGGGACGAGAATATTACTAATTTATACGACATATAACCTTTGGTTAACCTTTGGTTAGCTTCCGCTCAGATTGTTCATTCGGACGAAGGTCAAGCTTCTCACTCCACCTTAGACCTACAGTTTAACGTGGAATCCGAACCACGCCCGACCAGCAGCCCCAGCGTTTTAACCACTAGGCCACCCAGGGTTTAAATATTAAATATAATTAAATATAATTATATTAACTTAAAACTAATCTAATTAGCAAATTCAAAGGTTTAATTAATTCCTTTAATTAAAATTTCTACTGCAATTACACTTTATGACAAAACAAATTGGTGAATTATACCGTTTAACGAGGAAAACAATCAACCAGCCAAATATTTTCAGCTATTTTGTAGTGATTAATTTGGTATTAAAAATTCCTTTCGCTCTAATAAATATACAGACGAGAATTTGTTGTGAGAACATTCCAAAACTTTTAAAAACTGATAATGCGATAATTTCGGCTAATTGCGTGTTCTGCCATTTTTATTTTTGGATGAATAACGACCGTTTCAGGGATATTGCAATGCCTTCGTGTAATGACCCTCGGATTGCCTATTTTAGAGGTCGAGGGAAATAGCTGAAATTATATATATATATATATATATATAGATATATATATATATATATATATATATATTATATATATATATATATATATATATATATATACAGGGTGGGCCGTAAGTTTCCATACATAGGAAAAATAAACATTTTTTTATGGACAACCATTTTTATTTATATAATATGCTCTACATGGTTGCCATTGTTTTGAAAACACATTTCAATACGTGTTCCCCACTGTTGATGAACACGCATTAGCACAGTTGACGTTATGCTTGTAATGGCGTTGGTGATACGTTCCTTTAGATGATTTATGTCTCGTATCTTTTCCTGATACACCATGGCCTTCAAGTGCCCCCAAAGATAGAAATCAAGGGGGGTGAGATCTGGGGATCTGGGAGACCACTCCACAGGACCACGCCGACCAATCCAAGCATCCGGAAACTGCTGCTGATCCAAATACCGACGCACGTGAAGACCATAATGAGGTGGAGCTCCATCTTGCTGGAAGTAAACTGGGAAGTTACCTTCCTCGTTTAGCAGGGATGGGAAAATCTCTTCTTGCAACATGTTAAGATACCTTTCGGCATTAAGATTTCCACTGACAAAAATTGGTCCAATAATTCTGTCACCCCATATCCCGGCCCACACCATCACTTTACCGGCACCTTGCATCTTCGTCGGACTCAGCCAGTTAGGGTTAGCATTACTCCAATAACGTATGTTTTGCCGATTAACCTCTCCATTGACGTAAAAATTTGCTTCATCAGTAAACAAGATCTACGTCAAACGCATATTCTTAGGGTATCTGAAACATAAAAACAAACGTTTAATTTTTCCTATGTATGGAAACTTACGGCCCACCCTGTATAATGCAAACCCACAAGGGGAAAAAAATTATTTCAAGGCCTTTCTTGTCATACCGTGACGAGGTGTATTGTTCAATACACGAAAGGTCTTGGAATAATTTTTTTTCTATTTCCTTGTGGGTTTGCATCATTCATTTATTTTATTTCTTTAAGTGTGAAATTCATCCCATATATATATATATATATATATATATATATATATATATATATATATATATATATATATATATATATATATTATATGATGAATAAAACCACCATTCTGTGTTTCCTTTCCTTCGTGGTTTTATTCATCATAAATATTTTTCACGTGTTACTTTCGTGAAATAATTTTCATATATATATATATATATATATATATATATATATAAAATTTGGTTTTAATATTTGTTAAGGCAGGGAGGATTTTCGTTGTCTCCTTCCCGTAGTATTATCAACCCTTCGTACCGTTGTACTCTCCCCCCCCCCCCCCCTCCCTTTCGAGTTTTCAAGTTTTCTCATCTTTTACAGTCGGAGGGGGTCCTAGTGTCGTTCATTCTTTTCGACGATCAATTTCCTCTTTTTTGTTCTCCATTTTTACTCCGAATGTCTGTCTGAATTTTTTTTTTTTTTTTTTTTTAGGTGTTCTTTCTCCTTGGTCGCTCTCTGTCTTCTTCGTATGTGATTCCTGATTTTATCTGCTTTTTTGACTGCTTCTCATTAGCATAATTTATTAGTCGGTCTTCGTCTTTGGGAACTTGTAAGAATTTTGCACGCATCCTTTTTTGAGACTGTTTTTTTTTAACATTTAACTTATTACATGGCATTTTGAAGTTCAAAATTATCGCTATTCATATCTTTCTTTTTTTTCCCTCGTTCTTGCACAACGCACACTCAGCACGCAAACAGATGCGCACACACACACACACACACGCAGGGCCTATCAGAGGGAGGGGCTAGGAGGGCCACTTGGCCCGGGCCTCAAGCTTAAGGGGGGGGCGCCTTAAATTTAGAAACTTTCAGGTTTGAATATAATGTTTTGCAGTGAAAGTAATAATTGGGTTTAGCTATGGGCCTCAAAAGCTGGAAGTGGCCCGGGCCTCTCTGGACCTCTGAGAGGGCCTGTGTATATATATATATGCTTAGAAATTTGTCAATTCAAATTTTTTAATGTTGTTAACCCTCTACCACCGGAATTTTTTGTCGGGTTGAATTATGAACGTATATTTGAAACGTTACCAATTCGTCCCTTTCGTCGGTAAAGGATTAAGCGAATATTTTGCCAATTATGCAGTTACTTTGGTAGGATATTAAACAGTTTCAAGGTGAGTATACATATTAAATTTTCGACCTTGTTTTCCAAGAAGCTCCTGTACTGCTGCATCGCATTACAAAAAATTATTTTTATATTATTTTTTAACTATAAAAGTATGGATCAGTTACATCAGCTTTGTCATGCGAATTTAGATTAGGCTAAAAATGTTTCGGAAACTTAAAATAGTTACCTTTGCACATAGTCACATTACCCAAAAAAATATATATACAGGGTGTCCCATAAGTCCGGTCTTATAGGAAAATTTATTTTAAATTAAATTTACAAAATTAATACATTAGGACTAAAAAAAATGTTCAAAATGATGTCTTGTTTTGGGACCTTTTTTTCATTTTTGTTGCAGGTAGAATAACACGCAATGGCTAATATTGCTGAGGAAAAAGTCTCCGCCTTTAAAGTCTAAGAAATTATTGTTACAAACTCGTTTGCAGTTACGAAATGTATTCAGTCTTATCCGCCTACAGACTACTTTATGTCAAGCTCTTTATGTCAAAAGCTGGAAGTGGAAGTGCTATTATCCTACTCGTCCCTGTAGGATAATAACTTAACTCTTATGCCATCGGTACGCAACTGATTTTGACAGGGTAGTATCCTATATAATAATTCTAAATTTAATTAACAAAAAATTGAAATTGAACTCCTAAAAAATATGTATATATTCTATTTGGTCATTTTTTCACATACACTGTTAACCCTTAACTGGAAATGTTTTAAAGGCCACAATAGGTGGTTGCTACTTTAAGCTGTAATTATTTACAAACTCTATTATTGTGGTCAAAATGGCTGCGTGATTGTAGCCCAAACAAACTTTTTGAATTGGTTCTTCGATCCAACTAATTGCCCACTCCTGTTTTTAGACCTTTTTCATACTTTCGTTGTTCTTGTTTTATTTTTCATTTAATATTGCGGATCACCTTTTTTTTATTATCTACCGGGTGTGTATAAAGTAAGCGAATGGACATGGGGGGGGGGGAATAATATGTATTACATGTAGGCTACTTTATAACAATTGTGTATTTGTGTATTCGATAGTAAGGTATAAACCTTACTATCGAATACACAGAGGTGTTGAAAATGTTTTCACTAGTTAAAAAATAAGTTGAAACTAGTTTAAACCAGTTCAAATCGGATTTGTTTCTTCACTTACGTTACTTTATGCACACCCTGTAGTTCATTTTTTGTCCCGTTTTAAGTGTTTTTTGTCATATTTTATTATATTCTTTCATTGAAGACGATCCCTGCGGGCAACTGTGGCATGATTATTATAAAGGCTCTTCCAAAGCGCTAAATTTGCTTTATAACACATCTTTTGGACTGCCGCAAAAGTTACCTCCAAGATACGCGGCTTCACAAATATTCGTTATCCACAACGTCTCGAGCCTCCCTGAGATAACAATACGTACTTAACACAGTCTAATATGAAAAATTCAAAACTCAGAGAATCCAATTATCCAAGTTATTCATCATTTCCGCTTAATATATCTTCTAGAGTTTAGGCTCTAAACTATGGACTTCTTGGTATAAAGTGTTTGTCTTTCGCTTCGCTTATTATCACCTGAAATATTGTACGAGTATATTTATTACATGTATTTTTTTTTTTTATTATTTTCTATTATTAATTTTATTATTGCTTGTTTCATTACGTGTATTTTTTATTTCCGTATTTAGTGCCAATTTTTTAGTTTTTAAATTTTTCGTTTAATTAATGAGTCGTATTGTTTATTACCCTGAATATTATACATTTTATGGGATATATCTCTTGCCAATAAAAGCTTATCATTATTGTGTTTGTGTGTATATATATATATAATATATATATATATATATATATACACAGAATATATATATATATATATATATATATATATGTGTGTGTGTATATATATATATATATATATATATATATATATATGTGTAAAATAAGGGTTAATTAGTATTCTCAATTTTTCATCTACTCAACCGATCAACTCTGGAACAACCTTCCTCAGTCCATCTTTCCCCCTGTCTATGATCTCCAATCTTTCAGACGCAGTGTCCAGGCATCTCGAAAACTTTGGACCTTGATTTTTACTTTCTTCTTCCTCTATGGGCGGGGCGGCATTTTTGCAGGCATTCACCCTTGGCCCATCCTCCCTACATAATATATATATATATATATATATATATATATATATGAACCATATAGGAATTTAAACATAAAAACAAATAAAAATATATTGATACTTTACAACAATTCAAACGTTTAGGAAATAGAAGTCCTTAGTCGATATACTACAAAAGAAAATAATTTCAGACAAAAAACGTAATTAAGAAATGCGAAATTATGACATGAGGCAATTAAAAATAAATAGGCGAACAATTGTATAGGATTACATATACAAGATTACACTGAAATACAGTTTCGACATATAAAATAGTATATAATAAGATAGGGAAATGCGAGCGGCGTGGAGGAAAGTACAAGCGTGGAAAATCACCAAATATATCACAATAAGTAAAATTAAAGCAGCCGAAAAAAAATGAAACACTTAAAATCGAACTTGAGTGAGGACAACAACGGTATTCTGTCTGCAATTAATAATAATAATAATAATAATAATAATTATTATTATTATGATGGTAACAGTAATAACACGAACAGTGGTGGAGAAAAAACTCAATGATACTCGCAAGAAGGAGGACGAAAAAAACTAAGTTGGATTATAAAAAGGTAAAAAGGTATATTGGAGAAATATTGAAACCGTAACTACAAAATATGGAAAAAGGTAAGGTAATAAAAGTTTTCAAAATTTTATTCTGGGTACAGTTTTTTGGGGGGAGAAGAGGTTATTTTGCCTTATGACGTATCTTCTTTAAATTCTATTCCTTTTGAGTTTACAAACACAGTTTTTTTCCGTCTATATATATATATATATAGGCGCCTCGGTGGTGTAGTGATTAGCGTCGCTGACTACGAATCCATCGGCCCCTGGATCGAGACTAGGGATGAAAACCGGTATTCAAATACCGGTATTAAAACCGATATTGTTTCAAAAGGTAATACCGATCTCTGGGCTTTCAATACCGGTTGTTCGGTATTATTAACCAAACGTTCTTTAGTCTATTTATAACTGATTGATGGTTGCAGATTGTTAAGTGAAGGAAAAACATCAATTAAAAACCTTTTTTAAAGGTTTCTTTAGCCCTTTTTAAAGATTATTACGAAAATGTCAATAAAATCAAAGGTTTGGAAGTATTTTGAAAAGAAGAATAAAGATGAAGCAGAATGCGCTAAATGTGAAAATGTTATTAACTTTGGTGGAAGTTCAACCACTGGAATGGTCGTTCATTTAAGAGCAATTCGTAAAATTACCGTTAAGAAGACAGAAAATCATCCAAGTAAAAGTAGAAACAACTTTGGATGGATTTATTGCCAAGAAATCTATCGAAGAAGGAATTTCAAAACTTGTCTGTGTCGATAGATTTAGTTTCAATATTTCATTGCCAAAAGTGGATTTATTCAAGATAATTTAAAAATTAATAAATATGACAAACCACATCCAACTGTTGAATCTGAAAGAGCATTTTCTGCTGCTGGCTTATTTCTTACAAATTTGAGATCCAATCTAGCTGAAGGATCCTTAAATGCTCTCTCTTTCTTTAAAAGTCACTTCCAAAATCATCATAAGAAATTAAGTTTTTATATTAAAAAACATTTTTTATAAAATAATTTATATAAAACTATTTTTGTTTCTTTTTACAAATAAAAAATTAGAAAATCTGCCATTTTTACTTCTTAAGTCCTTAATCTTATGCCTATCTTATGTGTCTATGTGTAATCTTATGTGTATATATATCTAGGGGCACTCAGTATATTTTGCCCCACCCTTTTTTCTTAGCTAAATAATAGGCCATGGGGATGAAATGTCTTTTGGACCGTAAGTTTGAACTTTCTAAGCTTCACATAACCAAATTTTTCCAGTTTGAACCTCCCCTCCTTGTATAAAAACGCTTTTAAACGCCCTTGTATAAAACCGATGGTTAACGCAGTTTCGAAAATGGCGTCTGACAGTGATGTGCGTCGTAAACAGAGAGGTGTTAACGAGTTCTTAACCGCAGAACAAACGTCTACAAAACGTTTACAGAGATGCTGTTGTTGATCGAATCACAGTTGGACGCTGGTCTAAACGTGTGAGATCATTGATGAGCCCCGCAACGGTTGACCAGCATCGGCTGTGACATCTCACACTGTGCAACGTGCTAACAGCATCATTCGATCAAATCGGCGGGTCACATACAAGGAGCTATCACTCGAGCTAGGAATTAGTGAAGGAAGTGTGAATACGATAATTCAGCAACTTGGATACTCAAAAGTGTGTTCACGGTTTGTTCCTCGCGAACTGACTGAAGATCACAAAGCCCAAAGAAAAGAAATTGCTTCTGAGTCGTTGGTTCGATACGAGACAGAAGGGGATGACTTCCTTTCACGAATTATGACTGGGGATGAGACTTGGGTACACCACTTTCAACCTGAAACAAAACGCCAATCCATGGAGTGGCATCACGCAGCCTCCCCACGCAAGAAAAAGTTCAAAATGGCTCCCTCTGCAGGAAAGGTTATGGCCACCATCTTCTGGGACATGAAAGGGGTGATTCTGGTGGACATTATGAAGAAAGGACAAACAATCAACTCAGAGGCATATATTGCTACCCTACAGAGACTCCAGAGACGTATAAAGCGAGTTCGACCGGAGAGAAAACTGGAAGACGTTCTTCTTTTGCACGATAACGCAAGACCACACAACAGTTTGCAAACAAGAGAGGCCATCACAAAAATGCGCTTGACTGTGTTACCCCACCCTCCATACAGCCCGGATCTGGCACCCTCAGACTTCCATTTGTTTGGGCTAATGAAGGATGCTATTCGTGGAAGAAAGTTTCAGACTGACAATGAGGTTGTTGAGAAGGTTAAGAGGTGGCTCGAGCGGAACCCAGCGGACTTTTACCAGCAAGGAATAAAGGCCCTTGTTTCGAGGTGGAGGAAAGTCGTAGAAAAGGATGGAGACTATGTGGAAAAATAAAAGCTTGTATAAAAGGTATGTAACTACTTATGTACAAAATTCCTAGAACTTACAAAGAAACTTGGAAAGAAAAAAAATAAGGTGGGGCAAAATATATTGAGTGGCCCTCGTGTGTATATATATATATATATATATATATATAGAGAGAGAGAGAGAGAGAGAGAGAGAGGCGGGGCCACCAGCATAGAGGCGGGGCCACCAGCTTGACCTCCGTGTGAAGAGAGACCAACGCACGAAACAACATAAGGTTCATAAGGTAAGGTGTATATATACACATTACTCTAGAATACCGGTATTAAAACCGGTATTGGGTAAAGAAGGCCCTAATCCCGGTAATCAAAATAGCCGATATTACTTTCAGCCCTAATCGAGACCCGATGACGGCAGCCGGCGCGCAGCAACACCCAGCTGTTCATCTTCCACACAATAAAGAAAGTGGTTGTAGATAAATGGGTACCCTGGGTGGCCTAGTGGTTAAGACGCTGGGCTGCTGGTGGGGCATGGTTCGGATTCCACGTTAAACTGTAGGTCTAAGGTGGAGTGAAAAGCTTGGCCTTCGTCAGAATGAACAATTCGGGCGGAAGCTAGCCAAAGGTTATATATATATATATATATATATATAATTCTAAACTAAATACAGACCTGTATACGGACGGTTTGCAATTGCGAATACTTGTAGTGTTTAAAGGTCCAGTTTGTGTAGAGCAAGCCTGGGGTAGTACGAGTGTGACTGTGAAGGATACAGGTAAATTTGTGCTCCTTTAGGGAGGAAACGCAACTTTGCGGCGCATCTTGCTCCTGAAGAATTATTCATCAGGTCTGATAATAATTCGGTGTGTCTGCAATACAAACAACGACAAATGCAATAAATTGAATACGAATATCGATGTTCTTTGGACTAAACTAACTCAGAGCAGTGTTGCTTTCAGTGGTGATGAACCACGTACGGAAGCCTCGTCAGTACTTTGACCCCCTATTTGCTTGGCAATGCTACTGCGATCTGCTCGTACCCTGAAATGGGCGTATGGACGGAATAGCGCTCACTGTAAAAGGGTGTTAACTCTACATATTTCCACTTAAACTATGAATGCAGCGATGATTATATATTATGCAGTGGTTAGCGTCGCTGACTACGAAACTATCGGCCCCGGGTTCGAGACCCGACGGCAGTCGGCGCGCAGCAAAACCCAGCTGTTCATCCTTCCACACAATAAAGAATGTGGTTGGTAGATAAATGGGTACCCTAGGTGGCCTAGTGGTTAAGACGCTGGGCTACTGATAGGGCGTGGTTCGGATTCCACGTTAAACTGTAGGTCTAAGGTGGAGTGAAAAACTTGAACTTCGTCAGAATGAACAATTCGTGCGGAAGCTAACCAAAGGTTTTATATATATATATATTCTGTTTAATTTGGCCCATATGCCTTAGGCTTTACTCTTAATTTAACTCTCAAATTAATTATGAGATAAAAAGCACTTTATATAAGGTACTTCGGATTATTATATATATAAATAGGAGTAATTACGATTTACTGTAAAGTAAAACCAACACATTTTTAAATAAACAAACACTACAAAAGCATTAATAAATATGTAGTAAATAAAGTTTGTAATTAATTATGAATATGATTTTACTTATAATAAGATAACACAAAGTTTACAGTTAGGTACGGTAATTTTTTAGGACACTCAAACGAACTTATACTTGATATGAGAAATTAATTCTGATGAGTAGTATACATTGAATCTCGGTCATTATAATAGTTATGAAGCCTACTTACGGTACTTAGAATTAATAGTAATTACAACAGTTAGACTAGTAATAGTAACTACAACAATTAAGACAAGTAATACCCTCTACACATTTAATCCCTAAACCTTAGTACGATTTCAGCATTCCATTATTAAAGCTGATTTCCAGTTTTTTTTAACGCTCTTTCTTTAGAAATGTTTTGAAGATCAGTGCCTTAATCATGCCATAATTTCAAAACTATGAAGTGTGGCAATTTTTGAGGTGAAGACAATCTAAGGCAGTGGTTCCCAACCTTTTTGTATGGTTACCCAAAAACCAATTCTAATCCAACTCCATTAACCCAATCATTAGATATTATTTTTTATAACTTCTGGATCGTGTGTCATTACCCCACAAAAAAGTTGTCATTACCCCAGTAGGGTAATTTACTCCTAGGTTGAGAACCACTGAGCTAAGGTAAGGAATAATATGCCTATGTGTATTCCTAGGCTGGTATGAGTGAATTTCTTGATGAATTACAAAATATTTATTTATCCCCTCTAAGTTAATAAATTTTTTTTGCCAATTTAATTATCGTCAGACTAATACCATAATTGCCTAAGTCAGATTTCGGCGAAAGTGGGTTTTCATTATTTTTCTTAAAACATCAAATATCGGCTTAGGGAATTATGGTATTAGTCAAACGTTTACGTCTTTGATCTTCAATAATTTTAACTTTAAAGAATGCACTCGTATAATCAAAAAAATTGGGTTAGATAATATCCTTCTCGCTCGCTTTTGAGCAGTATACAGATAGTGTCTAATGCGTTATCAGCAGTATCTCCCTATGCAAGATTGCAGTAAATCATATAAGAAGGAATAAAAATATGATACAGAGTTAACGAAACCCGTTTCGGGACTATATACCGAAGTTTGAACATAACAACACTCCTAGAAATCTCTTTAAAGATGTAATTGATATGGTCCTTCCACTGCAAGTTCTTACCTTGCATGATGTCTAAAAATTCACAACTTTGGTAAACTCTACTTTAAATATAACCTTCGCTACATTGACATCTTTACAAGGGAAGCGCACATTTGTATCATCTGCAAACCTTATTAAATTAAGAATATCCGAAGAGCGCGGAAGGTCATTTATATACAATGAAAATAGCAGGAGATCTGGGACTGAGCCCTGAGGTACCCCATGTTTTATGGTCAATTTAGACACTATATACTGATACACAATGATATCTATTGGACAAATAACTTTTAAACCAATCACTTATCTGAAGCAAATAAGAATACATTTTGTTAAGTAGAATATTATGGTCTATCACATCAAAAGCCTTACTCAGTTCCATAAAGGTGGAGATAATTATTTCTTTGTTCTCTTTAGCGACTTTGGCACTTTCTACAAGGTTTTAAATAGCCATTATTTGTTGTTTTATTTTACTGAAGTTGTATTGATTCGGCGATAATAAATTATATGCTAAAGTGTTTACAATTTTTTTCAAAAACTTTATTCAACGCAGACAATGAACGGATAAGTCTGTAATTTGTTGCTAATATGAGATCACCTTGAAGTCACCGGTAACTATGGTATTCGATTTAGCATTTTATGTTAACAATTAGGTTTTCCATTTTAGTATCACACAAAGAGAATGCTTTGAATTCTTTGCTAGATGAGTAAATCACATGTACTGTAGATAGAACGAAATAACGCTCACCCTCCCGCCCTGAACTGCGAAGCATATTACCATTTACAGCTTGGTGTGTATTGTAATTTGCTATATTATACAAATTTTTAATATTATTGCTTAAGCAAGTTTCAGTGAGAACTATAACCAAATTTAATCGTAGAGTTTTCGAAAAAACAGTAATAGGTAATCACAGCTTTGTGTACTAGAATTTTCATCGAGATCATAAACTTTCAGTCATCAAACACTCCTAATGATTAATTTGTCTTTAAAATCATGAACAGTGACTCATCAGAGACTCTTGATGATTTATCTTTCATCGTATATATATATATATATATAATAGCAAGGAGCTGCAGAAAAAAGGGTACAAAACCCTGCAAGCCAAACAGAAAACATCATATCCACAAGTCAGGGATCTTGGAGTAATAATGTCGTCGGATGCAGAATTCAGAGAGCACTATAACATCAAAATTACAATGGGCTAGAAAAATAATGGGAATCATCTGAAGGAGCTTCCGCAGCAGAAAAGCAAACATCATGCTCAAATTATGGAAGAGTCTAGTCCTACCAATAATTAAGTATTGCTCAGTACTCACAAATCCATACAGAAAACGAGACATTGCAAACATTGAAGCTATACAAAGGACTTTTACGTCTAAGATAGAAGAAACAATATTCATTTATTTTATTTTATTTATTTTGTTCTCTGTTGTATCGTTTAATGAATCTTTGTAACCTTATAGAATGTTAATTCTTTTACTATCTTATACAAATTTTTATACTCACACCTTGGCTACCTGTATTAACCATTTGTTAATCTTTGTAACCTTATCTGAGACCACCCTCAACTTCCGGCTCCCCCCTCTCCCTTTCCACTTTTTAAGCCTTTCAAGGGTATATAATAGAGTGTCTTTGTTTTTTTCGGTTAATAAAGCTTGAGAATGCTCCAGTTATTGGAGCGAAACGTCGATATTCTTGCTTTCATTTTCCTGCATGAAATATCTTAATATATCTCAATATACCGGGTGGGCCAAAAAAACTATTACCCTGATTTTTAACAATATAATTTCACCTTTAACCAATGTTATTTGTACAATCAATATATGTGTCCTGTATAGAATTTCAGGGTCTATCTCGTGGTGAAGTTGGATTTTTGCTAACTGTAACCATTATTTTGTAATTCGCTGTTATACAGAGAAGGGTAGAGAAACTTTCTGTTTCTATACAGTTACCTAATTGAGTCCAAGATTATGCGGAATGTTCCCTCCTCCATTATCAATGCACGCTTGCAACCTTGACTTTTCCCTCATCGACGGCAGTACCGCATCAAGGATTTTTTCTTGGTAATAAGCAGCAGAGATTTTAGCATTTTGATCAACAAAAACAATCTCTGACTTCCCTAACTTTGAAATAAAGATGGAAACCATGACTTTTTGAGAAAAATGCGGAAGTTCCCTGCAAAGTCGATCTAGACTGATAGATTTTTTGTCCTATCTTCCATAAACTCGGTCATTTTGTGTGTTTATTGTTGAAGCAACCGTAAAGGTCTTCTCATCGCTGAACCATATTTTCGACACTTCTCTGTCTGGGAATCGATCTAACAGAGCACGACATTTTTCAACTCTTGCTTGCTTATTTGATGCAGAGCTTATGAACTTCGACTCTTTTAAAACATTTAAGACTCAGATCATCTTTTACTATACGACGAACACTAGAGCGAGAAAAACTAGTAGTTTTTGAAATTTCTTTAACGAACTTGTGGGCGTTGGGCCGTTCTTCTTGACTGCATATCATGGATGAAACCATGTCAATATTTTCCTCAGTACGTGATGTTTTTGGCCTTCCACTGCCTTCTTTTCGTTTGGTCGACCCTGTGATATCGATTTTCTTTATGAGATATTGAAGTCCAGGTATCGTCCATCGTTTATTTGGAAACTCTTTCTTCATTCATTTTGCACCCCAGTGTTTCTCCTTAGGCAGGTTCAATATCAATGCTTCATCTTCCAAAGAGTATTTCATTATGTTATAACTTGTTCACCAACTATAGCAGAATGATGGTCTGAAATGAAAAAGGAAACAAATTAATTATTTTGTGTAAAAATTAGGAAAATTAATTATTTATGGAGAAACTGACTGTCATCTGAAAGTATCAGATGCTGACTTTGACCGCTTTCAATTGAGCACCATATTCTAATACCTCGCTCCAGTTGTGAGCCTGTACCTCTACTCCTGGAGCGTTGAATCTAGATTCAAAGCCAGCGTTTGAAAGAGTAAAAGCATGGGTACAACATACGGCCTCAATAGTAAGATCAATATACAGGGTGAGCCACAATATTTTTTCAAAAGTTGGGTAATAGTATATATATATATATATATATATATATATATATATATATTTATATATTATATATATATATATATATATATATATATATACACTGTGTGTGTGTATATATATATATATATTATATATATATATATATATATATGAGATCCAAACATTTATTGCAGACGCTGCTATGCGATCCCTCATTTGGGCCCTAAATTAGTGAACATCCTTTTTCAAATATATGGACCTAACCACTCGGCTATATATTTTCAAAGACTAGTCCCTACCTCAAGAGAGAAAAGACTCGTTACAGGAGGCATAAAAATATATGGCAACTTTAAGTTAGAAAATTAGGCACTGACCTTCCTGACAGTGAAAAATGTTGTACACTATTACCTTACCATATGAGACTCTAAAAGGAAGACAACCAACCGGCTTATTTGAGAGTGTGTGCACGGGGGAAATATCTGTAAAGAGTATACACGTGTATTTGTGTGTGTTTAAGTAAATACGAATAAACATTAAGAAATTGCAATAAACTCGGAAGAAATAAATTGTAAATTGTAAGTTGTATTTATTTGGTAAATTAAATGGATCACCTGAAGATCAGGGCCCCCCATGTATTCTTGTTTTTTTGTTTTACAGTACCAAATATAATAATAAATTAAATTGAATGCCCGGTTAGGTCAACTGTACGCCCTTGACGATTGGTTAGGTTAAGTCGTGATATTTTTTTTTAGTTTTAACGAAGATATTATTTGGTAATTGAGGCTGGGGGCCCTGAGCTTCAGGTGATCCAATTAAATAATCAAGAATGTTTATAAATTACACGAAAAAATATACGAAGAGAAATTTAATCCATCTTTTATTCATTTGAGTAAAATATAAAGACAAGATTAAGGAACTTTGAATCTTTTTGGTTTGGCGGACTGCTACAAATGCTACAGATGCTACAAACCTAACCTAACTACGCCTAACCTAATCTAACCTAAATAAACTTAACCTAACCTAACCTAAATAAACTAAACATTTCTCCAACATGAAAATGTCAAAAAAGTGTTTGCGGATAGCAAACTAATTGATTTGCTAATTTTCGTAAAAATCTGTAGCAGTCCGCCAAACCGAAAAGACCCTGAACTTGTATTGTACTTTATTTGTATAATTAAGTATAAAAGGAATTCTTTGATGTAAAGCATGTTTGTAAAACTTTGTCAGTAGGCCTACATAATATGAACATACGCTTGTTACTATGAGAAAGAAAAACAACAACGTAGAACAGAATCGTTGTAAACAAAATGGTACCGAAATTGACAGTCGTAAAATATACGAGATTTGATCAGTTGACATTAGAGAACGAATGTGTTAATAAGAGTTACAGTATTGTTGTCCTTTGTATACATTTGACTTTTACAGATGACTTTTACAGTTGATTTTTACAGTTGATTTTTACAGATGAAATTTTGCATTCGTTCATTACCGCTGCATTTTTTGTTCACTTTTGTACAGTTAATTTTGTACTTTGAAATTATTCAATTAGAATTTGTGCTTTACATCTTTACATCTTCTAGTTTAAGTTTAATCCTGATTGTTTTCGTGATTTAGAATTTATCTTGGTACTTTCCTGTTTTCCCGGACCCCAAATTTTTTGCCAGTTGCCAGCCTTCAATTTTGACACAGAATATTTTCGTTAAAACTAACGAAAATATCACGACTTAACGTAACCAATTATCAAGGATGTACAGTTTACCTAACCTGGCATTCAATTAACCTAATTATTTGGTAAGGTTAGGTTAAGTCGTGATATTTTCGTTAGTTTTAACGAAAATATTCTATCAAAATTGAAGTCTGGCAACTGACAAAAAGTCTGGGGTCCGGGATAACAGGAAAGTACCTTTATCTTTTATTAACGTAGTAATTTTCAAAACATTAAAAAAAAATTTATTCGAAAAATTATTTAGAAATTTTATTTTTCACATTAAAAATTTGGGTTAGAATTCGTCTCAAGGATCAAGTTGATCTCAGGATTATATTAGGTTAATTTCGTTGATTGTCAGTATTTTTAATACCGAATGTAATTTGGTTCTACATTTCGTCGTACTTCTCAAATCTGTCAAGTTTGTAGTACTTGCAAGTATTGAATTTTTTGAAAATTTATTAAGTTTTTGTAATTCATCAGTTATTGTCACTTCTTCTTTAATTATAATTCTGATTTCTCTGTTATCTCCCTGCTTTTGTGTGTGTGTGTGGGGGGGGGGGGGGGGTCAGGAAAACTTTTTAGTTTAACTTCAAGTAGGTATACTTAATAAATGCAAAAAACTTCACTTTTTTCTACGTGAAGGTCAAAATATGAAAATAAAAACCCACTCTAATAGACAGAGTTTATTTCCACGACAGTTTCGACGCCCACTGGCATCCTCCTCGGGTGGATACAGAAACACGAATGAACCAAAACAAGAGGGAAAAACAGTCCAGGGACCGACCGTTAAGAAATTCGCACCTAGGTTAGATCCCATTCTCCCGACACCGGAAGGGCATTTTCATTAAGTACATTCGCGCAAATTTAAAACTATCTTCCTGTTCTAAACATACAGATTCTAATATATATTTTTTTTTACATAATTATTACATTTATTATTAAATTTATTACATTTAATATTGCATAATTATTTATTACAGAAATTATAAATTTATTATTACATTGGTTATTACATTATTGTTTACTATACAGAACTTATAAACCGAAAAACGAATGAAAAAGCCGATTAGGAAACAATCCAGCGACCATTGAGAAATTCGCACCTAGGTTAGATACCGTTCTCCCGACACTGGAAGGGCATTTTATTACAGGGTCCGCTTATAAGTACATTCCCACAAATTAAAACTATCTTCTTGTTCTATACATACAGATTCTAATATTTTGACATAATTACTGCATTTATTATTACATTTACATTTTTTTTAACATTTATTATTGTTACCTTTACCCTAATTATTAAATTTATAATATTACCTTTATTATTACATCTGTTGTGTTTATATTTATTTCCACAATTTATTACTTCCATTATTACATTTACTAAAGGCGAGTAAGGAAACATTCCAATCCAGAGACATTTAAGAAATTCACACTTAGGTTCGAACACGTTCCCACGACTCCGTAAGGGATTTTTTGACCAAGAATCTCATTAAAGGGTCTAACTTATAAGTACCTTCGCACAAATTAAAATTATCTACTTTTTCTATACACACAGATTCTATTATTTTTCTTTTGACATAATTATTACATTTATAAAGTACCTTACTTGATTCCCAATCTATAGCATGATTATTTTGGCTGGCGTGATAAAAAATGGCATTATTAGTATTACAACTTCTGAAGGCATATTTGTGTTCTTTAATACGGGTTTCAATATTTCTTCCAGTTTCTCCCACGTATGCTAAATCACAACTTTTACAGGGAATGCTGTAGACACAGGCTTGTTCCTCTTTTGCCACGTTATTCCTAACCAATTTACTTTTCACGGTAGACGAATATTTGAACGCCAAAGCAAACTTAAAATCTTTCGTCAACGGTTTTACTCTTTCTAAGCCGGCAATGTAAGGCAAACTCACATATTGTTTTTGGTTAACTGAAGGTTCCCGAGGGGCATAAAAAGATTTTCTGGCTTTAAAATACGCCTTTCTGATAAACCACTCGGGATATTTTAAATCCTTAAAAATGTTCCAAATCTTTGAATTTTCCGGGTCCAGCAAATGTGGGCTACAAATCCTGAGTGCTCTTAGAAACATGGAAGAAATAACTGAGCTTTTAACCCCTTCATCATGATATGAAAAATAATGAATGTACGAATTACAATGAGTAGGTTTTCTATAGACCGTGAAATTGGGCTTTCCGCTTTCGTTAATGACCAAAACATCTAGAAAAGGTAATTGTTTGTCGTTCTCCCATTCATATTTAAATTTAATAGAGGGAACAAGATTATTTAATGACTGAAAGAAAGTGTCAAAGTTGTTCCAGTGGTCAGGCCAAAGTGAGAAAATATCATCTAGAGTGGGTTTTTATTTTCATAGGTATACTTAATTGGGGTCATAAATGAAATAACTTCGAACTCTTTATTTTGTAAATAAGTTTATTTTTTAGTTTGTTTCCGCCATTTTCCATTTGGGTAATATTTCCATATTTCCCCCCTGTCTATGACCTCCACTCTTTCGAATACAGAGTGTCCAAGCATCTCGAAATCTTTGAACCCTGATTTCGGCTCTATCCTTCTCCTTCTATAAAGGGGTGTGAGCGATTTTTGCGTGCGTTCCCTTGGCCCTCACTCCTGAATAAAAAATAAACTAAAAAGAAATTCTAGATAAAGCCTTGAGTAAGCAGCGAAGTGCTTTCCGAACTCATTTTAGAGTTCATAAGCTCGGAAAAATTCTCTTCCTGAACGGAATCAAAGATCGAGCATTGGAAGGCAATTGCACGAGAATAATTTATGACAATGGTATATTTGTGAATGAAAGTCACACAATTTTTTTTTTTTTTGGAACGATGGTATGGTAACGCCAAATGTCGGATTAGGTTAGAAAGGTTTGTCTATGAAACTTATAACAGTTGTCATCGTATATAAAAGTTGCATACTCTATAATCTATATCAAAATAAATTCTGTTTTATACATAGCTTTATTTCATGTTCCCGGATGTCCGGCATAAACAACCAGGAGTATTTGCAATGCAAACTAGCTGCAAGCGCACGTAAAAGGTAATGGATTTGGAGTGCACACTGAAGTATTACAGATCGAATCGTTGTTGTTTTCACTGATGATGAGCCATGTACTTCGCCATGATGCTGCGAGCCGCTCGCATCCCGAATAGGCGTACTTGGGGAGCGCTGTTTTGTACAACACTAAAGCCTTTACTTCTTATCTAAGACTTAAAATGTGAAAGTTTTTGTTTTCAGTATTAGTGTGTGTGTGTGTGTGTGTGTGTGTGTGTGTGTGTGTGTGTGTGTGTGTGTGTGTGTTGAAAGGACCCTTTTGTTCGCGCGTGGATAAACCCAGCTTGCCCAAACTCGTCCTTTTGATCTTAATTGGTAATGCCACCAGTTATTTATTTTCTGTCCCTTTCATCTGAACATTTAAAGGAACAAGTAGCAATAAAGGAATCGTTAAAGCGAGAAAAGAATAATTATTTGAAGTGCGTCAAAGGTAAAGAGAGCATAAAAGAGAGAAAGAATACGTGAAACGTCACTCCAAAATACTGGTCATAGACGACATTATAGACCATTTACGTTGTGACGAAACGGTCGAATAATTCTTCCTATTTTGCGCAAAAGTATAGGTCGAAGGTTCTTCGTAACTAGTTCTAAAAGAGAATCGGCAAAATTCGACGCAATAAACTTATCATAGATTGTGAAATTCTTCAATGAATCGCACTCCAACCGTACATGACCCACCTGAATCATTGGAGGTACTGAAATTGATCTCCGTTCTTTGATAGACAATTGAACGTGGCGTTCCATGTCGTTGAAGGTGTGCCGTAATACACATTCATCCATGTTGTGTTGCAGCTTTTCTATGGATGGTGAGAGAATTCATGGATCAGTTAAACGACACTGGGTTTACACAGAGCTATTTCCATTAAGACGGTGCAAGATGCCACACATCACAAAATGATATAAGTGGCCTATATTCAGTCCTTCTCTCTGGCCATCAAGGTCTCCTGATCTTTCATCAAAAGATTTCTTTCCGTGAGGACATCTGAAGGGAAAAGTGTACGGGAACAACTACTGCGACTCAAGGGGATAGATTATGCATGTTTAGATTTAAGTTCATAGAAAATTTCGTCATGCATGATAAGTTCATTATGAAGAACATTTGAGAATAAAATAACCTATAATTTGTAATATATGCTCTTTCTTATGTGATCATACGATGCATCAAAACGCATAATTAATTGCATAAAAACCGCATGGTTTTTTTCAGTGATCGCAAATGTTGCATATTAAGTGAAGGCCTACGAGAAGGCATTCAACACCCGGAATTACAAATTCATCAGTTGGTTGCCCTTTTGAACAATGGACTCACTTTCTCTTAAAGAAATTCTTCATAACTTCTGTAATAAGTGATTTAACGTTAAATTTTTTTAATAGCAATCGACGTAGTGTTTGGGACATACCAAATATCCGTTGGTCCAACGAATACCTTATCCTTGATTCGTTGATTCTTTAATATTAGTTTCTAAAGATGGAGAGAGTAAGTCCATGAAATAGATGGCCAAATATAATATATAAATAAAATATTTGCGACAGAAGAATCTCTCTCTCTCTCTCTCTCTCTCTCTCTCTCTCTCTCTCTCTCTCTCTCTTTATTGGTCATTTTATACAGTGGTGCTATCTAGTGTACGATCTCTGTGTGTGCATGGTGTAATTGTAGAGCTAGTTTATATATTCTTTTCTTTCCTGTAAAACTTCCTTGACTACTTTTTCCAGGATCAAGGTATTTGTTCAACCTTTTTCCGTACCTGCCTCTGGCGGGGAGGGAGTGGAGGGTAGGGAGAGAGCTTTATGCTTTTCTGTCCAGTTTTCTACTACTGCTAGAATAGTTAAAAAATTAACAGTTTAATAAAAGGAACCTCCCCGAATGGGTCGAAAGGTCTTTGAGGCTTCCTCTTGTCCTTGTAACTCCTTGTAACTCTCTCTAAAGGGAAATCACTGTACTGCTTTTATCTCAATACATAAACACTATGTACCTAAATAGTAGTCATCCTTTATACTTAATTAGCTATTTGGAGGTTTGAACTCCAGAGAATTCCCATCAAGCTTCTCGTCTCTACTAATGAGGCATTATTTGAGAACTCCCAGTCTTCTGCAACCAAACCAAATCGGCACCTTCTGTTTTAAATGTAATAGGAGGTGCTGATCTGATCTGGTTACAGAGCACTGGGTGAGAATGCTTGGGAGTCAAAACCTAGATGTTTTAAATTTCAAGGATACTACTTGGGTATACAGTGTAGTATCGTTAGTATTTTTCAGGTAAATCGTTGCACATCTAACTTAGCTCGCTAGATAAACTTTTAAAGTTTTACAGTATATAGAACTAGTGATGTTCGCTTTTGAAACAAATGTGGTAGGAGATGCTGGCCAGGTCTGGTTTCAGAGCAGTGGAGATTCTCAGATCATGAGAAGCTTCATGGAACTCTCGGAAGTCAAAACCTCCGAATAGACATACTCTTCTTCGGAAGTAGGTCTCTCTGCACGATGGCTTGGCACTCAGAGAAATGATGCCACGATGAAATGATGTCTTCTTATATACAGGGTGTACATAAAGTCAGGATCTACTTTTGTGAAGCACTTGGAAATTATATGGAATTCAATCATAAAATGATAAAGTGGTAACATTTATTAAATAATTAAGAGTAGGATTCGACGTGACGCCCATCAGTATCCCTGCACAGCTCAAATCGTTCCACAGCATTTCTAAACACATTCTGGAGCATTTGCGGGGTTATGTTATCTGCAGCAGTTCGTATACGTGTACGTAAGTTTTCAAGACTCATAATCTTCGTCTGATAGACGTGCGATTTGATAAAACCCCATGCAAAGGAATCTAAAGGGGTTAAATCTGGTGATCTCGCTGGCCAAGGTCTGTTGCTTCCGCGTCCGATCCAGCGATTTGGAAAACGTCCATTTAGATAATCCTGAACAATTTTGGCATAGTGACAAGGAGCACCATCATGTTGACAGACGATGGTACTAACAATCCTATCCCAGTCGTCTATCAACATGATGGTGCTCCTTGTCACTATGCCAAAATTGTTCAGGATTATCTAAATGGACGTTTTCCAAATCGCTGGATCGGACGCGGAAGCAACAGACCTTGGCCAGCAAGATCACCAGATTTAACCCCTTTAGATTTCTTTGCATGGGGCTTTATCAAATCGCACGTCTATCAGACGAAGATTACGAGTCTTGAAAACTTACGTACACGTATACGAACTGCTGCAGATAACATAACCCCGCAAATGCTCCAGAATGTGTTTAGAAATGCTGCGGAACGATTTGAGCTGTGCAGGGATACTGATGGGCGTCACGTCGAATCCTACTCTTAATTATTTAATAAATGTTATCACTTTATCATTTTATGATTGAATTCCATATAATTTCCAAGTGCTTCACAAAAATAGATCCTGACTTTATGTACACCCTGTATAATAAATAAATAAACTATTCCTTAAAAAAATATATATGGTGTAGATTAGATTAGGTAGTTTAGTGTTTTATGATATCCTTTACTTTGCACGAGATTACTTAACATTTTAAACTAAGAAAATATGTTCTAACTGAGTTAAAGTGTTCCAAGATTTTCGTCAAAAGTAGTAAAAATCTTACACAGTATCCCCAAGTAGAATCCCTGAAGCTGAAAACATGTATTGACGTTTTGGAAAACTCTGCACAATGCAAACAGAAAAAAATAATGATTTACAAACACCGGTGTGAATCCTACGGAACGTGCCAACAACATGTCTCTTACAATGGCAAGAAGCATATGGTAAACATACAATAAACTGACAAGAGTCTTCAAATTGCCGATCATTAGCATAATAAGTGTATCCGTATTATGTATGCCAAGTTTTAAATTGAAGGGTTTTCAATCCTTTTTGAAATTATTCTTTTTTCATATATATATATATATATATATATATATATATATATATATATATATACACACACACACACACACACACACACACACACACACACATATATATATATATGTGTGTGTGTGTGTGTGTGTGTGTCTGATATATATATATATATATGTGTGTGTGTGTGTATATATATATATATACATATACACGGTGAACCAAAAGTAGGTGGACAGTAGGTTGAATACGGTTTGTGTTATATTATATTATAACTATGGTGTTCATTATAATTATGGTGTTTGTGTTATATTATATTAAATATTATAACTAAATTTATTTAAATTTTATTTTGTATTATAGTATACAAAAAAATTAAATATGTATTCTCAAAATAAACGTTATCATTTACTGTCCACCTACTTTTGGTTCACCCTATATATATATATATATATATATATATATATATATATATACACCGTCTGCCAAAAAAAAGGGTTCACTCTAAAACAGCCATGAAATCAATATTTATTAACCAAACATAATGGAACTCATACAGAGCAAAATTATGTAAACAGTATATATGTACACCAATTTTCAGATTATTATATTCAAAATTAATGATTTAATGAAGATTGTTTATGTTCAACAAATTTTGTTGGTGAACATCGCTCCAGTTTTGAATTCTGGGAGTCCACAAAGGCAGTAAAACTTTGGTAATAAAATTTTTATTCTCATTTTAGTTATAAAATATATCATAAGATTTATAAAATATAGGAAATGCCTCCATTAACAGTTTTTGGTCGCCCACTTCCCTCTCTTCTTTTGATATCCCCAGTCTCGTCAATTTTCTTTAGAAGCTTTCCCAAACCACCAACAGTCCATCCTTTGTTGGGGAATTCGGAGAGTAGTTTCGTTCGTTCATATCCCTTTTCTAGTCTATAATGCTTAATTATAATCTTATCTTCCTCTGAAAATGGCATATTCACTATATTTTATAACCCTGCAAAAGAAAATCGTATATTAGAATTTACAAAAGTGAAAATGGAAATAAAGGATTCTTGATTAGTTTGTCGAGCATCAGTTGTAGTATTATTAGAGAAATATTTAATAAATCGTTATTTTTGATAGCTTCGAACTGAAATTTGGTTTACAGATAGATGTTTTAGGTATCTTTTACGTGTATAAGTTTAATACTGATTGTTTAAAAAATGTTGATTCCATGGATATTTTTAGAGTGAACCCTTTTTTTTGGCAGATGGTGTATACGTTACAACTCAGAATGGTGTATGTATACTTACATACTTGATGTGTGTAGGTCTAGCTTGAGGCCTCGCCTGCAGTTGCCTCTTGGTACAGGAGAGAATTACTCTTTCGAGCTTGGTGAATGACGTATCCAGGTATTCCTGGCTCATCTGGTATCTTTCTACAGGGTGTCCCGTAAGTCTGGACCCATAGGGAAAAATAATAAAATTACAAAATAGTCCAAAAATTTATTACATAATCTGTTCAAAGTGTCCGCCGTTGTGTCGCACACATAGTTGAAGACGTAATCTCCACTGCGACAGCACTTTCTGAATCACAGTCGCAGAAATTTCTTGACACGCCTCCACAATGCGTGCTTTAAGGTGGAAAATGTTCTGAAGTTTGACCTCGTACACTTTGGCTTTCAAGTGGCCCCACAAATAAAACTCCAGCGGAGTAAGATCATAATAAAAAAATAATAAAAATAATAATAAAAATAATAAAAAAATATATTATAAATAAATTTTTGGACTATTTTGTAATTTTATTATTTTTCCCTATGGGTCCAGACTTACGGGACACCCTGTAGGTAAATCGTAAAGGTATGTCTTAAAGGTGTCCATTTCTTATTTTGTTGTTTCCGAGTTTGTTTTGAGAGTTTGTTGAACAGTCTCGACCCTCTAACTACAGTTATTCTCTTTAAGGGTTATAGTTTTTTTTATCTTTCCCTTGATTTTGACATTTTTACGAAATTTTTTTTTTTCATTTTCCACATCAGTTTGCACGAGTATTGATGAAGGGTTCTTAGCCTTTCCCTGTAATCTAATCCTTTGAGTTCATTTACATAAACGTTTATTTGTAATTCTTCGTGGTGGTGAATCCTCTCATTTTTATTCAATATAATAAATGTTTTCAGTCAGTGAACACGTTCACTTTTGTCTTTTCTCTTGAAAGTCCGGAATATCTGTTCACTTATTCTTTGGGTTTTGTTTATTGCTGTCTTGTTTTGCATTTCGAAATTCACGTCGTCAGTCATGATTATTCCTAAATCCTTTGTTTTGTGGCTTTTCTGGATCTTCTGTCCATATTTCATTGTTTTTAGTTTTTCCTTTTTCTTGTATCTAAGGAACAGAAGCGTTTCAGTGTTAAATTTCATATTATGATGCTTTGACTATCTCTATATATTATTTGTGTCCTCTTATATAGAGTTGGAATGACGACTGTTGTCTTCATCTGTCTGCTGATCTTTGAATCATGGGCAAAAGATGCCAGTGCTATATTTGTTTACTCCCGTATTTATATCAGTAAGCATGAATATAAATAACAGTTGAACAAGAGCTATTCCTCGTGGGATTGAACTACATACCACCGTCTCTGAGGAAGATATTCTTTGAGCAGTAATTCATTTGTTCAAATTCCCTCAAAAGTTGTAGATCCATTTATCTAAGTTGTCTGTTAGTCCTACATCTTTCGTTTGTGGACTTATCAAATTCTCTGGTAAATTCTTTGTACATTATATAAGAGTTCGCGTTGCTTTCCAAAGCATCACTAATATTATTATAATGGTCAATAAATCATAACTCACAAAATTCATCATCCTTGAATCACTGCTAG
The DNA here is from genome assembly GCA_023014485.1 of Bathynomus jamesi. Lineage (NCBI taxonomy): Eukaryota > Metazoa > Arthropoda > Malacostraca > Isopoda > Cirolanidae > Bathynomus > Bathynomus jamesi. The sequence goes on along the minus strand of JAJOZX010002680.1, from coordinate 391,081 downwards.
TTCTCATTCAATTTTCCTTTTTCTTCTACAGCTGTGGCAAAATGAGTTGAAATACCTCAAACGTTTTTGAATGAGAAAGATATTAACAGAAATTATTTGTAACATCACTGATCTATTCTGACCACAAATAATGAATTTAGTAAAACTTGTCAAGACTTGTGAACTTTCTCAGAAAGATTTGGTGTAATCATTATTTGCTATATTGGTTTTAATATGTCATACGTTTTAAAAAGTTTGGTTTTAAATGGTCCCATTCAACTGACCTGTGGATCTATGTTTTGAAGATCACAGTAATTCAACTAATTATAGTAGTTTCTTGGATATAAGCAAAGCATATTGACTCATAATATTCTATTTAAAAACTTAGAATGTAGGACTGTTCTACTGTATTTTTTAAATATACTGAAATTTTGGTACACTTACAAAACTTTTATGGTTAAATGTTTTGATTTCTTATGCGGAGTTAGACAAGGCTTCTCGCTCTCTCTTCTGCTGTTTAATGTGTATACTGATGGATCAATTACTTCTCTCAATAAGACTAAAGAGGGATGTTGTATAGATAAAATAAAGATAAGTACATTTGTCTATACCTATGACATGGTATTAATAAGCCGTTCAGTTAAAGGTCTGGATCATCTCATAAAAATTTGCGAATTATATACACATAACCATGATATTAAATTTAATGTTGCAAAATTAAGGTTATGCAATTCCACCTTAAAAGCTCAACCCAAACAGCTAATATTATTTTCAAAATTAGAGGTATCTGGATCAAAATACCAGCTCCTTGATTATGAGGAACTTCAGATTCTACACAAGCGGAGCTAAAGACTCATAATTCATACTTTCTGTACTAATATCTACGTACAGCAACTGTGGGCTAATAATAAAAAAGGCTTTTATAGAACCTTCAGTTTGCTTCATAACAGATCTTTTGGCCTACCAGAAGTTATCTCCAAGATTCGTGGCTTCACAAATGTTCACTAACCGCAAGTCTCGAGCCTCCAGGAGGTAACAAGACGTGCTCAATACAGCCTAATGCGAAATATTCGAAAATCAGACAATCCAATTGACCAAGTTATTGATCAGTCCTGTTTTATGTCTTCTAGACTATGGACTTCTTGGTATGAAAGCGTTTGTCTATTGCTCTAATCAACACCAACATTAGTATTTTAATTACATGCACGTTTTATTCTTATTCTTTGTAGTATTAGTTTTGGGTTGTTATTTTATTACTGTTATTATTAATTGTTTTATTACGTGTATTATCTTTATTTTATTTTTGCCATAATTTTTTATTTTTTTTAATTTATTGATTGTTTATCGTTTATTACCATAAATATTATACTTCTTTATTTATGGAATAGGATCTATGTATGTCCTGCCAATAAAGATTATCATTATCATTATCACGTGTATATATACAGTGTATATATATATATATATATATATATATATATATATATATATATATAGGGTGAACCAAATGTAGGTGGACAGTAAATGATAACGTTTATTTTGAGAATACATATTTAATTTTTTTGTATACTATAATACAAAATAAAATTTAAATAAATTTAGTTATAATATTTAATATAATATAACACAAACACCATAGTTATAATGAACACCATAGTTATAATATAATATAACACAAACCGTATTCAACCTACTGTCCACCTACTTTTGGTTCACCGTGTATATATATATATATATATATCACTGACTAAGAAAAGAGCATACAAACATTTTCAACAAAACTGAAATTGGGAGTTTCGATCCAGATAATTTGGGAAAGTAAACAAACATTCAGACATTGTTTATGGAAACTCTTTACAAATTTAGAGAGACACAAATACTTCTTATTCAAAGGAACATTGATAATATAGAGAAAAGTTATTGAAGCTACACAAAATACAACACTAATTCCTTATTTAACTTTAAATACAAAACTTTCTGTAAACTCATATAACCTTGGTTAACTTTTGTTTTGCTTCGACCCAAATTGTTCATTTTGACGAAGGTCAAGCTTGTCACTCCACCTTAGACCTACAGTTTAACGTTGAATCCGAATCACGCCCCACCAGCAGCCAAGCGTCTTAACCACTAGGCTACCCAGGGTACCCATTTATCTACCAACCAATTTCTTTATTATGTGGAAGGATGAACAGCTGAGTTTTGCTGCGCGCCGCCTGCCATCACCAGGTCTCGATCCGGGGGCCGATGGATTCGTAGTCAGCGACGCTAACCACTACACCACCAAGGTGTATATATATATATATATATACATACTTACTTACTTACTTACTATATTACACGCGTAATCTCTACGAAAGAAGAAGAATGGAAATGACCCACTGAAATCATGCGTATCTTCAAAGAGGAACATCTCTCTCCGACATCACGTTTAACGACGAGAAAAAAATTGCAAATTACAAAATTTCATCACTGCCAATGCGGACGGACGAGAGATCGGAGAATTTGTAATAGGTGGAAATACATCAAAACTGAGGAAGCTGACTTATAAGTCTTCGTTAAGCCTCGAATGCGGATTTCGCCACTTGCGTAGCTAGTCTTCCTCGGCATACAAACGACCATTTGAGCTACTTAGATTAGTTAAATAAGTCTGACAGTTTAGATAAGGTACAACGCTCGCAGATATGAGGTCTCTGTATGCAGTGGTTGCGTGCCTCCACTCACTTCTACATTTATTTTGTTCAAACGTTTCAAAAAATGTCGATCTCCATACTTTGTAGCTTGAATTAAATAGAATTATTTGTTAGTATTTTTAGATCTTTTAAAACTAAAGTATATCTTCTGACAGTTTCGCATGAATGCGCACACTCTAAATAGTACAAGACGTTCGGTTATACATATATATATATATATATGAAATGTCTACTCGACATCTCATAATGAACTATGAACTTAGCTTTCTGAAATGAATAATAGCTATTCTAAAACGTTTACTACACATTTCATACATCTGATAACGGTACTAAAATGTTAAAAAAGGTACTTGTGGGTTATCTGTCGCCACTTTTTAATTTAATTTTCCAAGTTTTTCACAAATACAGATGTGTGTTATCATGTTGCCATTTTTACAAAAATATTGTTTTTACGCCTCGTGAACAGGCTCTCATCGATCTCAACCACTATTCCTTCTAACCTAACCTAACCTAACCTAACCTAACCTTAGGTTAGGTTAGGTTAGTGTGTGGTTAGGTTAGGTTAGGTTAGTGTGAGGTTAGGTTAGATTAGGTTAGGTTAGGTTAGGTTAGGTTAGGTTAGAAGGAATAGTGGTTGAGATCGATGAGAGCCTGTTCACGAGGCGTAAAAACAATATTTTTGTAAAAATGGCAACATGATAACACACATCTGTATTTGTGAAAAAGTTGGAAAATTAAATTAAAAAGTGGCGACAGATAACCCACAAGTACCTTAAAAAATATAAAGGCGTTAGAAATTAAACATTTCATTTGTATATTAAGTTAGTTTACTATTCTTTGCGCCTAGACGCATGCTCATTATGATGGAAAAAATATTTTGAAATTGTGTTGCGGTTTTTTTGGGATTCGTATTTATAGACTATCTCGAAAAGAGAAGAAAACAGTTGTTATATTTGTGTATGTATTCATTTATTCCATGTTGGCTTAGGTCTTCTAAGTGTGTATCACGTATTTCTTAATTTTATTTATTTGGCTGGTGTTTAGCTATTAAAGTATTTCAAGATTAACAACTAGCCTGTGACCTTGAGCTTAGCCTTGGGCCTAGGCTTCTCGATATACATTGAGCCTACCCTAGGTTCAATCTCCGAGTAAGACAGCCTATACAAGTGATGCACAAACCCTGGCCCGCGGGCCAAATGTGTCCCCCACGGGTCTTTTCAGTGGCCCCACGGGTCTTTTCAATTCAATGAAAAAGTTAGAATATAAAAGTGACCCAATTTATGACTTAGATCAGTGGTTCCCAACCTGGGGTCCCCGGACCCCTGGGGGTCCGCGAAGGTAGTACTGGGGGTCCGTGAGCTTTCAATATTTCGAGAGGCTCCAATGAAAATCGTACATTTACCCACGATAAGGGCGCTCAGGCTAAAATTTCAAGTTCCCTTGCTCTTAGCTGGAATTATTAATACTTTTTTAATACGCTGTATTTTCATTGCATACTCACTTATATGTCCTTTATTTGATAGTGAAAAATGAGAAAACGAGTTAATTATTAGTTAATAAAAACAGTTTGTTTGGTAGACGGAATCTTTCAAAAACATGGGGTCCGTGGGAAAAAAATAAAAATAAAAGGGGTCCTTTGTGGTGAAAAGGTTGGGAACCACTGACTTAGATGGAAAGTAAGTAGGCTAATACATTTAGTTATTTTCTTCGCTTGGCCCTCACATCAAAAAAGTTTTTTGCACCACTGGCCTATACAGTACTTGAGAAAAGAAATTAAAATGGGTTCGAGCTAAAGAAATGAATCCAGAATTGAGAAATAAAATATTTGTAAAAAAATTAGTTGAACTAGAAAAGCGTCGACTTATAGGAAAATTAATTCTAACATTAAAAACTTATAAATGTCTTTGATAATGTAAATTCCAGGAATTTATTTGATAAGGATAAAAGAAAAACTTGACATTTTTTTTATATAAATTGAAAGTCAAAAGTTTTTAAGTGCTGTGAAATAATTCTATAAACTATACAATTCTATAAATTCTATAAACAATTCTATAAACAATCCTATAAACTATACTTTCATTACACATTGTTTTTATTAGACAATTCATTAAACGTTTCAGGAGACATTTCAGATTAGTTTTTAATTGTTTAAAAAACTGGAATAATTTAGACATTTCAATTGACTACCTGAAATGTCTAACGGAATATTTAACTAATGTGAAGTGTCTAATCCATTAGACATTTCAAAATTTGCAACATTGGGACAATGAAACGTCTAACGAAACGTCAACTTCTATTTAGACTGGCATCATTAAACGTATTTCCAAATCATTAAGCCAGTACTTCATTAGCTCCTACTGATGTATAAATTCACTACTGCCACTAGTTTCCATAGTAATTAAGTTCCCATTTTATAATTAACTTTCTAAGATATCCTAATTACATTAAACACTTTTAATTTGATAATTTATCATTAAAAAAAAATTCACTAAACATAATTTATGATATTTTCTATTATATTTAATAGAAAATATCATGATTTTTGTATTTAAAATTATGTAACATAATTAAATGCAACTTTTCTAAATTTTAACCTTTTGTTTACTCTTATTATTATTAATTATTATTATTATTATTAGTAGTAGTAGTAGTAGTATTATTATTATTAATATTACTTGTTATTTTCACTTCAATTATACAGTGGATAAACTAAATCACCTTAATTTTGCTTAAGAAGTTCCAATGTTTCCAATGGTATCTTCAGATTAGAATATTGCGAATATATTAATGCCATATCAGATATCTAAACTGTACAGAAAAACATTGAAATATATTGTAAAACTTTATGAAGTTGCATTCTTTTTCGGAATAAAAGGCTTTTGTTTGTTTTTTTTTTTGAGATGTAGCCAAGCATGTCCTTGGAGAAGAAACAACAGAAATATGTCTTTAACTGTTGAAAACTAGGAAAGAGTTCTTCTTACACACACACACACACACACATATATATATATATATATATATATATATATATACACTGCGTATATATGTACTGTATGTACTGTATATACTGTACTGTATGTACTTTGTATATATGTGCTGTATGTAGGTTTATTCCTACGGAAGCGCAGTTTAAGGGTAAACGGGAAAACCCAAATATTTGTCATTTTTGTCTAACAATCAAACGTTTCGAAAATGAATTTCCATCTTCAGTGGTATAAAATTATAAAACATTGAAACGGTAGAAGACAATACAAAAATATAAGAATAACGTTTATAATTTTATAATTTTATGGCACTGAGGATGGAAAATCACTTACGAAACGTTTGCCTGTTGCACCTCCTATTCCTAAAACAAGAATGATGAATATTTGGTCTTCCTGTTCATCCTCATATATATGTGTATGTATATATGAAGATGTGAATATATTACGAAAGCGCTTGGACTTTGTGTTTTATTTTTCCGTTTCCCTGTGGTTCCTTGTTTTTATATATATATATATATATATATATATATATATATATACTACAACTCAGAATGGTTGCCTGAGATAACTTTTATGTAATACACAGACTGTGCACGGAACGAGGAACCCTTCTGGGATATTAATTCCACTGTGGTCCGAATAAATAATAGTAAAATGGCAGCTACAAAAGTTTTTCTTTTTCATGATGGAAGCCCAACGTGGACAACGGATCACTATCAAAGAGGCCCCAAAATATAGCTTCCCTCACCAGCTCTCTGCTAAGCAGATAGGACCCAGCTTTGGGACGGGGGTCTAGGGTTTAAAGTTAACCTAGCTAGCTACGTTCAGAACCTCAATATACGCAAGAAACTCGTTGCATTTACGTCGGATTGACGTAACATAAAAAAAAGAATAACTGTTGCATTTTTAAGTATTTGTAGGTTTAAGTCTTGTATTTTAGCTTTTAATTTTTGTATTTTCAGATATGAAACATATGAATATTCACAGTATCTTAATTGACTGAGAGTGAACTTTTATAATTTTCAAGGAAATTCCGGTGCAGCGCACTGGACCTGTTTAATTAATACGCTCCACTCTTCTCCCTCTGAGTAATGGCCTATCACACTCTCACTGACGGCTTTCCACAGGTGGCCTGTTCTCGACTAACTGCATGAACCTCTATCTGCGCTGCGCTCTGTCTCCCTTGTGCAGTTCGGATTTTCATCTCGCATTGCGGAAACAATTTTTCTCTTATAAAACGGAACTTAGAGACAACGTTTACATATTCTACCTTATGAGTTTCACAAATTCCTACCTATTTTATATTATTTAATTAATTTATTTGACCTACCTGACAAAATTAAAGTTACTTAATTGTATATATCAAATGCTATTTAAAAAATAAAACTGTTTATGAATACGGGAGGTGGGGCATCACGTGACTGATACTCCCACGCCTCATTGGGTGGACAAAAAACAGTCACATAGTCCAGTACAAATATGTTGAGACCTGTTCGGCTGTTTTCGTGCAATCTTGTCTAAATTCATATGAGGCCTACGAGGAATTTATTCCCTCACAATTAAATTCTACTTATGTTTTTCCATGTATGTAACAATTCGTGTTATTCACCTCGGTGGTGTAGTGATTAGCGTCGCTCACTACGAATCCATCGGCCCCGGGATCGAGACCCGGTGACGGCAGGCGGCACGCAGCAAAACCCAGCTGTTTATCCTTCTACACAATAAAGAAAGTGGTTGGTAGATAAATGGGTACCCTGGGTAGTCTAGTCATTAAAACGCTGTGCTGCTGATGGGGCGTGGTTCGGATTCCTCGTTAAACTGTAGGTCTAAGGTGGAGTGAAAAGATTGACTTTCGTCAGGATGAACAATTCGGGCGGAAGGAAACCAAAGGTTACCAAAGGTATTAATAAATCCTCATTTTGCAATCCCAATAATAATAATAATAATAATAATAATAATAATAATAATGTTGTTTTCTATTACAATGCTTTATTTCATAGCTATAAAACAATACAAATAGTGTCATGGGCTCGTCACATAACCAGGGCATCTCTCTCTCTCTCTCTCTCTCTCTCTCTCTCAATATATATATATATATATATATATATATATACACATATTACAATATTACTGGAAAGTATGCTTACTGTACTTGATTAACTGTTTACACAGGATCGTGAGAGCACCCTCAATATGAGATTGATATGATAGTTTGCAAATTGAATGCCGGTTTAGTCATTCAAAGTGGTTGTAAAAGCTACCTTATTATAAGCATTATATTTTAGGTACATATATACAGTATATAATAATAATAATAATAATGATAATAATAATAATAATGATGATAATAATAATAATAATAATAATAATAATAAAAAATTACAATTGGTAAATATTCAAGGTAAAAACACCAAAGAAACCAGTTTTCAAAATGGTATCTTGCAGATACTATAATTAATTGATTAATGTAAGTAACACAAAAGTGCCTATTTTTAGTACATTTTCCTCAATATGCATCATTTTTGGAAAGACTAACTATATGATGAATGTCTATTATGACGAATACGACTTTAATGAAATTTAATTCTGATTAAAAACGTAACACAAACAATCCACAATTTCAATAAATAAAATAAAATAAAAAACAAAAGTAAAAATAAGAAATTTAATTCCAGATTTACTTTATATGGAAATGCAATCGTGATACGCGTTATCTTATTGTAAATCGATTTACAGCGTTTTTCCACTCTGAGGAAAATTCTTTATATCTCTGATGAAATAGAGGTGCAGTTTCCTCGAAGTTTGCCAATTTTTTTCCCCATACATTAACTTCAAGATCAAATTTCGTATAAGAGTGAGCACTGTCGAGCATTTTATTATGTCGAATTCCCTTTCAGAGAGACCTTGCCACAAGATCTCGGTCGGAGAACGTTAATAGTAGCATTTAAGGGGGCCCCAAAGATTAAATCGGAACGAATAAACTCGAGTTGGTAATGAAGATTACAGCAGGGGGTGAAGGTTTTGGATCAGTCCCGAAGCAAAATGATGCTTATGACATCTAGTCTCAAAGGTTATATTTCAGGTTCCATTTGGACGGACTGCCAAGGAATTTATTGATGCTCTCTTTATTGCAGGCGAGTTTACTTGCTTTATTGTGTTACAGATAGCGTGCGAGGCAGAGATCATAATTGAAATTTTACAGCGGGATAGATGAATTCACCGTCATTTCCTCTCAATAATGAAAATGGTCTGCGAAAGAATGGCGGAGATATGCAAAGCAATCCATAAACGAGATGTACGAAATTCTATGGAATCGCGCATTACCATAAAGTTATAATAAAGAGTTTCGACGTTAATTAAAGTGAAATCCCTGGAAAATTTATTCCGAATTTTCATGCCTCTTGAAATTAAATACTTAATAAAATATTGTGTTCAAGGGTGAGCCGGCTGCTGTATATATTGAATTTTTGTTGCCAAGTCAGAAATTGAGTAAGTTACAGCAGATGACAGACGACGCGAGTTCGTCCACTGGCTACTGACCTGAACGACTCGGAATCGAGTACCGACTGTGGTTACAGATTTTAGCGATCAAGGCGTTTCCTTCCGGTCTTCCTTGGTGGAATTCCACTTTAAGCAAGTGGCAATGAGGCAACAGTGCGATGTTGTATAGATAACACAAGGATAAATAACTTAGTTTATGCGGAAGATATGGTGTTAATAAATCCCTCTGTTAAAGGTCTAGATCGGCTACTAAAAGTATGCGAAGTGTATTCGCAGAAACATGATATTCTTTTTTAATGTTACAAAAACTAAGGTTATGCAATTTCATCCAAAAAGCTGTAATCAGCCAGATGATATAAGGTTTAAAATGAATGGTGAAGTAATTGAGGAAGTACAAGAGTTTAAGTATTTGGGTCAAACTATTACCAGCTCCTTGAGTGATGACTCGGATATAAGAAAACAATGTCGAAGCCTTTGTGCTAAAGCGAATATGACCATAAGGAACTTTCGATTTTGTACAAGTGAAGCTAAAGACTCTCGTTCGTACTTTCTGCAGTAATATATACGGACAACAACTGTGGGTGAATTATAAAAAAGGTTCTGGCAGAACCCTCAATTTGCTGTACAACAGGTCTTTTAGACTCTTACATAAATTACCCACGAGATGCTCAGCTTCGCAAATGTTTGATACCTGCAATGTCCGGAGCTTCTCGGAGGTAACAAGACGTGCTCAATAGAGTCTAATGCAAAGAATTAAAAAATCAACCAACCCGATTATCCAAGCTATCCATGAGTCCTGCCGTTTATCCTCTAAGCTTTAGAATTTTTGGTACGAAAACGGCTGTCTGTAGCTCCACTTAACTCCGACATTACTGTATTATTTCTAATCAACTGTGTGTATGTATTTCTATCCTTAGTATGTGAACTATCATTGTATTAATAATATTTGTCATATGGACTATAGTCTGCCAATAAACCTTTTCATTTTAATTTTCATTTTCGATATATACAGAGTATATATATATATATTCTCCTCCTCCAATTCCAATTTACTTTATTTCATTAAAACCATACAAAGCCCGAAACTATAAAAACTTAAAATCGCCTCACGACCGCTCCCTATGCATACAGGAAAATTATTTAATTTTACATAATTGACGTAGTTTGTGAGCTTCGATGCATTTTTTAACAGAAAAAGGATTGGCTCTCCCGGATGCGCCGGGCAAAATTAAGGGTTGCGAATGTCTTCATAACCATACATCCTACATTTAGTAATTCTCATGACTATATATCATGTATTTGGTATTTCCTTTCAAACGAAATTCACACGCGAGTTGACGCAAAGGCATCTCGTGCTGGTGACGTCATACGTATTCACTCGTCCCACGCTCTTTGTACGAATGACGTAGGTTCCGGTTCTTCTAATATAAAAAACAAGTGCTCACGCCCTTAACTCAGATTTTTGCACTCGGCGGTTAGACGCAGATCTCCGGATCGGAGCACCGAAGGCCCGATCCGTATAGAGAGATTAATTTAGATTCCCACACCGCGCGATTAATTTCAGACTACGAGGAGGAAAAGCAAACAGACGACATTAAATTAAGCAACTTTGATTGAAGCCAAGCCCCGTGAGAGAGGGCAAATTGTTTTTTAAGAAGTTTTTGGGACAAATATCTACTGAGTAAAATAAGTAACTTTGATTTAAAGTCGAACAAGAAACGACTAGACTTCCAATTAATTTTATTTCAAAAATTAAGGCATTCTGATTCGAGTAAATTAAACGAAAAACTTTGCCAGACATTTTCTTATCCTCCCGATCCCAGTTCCGATTATCAGTGACTAATATAAAATTACAATAAAACAATTAACTTAAATAAGTAGTAATTTTAAGAAGTAGAAACAGTAAAAGATAGCAAAAATTATTGGAATAACGCATAACCTTAACTAAAAAGGAACAGTAAAAAGTGAGAGAAACTGTATTTAGAATCCTTTCGAGCCCAATGAAGTTAAGAAGGAAATGTCTAAGGTGCACGAACAAGAACCGGTAGGTTCTGTGAGTAAAAGAAACGTTGGTTTGGTTAGTTTTTAATGTTAGTTTTTAATCTATGACATGCATTAAAAAATGCATTACATAGATTAGATTAAGTATTCAAGTGTTTCATGCTATTGTTTATTTTTCACTGTCCAGTAATACGTAATTGGGTACACGAGGTTTTACACATGAGATTTACAGTAGATGAAATACTGACATCTCGAGTGCAGGGGTTTAGTACAAAAAACACCACTGCACACGAAAGCGTTATGTTTTCCCTCGGGTTTTGAAACACACGTCAGGTTGAACTAACTTTTACTTTGTCCTTGCGTGGTGGTCAGTATCCTCGCCTTCTCTACAACAGCTGCTGGGTTCCAATCCTCGAGGGAATCATCTTTGTACTATATATATATATATATATATATATATATATACTGAGCTATTTTCCAAAGGACCTTTTCCCACGAAGATGAAATTCTTCCGCCGGAATAACGAAAGCAGTTCTCAACCTCGATGGAAACCAAATTTTACGCTTATCAGAAGTGACCAAGCTCCAGGAACCAAAAGTTCACAATGAAAGGTATAAAGTTTATGGGCCTTCGATCATTTCGCTTTCTGATAAATTGCCTAAATGAAACAAGTTTCGGAAAAGGAAGCGACACAAAGAACTTGACTGAAGAATACTGTCACAGCTCATCCTCTGAAGAGGCAATATCTCTTCAAACAGGCTCGCATTACGGACTTGCTAATAACGAAGTTGTCATTCCGCTCACCATTCAAACACTCAGAAATTCTTTCGTGCGTGATCTTGTAATAATGTAATTTATTTTCCATTAACTTGTAATGTCTACTATAAACACTTGAGTCTTACATTTCAAGATTTGTAACTGCAGAACACAGATTTATAATCAGTTGCATTTTCTTTGCTACATGTACCATACATTGTTAATCACTGTGATGATTTATGTTTGTTAACTAAAGGAGAAAGTGGTGCAACCTTTCCCTTGTTGACTGGTACTTGTGAAGTATCTGGTGACTCCATTTCAAACTAATTGACTATTCCATTAATCACCTCTGCAATCTACCAGAATAATAAATATGTCAGACTATCAATCTTCGCTCTAAATTGGTAGTCTATAAGTTGGTAACAATAATTCGGTAACTAACCAATTTCACTATAAAGCGTTACCTATAACTTATAACAGGTTTTGTTAACTCTGCATCATACTCTTGTGCTTCCTTATATGATATAACGTACTGCACTATTGTATGGAGAAACTCCGTTAACAACGCTTTAAACAGTATCTTTGCCATCCAAAAACGATCAATAAGGTTATCTGATCCCGATTTCCGTGACCATTCAAGCGTATTATTTAAACATCTAAAACTATTAAAGATCAAAGATGTATTCGAACTGGTACATTTTACTTTCATTTACAAATGTAAAAACCAAATCATTAACTGACAATGAATAAATAAATATTTTTCATCTCATCCAGGAATCCATTCATGTCAGACCAAAAAATAGATCAAAGTATGTTATTCTTCAATTTAGATTGCCATCATTTCAAAAATTACCCCTTTTCATTGGAATGAACTTACGGAATGGTTTAAATGTTGATATAAAAAATATTATGAAATAAAATTCGTTTAAAAACAAGTTAAAATTTCGATTAATAATGAAATACTAATAAAAGCATTAGGATTAAATGTACATTATTTGTTAACTACTTATTCATTTCACGTGTCTAACATTTAATTTTTTGTACTCTATTGGTATCATATCTTCAATAATGGCTTTGTATTGGTTTCATATCTATAATAATAATTTAAGATTAGTATATGCTCTATTTCCACTATTAGTTCGTTTGTGTATTAATCATAATTTGACGTGACTTGTATGTCATGTATGAATATCGGGCTACTAAGATGATTCCTAAGATGATGCCGAAAAATATTTCACCTTCAGAAATGCAGATAGAACTCGAGGTAATTGTCTCAAATTAGTGGGTAAACATTTTAATTCTAATGAAGCTAAACATTTTTTCTTCAATGGTATAGTTAATTTGCGGAATGGATTGCCAGCCAGCGTAGTTCAAAGTAATTCGATCGAATCCTTTAAAAAGAGCCTAGATGCTTATCTTGCCTTGAACCTCAGCTGGAAACATTTGTTAGAGCGAGCGTAGAAGTATCGTTGAATTTTTACTCGGATTCCCTCCCCTTTACTTTAAAATTTTCACTTGATCTTTAAATTTCTTTCTTTCCTTTGAACCTCCCTTTTTGGCTTCGCTCTAAAACTTTCACTTGTCTTTACATTTTCTTACATCGTTTAACCTTCGTTCTAACCCATTAACGCCCATCGTCCTTTTTTTAGGACACATTTTAACACTACAATTTAGGTTAGAACTTAAAAATGAAATTTTTAAATATTGATTTTTAATTTTTATCTGATACACAAAAATTTAAATAAAAAAATTAAAAATATTTAAAAATGTCACTTTTAAATTCAAACCTAAATTGTAGTATTAAATTGTGTCCTCAAAAAAAGACGCTGGGCGTTAATGGGTAATTAAACAGTCTCGTAAGGACAAGCCAGTGTATTGCTGTTTAGTGTCTTTTGTATTCCTTTGTATGAAGGGCGACCAAATTATATAAAATAAATAGTCCAACTAACAGTATTATTTGTATTTTATGATAATAAAAACCCACTCTAATAGACAGAGTTTATTTCCACAACAGTTTCGATGCCCACTGGCATCCTCTTCGGGTGGATACAGAAATACAGAAAAACGAATCGTTTTTCTGTATTCGTTTTTCTGTATCCACCCGAAGAGGATGCCAGTGGGCATCGAAAATGTTGTGGAAATAAACTCTGTCTATTAGAGTGGGGTTTTTATTATCATATTGTGACTTTCACGTAGAAAAAGTGGTTTTTTTGCATTATTTTTTATTATTGTAACATAACATAAAATAAAATATTATAACATTACAATTTCTAAATAAATTTATAAATGTAAATAAGTAAAAAATAAATATCTTCACAATGACTTTAATGACTTCACAATGATTTAAATTCATTGTCTAATTTTCAACTCATTTTTGTGTTTGAAATTAATTAATAATTCTTATTCGTGATTTATATATTATTAATCATAATTATCTATGAAGCGATGTTTTATCTTTAATCAAGAGCCCGGTAAAGCCTAAAGCTTAAGGGCCAAATTAAATAAAATAAATAGTCCAACTTCACAATAATTTATTTGATGTAAAAATTATTTTAACAAAAGTTGTAAAATTATAAAAATGTATTTATTTTATAAATAAAGAATTATTTATTTCCCTTCCATTCCTTATGTACTCAATTGTACAAGTTGAAAGCTTGAAATCACATATAGCTTGTGAAATTTGTGAAGTTCATGAAAATGGTATTTACAATGAAGTTTGTGAGTTTTGTATTCAACACAAAAATTTTGAAATTTGTGAAGTTCATGAAATTAGTATTTACAATGAAGTTTGTGAGTTTTGTATTCAACGCAAAAATTATGAAATTTCTGATGATTTTGAGAGTTGCTCTCAGCCTTGGATAGAAAACATTGAATATACTGACTCTTGTGTAGAGAATAATGAATATTATGAGTGTTATCTAGATGGAGAAAATTAACCTTATGACATTTGTGATGATTTTGAGAGTTGCTCTCAGCTTTGGATAGACAACATTGAATATACTGAGTCTTGTGTAGAGAATAATGAATATTATGAGTGTTATCTAGATGGAAAAAATTAATCTTATGACATTTGTACACAAGTGAAAGATTATCGATAAAATTGAGTTTTGTTTCCTTCATTTTTTAATCATCTCAATTACATTCATTTACCCTAAATTAAATGGGTATAATAGACGGCTCGGGCATAGAATTTGAATTGACTCTGAAAATAACTTTAAGAAGATGATTTGAATTACAGACACCGAAACATTAAATTTACTATACAAAAAGAAAATGATAACAACCTCTCAGTTTAGACCAGTGGTACTCATTGGGCGGCTGGCGAGCCAAATATATATATATATATATATATATATATATATATATATATATATATATATATATATATATATATATAGCGCATTTGGCTCGCGAGCCGCGCAATGAGTACCACTGGTTTAGACGATACCGTCACACGTAGCAACTCATTCTCCACTTTACTTTTAAGAAAGAAAATAAGTACTCTTTTTGGAACTAATTATTTTCGCTTTATGCTTTTTAAACTTAAACTTTCGAAGATCAGATCTAGGTTCTTCCGCGCTTACAAAAAAATTTTCTGATTGGATCTTGTTACATAAGAAAGTCCAATACCAAAGAAGCTTTTTTAATTGTAATTCCTTAATTTTATTTTTGAGAAGCTCGTCAATGATTTTTAAAAATCCGTTAATCGACCAAAATCTCCTACTGCAGCTTGCCATTATATGTTCAACTCCCATACATTAGAATACTGAAATCTGTCCTCTTCCAGCCTTTCCCTATTCTAGTTTTTATTTTATTGCTACCAATACATTCTCAATTCTAAAACACAAAGAAACTATCCTGAAGCACCTCAAATCTTCTATTGTTTATCTTTTTTAGTGTGTTGGCTGCAATGGCAACTATGCAGGCAAAACTCTCACACATCTCGAGCAGAGGGTTTGCAAACATAGAAGTGTTTCTTATAGAACATATAGACTAATATCAAAATCGGAATTATCATTTATCAGAAACAAGGCCGTACCAACCTGTGATGGCACCCTGTGCAAGGCATTCCTTATGCTCCCCCCACCTCATTAAATTCGGAATATATACAAATTGATTATGATAGAAATACAGAATTAATTAAAATGCATTATTATTTAATACATAAGTAATACATAATACATAATTAATACATAATAAATAAATAATTAAAAATTCAAATTTCATTCTACGGGGCTCTGAGACCAACAATTTGGCGCCCCTACACGTCGGCGGCCTGGGCGGTCGCGCCGCTCGCCCCTGTCTTGGTGCGGCCTGATCAGAAACCATTCTGAACAACATTCCATCCTGCTACTATAAATAATTTAAAAATTGTAACATCTTCACTTCAGACTAGCGCTCTTACAATTTTGGAATCCCTCTACATACACCAATTCAAACCCTTACTTAATGAACATTCCTCCTCCGCTAAATTATATGCAGTATAACCAACCGACTTTTTCGTCTGGCCGTTTTCTGTTCAGCGTTTCTCATTTATAGTGTAACATCGAGGCCCTCACGTTGGTCACAGTGGTAACTTTGTATTTGTAAATATTTTTTATTTTTAACTGTAATTTTAATTGTAATTTTAATCACAACTTTTACTTTTTTTTGTACTAGCTACAGAAGATAGAAATCAAGGTTTCCGAAACGTCTAGGGTTATTAAATAAATGTACAGAGAGTTGACAAAAGTAAATAGACACAATGATGATTGTCCTCAAAACCAAATGACATAGTTCATTAATGGAATGCCAGAACGAGTGTCAGCTTTACATAATTAATACAAAGGGGAAGGCAACACGATTCTGAATATATTTGATTCAACAAATCTGTTACTTATTGACTCCTATTTTCAAATCAAATACTATGAAAAAAACTGAAAGTGTGTATTTACTTTTGTCAAACCTCTCTATATTTACGTATGTAGTGCATCTCTCTCTCTCTCTCTCTCTCTCTCTCTCTCTCTCTCTCTCTCTCTCTCTCTCTCTCTATTATATTATATATATATATATATATATAAAATCGTCTCATTCAACCCATATTTTCCCTAATTCAGGCAATCATGATATAATGATGATGTAATGTAATGACGCAATAATTATTTACATCCAATTTTACCAGTTCCTTAGCATACAGTTATTCTTTTTATCATTTATTTTCTTTCTTCATTTAAAATTCTTTATAAAATAATGGAAACATTAATTATTTTTAATTTTAATCTAAACCTTGAATATTTTTAAACCTTCTTAATGTTATAATTAACATGTAAAGATAAAAGTTCACTAAAATTATGTATGACAATTTGCAATTGTGACTGATGATATTTAATACAACCAAAATACTAATTCTTTAATCAATCTCTACGTCTTTTACTGCCGGACTGTCTTGTTTGTAGGTTCGTAAATGATAAGAACACTTCTCGCGGCATGGAACTGTTGTACCGCAATAGATTGAATTGGGACCATTGTGCATTATATTCGCGCACTGGCATAATGAGAAGATTTAAATGCACAAGTACTTAGGTACTAGAACATCCAGTACAAATCAGCTCAGGCAATCAGAAGGAATGAGAACAAGAAGAAGAAAAAAAACACCAAGACCCAAGACCCAGTAAAGATTTGCACACGAAACATGAACACATGAACGTGGAACACTTAACCATGTAAATTTTTTATGAAGTGGATGTAAAGCGTACTTTGAATTTTTTTACATATACATCTACCATATGTATATGTAAACTTAGAACTTATCTTATCCACAGAACTTATCTTATCTACGGTATTCATTTAATAAATTTAATACATTTAAAGAATTAATTCTACAATTAACATAAGTTGTGAATAGGCTAAAAAAAATAAGGATCACCTGAAGATCAGGGCCCCCCAGCCTTCTTTAGTTAGCTTTGAGGCTAACTAACGAAAATATAACGACTTAACCTAACCAATCGTCAAGGGCGTACAGTTGACCTAACGTTTGGTTAGGTTAGGTCGTGATATTTTCGTTAATTGGCCTTATATGGCTAACTGAAGAAAGCTGGGGGCCCTGATCTTCAGGTGATCCAAAAATAAAGTAGGTATTCTACACAGACTTATTATAGGAAATAGATGCGGATGTCCTAAACCGGAAACTTGATATAATTTTTTTTGGATCACCTGAAGATCAGGGTCCCCAGCCTTTTTAGTTAGCCTTATAAGGCTAACTACGAAAATATCACGACCTAACCTAACCAATCGTTAGGTCAACTGTACGCCTTGACGATTGGTTAGGTTAAGTCGTGATATTTTCGTTAGTTAGCCTTATAAGGCTAACTAAAGAAGGCTGGGGACCCTGATCTTCAGGTGATTCTTCCTTTCTTCTATTTGTTTCGTTTCAATGTACTTCCTTTCCTGTTAAATATTTATATACGATTTACACATTTGCATGTCATATTTAACTAGTTTTAATCACTTAAAAAAATCAGTTTTTGAAAAACTTTTACTGAAATTATTTTATATATATATATATATATATATATATATATATTTCATAATCACATTAAATTAATTACTTTAATCAAATAACTTTGAAATATCTTTGAATTATCTTAAATTTTCCTATACTGTCATTACGGATCTATTTCCTTTAAAAATTAAGTATTAAAGGTATAACTTATTTAAATTTCATGATTTTTCTCTTAAAAATGCTCGTTTCAACTTAACCATACTAACATTTTATTTGTTTACTCTTCTCTTTGTTTATCTTTTCTTTTCTTTTCTTTCCTTTCAGGACTGTTTTGTTTATTATTTTCATATATTTTGATTTCAGTTATTTTAATTTTATTTTAAAAATTTAAAGATGGTTTGACTTAATTGTTAGAATTATTTTTTTAATATAATTATTTAGTATTTAGGGACTAAACATTTTTTATTAATTTTTTTATTTTAAAGAACGGGCGATTGTTATATATTGGCATTATGGGGAAAACCTTTAGTTATATACCGTTGAGTAAAACCAATAATAATATTAGATTTTTCAAATGATTGTGTATAATATTTGAATATCCTTTCAGATCCTTCAGATTATGTAAACCCCTTTTCCCCATTAGGTTGTAAAATAGAGTGTAAGCTGACAAGAATAGGGGCTTTTATTACCCTCGAAGATTTAGACACAATGAAGGGATAGCTTATTTGACGAGGAATTTGAATGAATAGAAAATACTCTCTCCCTCAGCAGCTTACTACTTCTCCAATATTACTTTGATTATCCACGCTTACAAACAACTTAGAAATAAAAGTTGTATGAAGAAACTTTTACGAACTCTCTACTTCACCAGGCCAACTGGAGAGGAGGGGCAACAAGCTTGACCTTCGTGAAATGAGGAATCATCGCACGGAACGTCTGAAAGGTTGAAAGAAACTTGTAAATCTTTACCCCTGAAATTCTGAATAATAGCTGTAACAGAGCACTGTCGTGAGAAAGCAAACCACCGTGACCATCGAAGAAGAAAGAGGAAAACACCATTATTTAATCCATACCTATAATTCACATACATCAAATATTTTAACATATATATATATATATATATACATTTTAACTGCAAACAACACAGTATAATTAATGTAAAGAACGACGCTTGTGTAGAAGAGCGTTCCGCACAAGATGAGGAGGAAGAACGAACAAATGAAAAATGAGGTACCTCCAGGGAATCGAACCCGGGATCATCCGATTGCCGGTCAGATATGCTATCCACTACACCATGGACCTCGATCAATCAGAAGTCGTAATTCTCCTACATACGAGCAGAAACCAATGCCCTGAGGGGGCACCTTCGCATGCCGTACATATATACATTTTAACTGCAAACAACACACAGTATAATTAATGTAAAGAACGACGCTTGTGTAGAAGAGCGTTCCGCACAAGATGAGGAGGGAGAACGAACAAATGAAAAATGAGGTACCACCCGGGTACCTCATTTTTCATTTGTTCGTTGTTCGTTGCTCGTATGTAGGAGAATTACGACTTCTGATTGATCGAGGTCCATGGTGTAGTGGATAGCATATCTGACCAGCAATCGGATGATCCCGGGTTCGATTCCCGGGTGGTACCTCATTTTTCATTTGTTCGTTCTCCCTCCTCATCTTGTGCGGAACGCTCTTCTACACAAGCGTCGTTCTTTACATTAATTATACTGTGTGTTGTTTGCAGTTAAAATGTATATATGTACGGCATGCGAAGGTGCCCCCTCGCGGCATTGGTTTCTGCTCGTATGTAGGAGAATTACGACTTCTGATTGATCGAGGTCCATGTTGTAGTGGATAGCATATCTGACCGGCAATCGGATGATCCCGGGTTCGATTCCCGGGTGGTACCTCATTTTTCATTTGTTCGTTCTCCCTCCTCATCTTGTGCGGAACGCTCTTCTACACAAGCGTCGTTCTTTATATATATATATATATATATATATATATATATATATATATATATAAGTAGTAGTAAATGGCGTCAAATCTGAAGTCTCAAAAGTCGCGAGCTCTGTCCCTCAAGGTACAATATTAGCTCCCTTGCTGTTTATAATAATAATTGCATGATTGATGCAGATCTTAATGACAGTATCGTATTGTGCTTTCCGGATGACATAAAGATATGCGAGGAAATTCGAACGAAGGTGACATGAAAAATTACAAAATTACATTAAAACATTATTCAAGTGAGCGAAAGACAACACTATGAAATTCAACGAAGAAAAATTCCAACTTATAAGACATGTTAAAAACAAGGTACTACACAATAAAAGGTATAAAAAGCTGCAAGCCAAAACAGATAACACCAAACCCAGCATTATTATCATCTACTTAGCATCCTTCATCATTGGTATGAGGGACATTTGGTTCCCCCGATCAACCCTTCTAGCCCACGGACTACAAATACAAAAACTGGTTCAGCTGCAACCTATAATGTAAAGTTGACCAGGGGTTCCCAAACTTTTACCACCAAGGACCCCTAAATATTAATATAGTTAATATAGTTATAGTTAATATAGTTAATATAGTTCATATAGTTAATGTTACTATTTTTCCAAAAGCTTAGAGACCCCTGGAAGCTTCCTACAGACCTCTGGGGGTCTGTACAGACCACTTTGGGAATCCCTGAATTGTAAACTAAAAAGAACATTGAGGAAAATAAATGAAAGTTAAAATGCAAAAGTTTTCGTACATTTATTTACAAGATTATTTCATACACTGTGTGTCCACTTTAGACTTGAAGAATTTATAATTTTTATCAGCAGTTGGCTCTTTATTGATTAGAGACTGTTGGCAATTCTGAATTCTGGAATTTTCTCTGTGAATCTTCATGGAAGACGGATGACTGTACAAGCCATTAATCAATGGGTTGTCATGATAAAGAACTGTCTACAGATCTTAAGAGATCTGTTATTGCTGCACACGAATCTGGAAAGAGTTATAGGAACTTAGGAAAATAGGAGAAGAACTTCGAATTCTAATTACGACGGTTGCTGCAGTTATAAAGAAATGGAAAGACTTTGGAACAATCAAAACTCTACCAAGGTGTAGATGATCTTGCAAGTTTTCCAAACGTACAGCTAGACGGATTGAAAGAATGGCTGCTGCGAATCCACGAGTGACTGCAGGTGATATTTGCCAAACATTAAGACTGTCTGAGATCGATGTCCATCCCTCTACTGTATGTCGTACATTGAGAAAGAATAGTCTGCACGGAAGAGTTGCACGAAGAAAACCTCTGATACGAAAAGCTCACAAAGAAGCTCGTTTAAAGTACGCCAAGATCATCAAAATGATGGATTTGCATTCTGGAAGAAAGTTCTCTGGACAGATTGAGATTAAATTGAATTATTCGGGAACAACGAGCAAAGGTATGTTTGGCGAAAATCAAATACTGCATTGGAAAAAAAACATCTTTCCTACAGTTAACATATTGGTGGTAGTGTGCTTCTTTGGGGCTACTTAGTGCTTCTGGTCCAGGAAAGTTTGTCGTCATCAATAGAATCATGAATTCGAGAAATATCAGGAAATCTTAGAAGAAAGTGTATTGCCATCAAGTTCAGGAATTGCGAATGGGTTGCAGTTGGGTACTGAAACAAGATAATGATCCAAACCATAAAAGTAGAAGTACCATGAAATGGCTTCAGCAAAAGAATTTAAAGCTTCTCGAGTGGCCCAGTCAAAGCTCAGATCTCAATTTTGTCAATAATTTATGGTTTGATTTTAAAAAGCTGTCTGCAAGAGTAACCCTTCGAATCTGAACAAATTGCAACAACTTTTGTCATAAGAATGGGATAAAATTTCTACTCAGAAATGTCGAGACCTTGTAGAAAAATGTCCAAAACGAATCTTTGAAATCAGTCAAGCAAAGGTGGACACACAAAGCATTAAATAATTTTGTAAATAAATGTTCGAAAACTTTTGCATTTTAACTTTTTTTATTTTCCTCAATTTTCTTATTTTTTTATTTTTTTTACATTATACGAGTATATATTGTAGTTAAACTAATTTTTATATTTGTTAAAGTTTTCCAAACAAACGGTAAAACTTTTCATAACTATCCTCTGCATGGTGTAAAAGATAAGGAAGAATATAACTGAAATATATATCTGTACGAATACTTATGAGCACCACTCTCTCTCTCTCTCTCTCTCTCTCTCTCTCTATATATATATATATATATATATATACCATTATTCCAGAAAGACACAAGTCGTTTGCTTATCTTATACATTTTGAATTGTAATAAACAAAATATAAAAACATTTAAAATCGAAGCCGAGCGCATTAGATGAATCAGCGCGAGGCACTAATAGTTACTCTACTTTGTATTATGTAACTACCTGATGCACCACCTTTCCGTCCGCCTTTATAGATAGGGCCTAAAAACTCTGAAATCGACAAATTTTTATACATGTTTTGCATTTTATTTCGTAATAAGATAACTATTTGTAGTAAACAAATGAAAATTGGTGCACGTACAAAGAAGGCTTTGGTGTATTCTTTGTATAAATTTTTGCCACATAATCTGTATAGTTACGATGTTCTGGGTTGTCGAACAGAAAACGTTTATGTAAAAAAGCTTTTCTTGAAAAAAGTGAGTCGGGGATTTTATCTTTCGAAAGTAAAGCATATTGTAAAATTATGGTTCTATATCTGTACTTTAATTTAATATGAAATTTAGCTGATCTTCAACCATAAAGTGTGTTACGAATATCAATTTAAGCGTAAAATGTGGAGAATAACTATCGATCAACCTAAAATAATTACAAGAAATTTGAAAGTTTTAATTTCGAAGTCGCAACGTCCTCACAACCACAATCCACACAACCACAATCAACACAACCACAATCAACACGTCCACAATCCACACGTTCACAGTCCACACGTTCACAATCCACACGTCCACAATCCACACGTTCACAATTACAGCTAAAAACAATTAATGAGTGAATCCATTAAAAAACTATTTGGTTCATAGCTTTAACAATTTTACCACACGTTCACAATTACAACTAAAAACAATTAACAAGTGAATCCATTAAAAACTATTTGGTTCATAGCTTTAACAATTTTATTACTTTTACTGAATAAGTATAAGAAACAATTGGATTAACAGTTCACATTAATCTAATTTATATAAAAGATGATTTTCATTGAAGTGCAACAACAATACTTCAAAACATTCTAGCAAAAAAATTTTAACAATTTTCTTCAAGGAATAATTTTCACAAATACAAATATTAAAGTTTCAAACCAACTATTTTAAACGTTCAAACAAATTTTCAGCAAATTACAATGTCGAACATTGCATCCGAGAAAAACTTAAACGATATTCAGCACAATTTA
Organism: Bathynomus jamesi; assembly: GCA_023014485.1. Lineage (NCBI taxonomy): Eukaryota > Metazoa > Arthropoda > Malacostraca > Isopoda > Cirolanidae > Bathynomus > Bathynomus jamesi. The sequence continues at coordinate 367,278 of JAJOZX010002680.1, read as the reverse complement.
TCTTCCCAGGATTACTCGAAAAGAAGCCGTTCACGACTACAAATCTGGATGAACTATAGCAAAAGTGACAACCTACAAGGAGGGACTAATTTATGTATAACAAATCATTGCCTTCAATTCCAGCAATTCCAGTAAAACAATTATAGTAATTTGTACATCTTAATCCTAGAAGGCCAGTGCGGGACCGCACACATAGCGACTAGTGTCGGGTCTACGTAGCCCAATAATGAAAATTACTTATAGATTGAATTAAACAATTTATTGTAACCAAACAATTATAAAAATTAACTTCATACAATAAAAGACATCAGTTTCAGAAAAAAAAATGTATTTTTATTGTAATAGGCCGTGGTGCACTGGCTTTCTAGGCTTAAAATGGGTTAGGAGTTTTTTAAACCAATGAAAAGGATTTCAAAACTGTTTATTCAAAATTTTTATTACAAAATTATCGAAAATTTCCTAAATTCGTTCCTCACTAACGACGTATACAATGTTTGCTACATGCTTTTAGTGTAAAAATGCTTATATTAAACCTATATTAAAGAAAATAGGCACTCTCAAATCTATTTTTATAATAATAATAGAGGCCTTGAATGTGGTTATCACTCTTACGTTATAGGAAAATTAATAAAAAAATTAATATAAAATTTTTATATAACTTGTATAAAATTGATAAATGAGAATATAAAGAGATTATTTTTATTTTATATGATTTTATATTATCATTTTGAAGAATGTTGAGTTATTAAAATTTGGCTTGAATGACGTAATGAAAAGAAAACGCAATTTAAAAATTATAATTAAAGATTCTAAATTCATATGTTGTATACAATATAAATATTGTCCTTTGTTCAACTTATGGGCGGAACACGTGCACACACACACACACACACACACACACACAGTGTGTGTGTGTGTATATATATATATATATATACACACACACCTTGGTTAATTTTGGTTTTGCTTCCGCCCGAGTTATTCATTCTGACGAAGGTCAAGCTTGTCACTTCAGCTTCGACCTACAGTTTAACGTGCAATCCGAACCACGCCCCACCACGGGCGATCAGCAGCCCATAGTCTTAACCACTAGGCTACCCAGCGTATCCATTTATCTACCAAGCAATTTTCAGTGTATGGAAGGATGAACAGCTGGGTTTTGTTACGTAGCTCCCTTCCGTCACCGGGTCTCGATCCCGAGGCCGATGGATTTTTAGTCAGCGATGCTAACCACTTCACCGCCGAGGCAGATCATAGGCAACTCACATAGGCAACTGAGGTCGACTGTGGGATACAATAATTCGCAGATATAGTGGGGGAATTTTTCTGAGGTATCTGAGGTTCTGAGGTTCATTTGGTACCTCGAAATATAAAAAAAAATTGGATCACCTGAAGATCCATCACCCCAGCCTTTTTTAGTTAGCTTTATAAGGCTAACTAACGAAACTATCACGACCTAACCTAACCACTTGTCAAGGGCGTACAGTTGACCTAACGATTGGTTAGGTTAAGTCGTGATAGTTTCGTTAGTTAATAACCTTTGGTTAGCTTCCGCCCGAATTGTTCATTCTGACGAAGGTCAAGCTTTTCACTCCACCTTAGACCTACAGTTTAACGTGGAATCCGAACCACGCCCCATCAGCAGCCCAGCGTCTTAACCACTAGGCCACCTAGGGTACCCATTTATCTACCAACCACTTTCTTTATTGTGTGGAAGGATGAACAGCTGGGTTTTTTCTGCGTGCCGGCTGCCGTCCGGTCTCGAACCCGGGGCCGATGGATTCGTAGTCAGCGACGCTAACCACTACACCACCGAGGCGCATTCTACACCACCGAGTCGTTATAAAGCTTATAGCCTTATAAAGCTAACTAAAAAGGCTGGGGTGACGGATCTTCAGGTGATCCAAAACATTTATACGTATAAAAACAGAAACGATTTCGTTGTCGGGAAAAAGATATATTATTCCTGATTAGGTTAGGTCAGATTTAGTTCAAATTAGTTTAGGTTATGTTAGGTAGTACCTCACTATTTAAGGATTTAACAGAAAACACCGTTCAAGACTACAGTTGTGTCCTGAACACTTTTCGCCCTTCTGAGTGTGCGCGAGTGCGCGTGTGTTTGTGTGTGTGTGTGTGTGTTTACACTTCTTGTATTATTTTAGTTGTTTATTTATAATTTATTCGGGCAACAGCTAAAAACATGGTTTAGATCCTAAAAGAATTTTTTTAAAATAAGTGATAGAGAGCACTTCACTTCAAACGCCACTTCTTCAAGTGATAGCCTCTCGTATAAATGAGCCACGAGAGCACTTTTTCAAAGACATCTTTTTCCTTTTCTTTGTTTTCTCTAATTTTTCTTAACAATTTTCTTTTCAAAGTTTATAAAAAAGAAGAGAAGCACTTTTTACACAAACGCGCAACAACGTTTATTTGCTCAATTTTCACCACATTTTCACCACATTGATGTATTATTCATCACAAAATTACATATTTTTATTTTTACAGTCGAATGCAACGTATTGGATTTCTTGTCGACAATAAATTATTTACTTTTGAATCTAGGATTTGAAAGTCGAGTAAAATTGCTAACAAGTTTTGATCTCGCTTCAAGGATCGAAATAATATACCAAGACCCGCATACAGTGACTATACATCTTTTGGTTTTGTTGTAATAACATTTTAAACCCGGAACAGGACTTTGTGGACACCCTCTATATTAATTAATTTATTATAACTAATCGGGCGTCGAAGTAAATTAGTGTTTGGTTATGTTGATTATGTATGCCATAGAAAGGTAATTAAAAAGCTATATTCCCTATATTCCCAATATCTCCTCTATAGGAGGAGATTGTAGACACCAATCGACCAGGGAAATACTCTAGGAGGGACGTTAGGCAAGAGACAGGGAGTACTGGAACGCCCGTTTCTCCTGTCACTGTCCTCTTTAGCTGATCTTTTCTCGTGTCTCATCTACCCTGTGAGCAGCCCAGTATGTTCTAACACATACTTCTCCCTCTTATTCTTCACTACACGCATGCATTTTACACACTACACAATCTTTTCAAAATGCATACTTCTCCCTCTTATTCTTCACTACACGCATACATTTTACACACTACACAATCTTTTCAAAATGTATATATATATATATATATATATATATATATATATATATATATATATATATATATATATATATATAATATATATTTCAGACATAGGGTAATAGTAATAAGTAATAATAATAGTAATAGACTATTACAAGATTCTTCAAGTAATAGTATTAGATCATAATTTTTTGGCTGTAATAATAATAGTATAGAAGGCAAAGTAATAGATAATAGTCTATTACTTTTCTATTACAATGGCAATGGACATAATGTGTGAACAAAGAACTGAAAAAATGAACTAAATCTACTCTAAACTAAAATAAACATCTATGTGAGATTGTGAACTAATATTGTGGCAAATTTTTCCTTCAATAAAGTAAAATTTATCAAGACCTACACTCCTACAGTCTCTGAAATTGTAATAATTTGGTTGAAACAAATATTTGTTAACATACTGCTTCTAATTTCATTTAAATAGACATAAAGATCCTTTTCAAATGAGTGGAGTACCCCACATACAAAAGTAATAGTAATAGTAATAGATGACCAAGTAATAGTAATAGTAATAGAAACCCAGTAATAGACCCCATGTCTGAGATATATATATATATATAATATATATATATATATATATATATATATATATATATATATGTTGCAAGATGGCCTCTTCTTCGTTAGATAGCCATCTCCGATATGTAGGTAAACTCAGTATGTCGCTTCCTTGCACCGACAATGAAATTTATACTGCTGACGTCCACGGTTCTTCTTTCCTCTTTACTTTATCTGACTGCACGTTACGGAAAAAAACAATTTATACCTTCGCTCAATGGCGTCCCCTCCCTCAGTCCGTTGAGAGAATGGAATGCCTCTCTCGTGGAAGGATATAAATGACGAGTTTCCTTTTTCAGACTTTATTTCACGAGGATAGATCACTTTCAAAATATTAGATTTCTTTCACAGTAATTAGAAAAATCAAATCCTTAACACGACACTTGTTTAGAGAGTTATTAACGAACCAAGGACCTGAACCGAAACGGCTGTCCAAAGGGCGAGGCACGCACACGCCAGAAGAGCGAGGCATTGACTGCTCTCTCTCAAAGTGTTTCCACTCTGCCCTGGAGAAACTCCCATGGTGCCACGTTTACAAAAGATTCTTAAGGTTGCAAAGGTTGTCTAACAATGATATTAACAAAGGAATTTATATAATTTCTACACTTAACTCTTTTATGTGATTTATAATAGTCGAAATGAACATTTAGAATTTAGGAATCTCTGTTTAAGATTATAAATGTGGCATTTGTGGAGAGCGTTGTTAGGCTTATCGAAAAGGATGCCAGAAAATCTACTGGGCATTGAGGCAATTTATACAAATATTAAAAATTTAACGGATTCATATTTTAATTTATACGAATAGAATAATACTTTTAATATCTTTTAAAAAATTAATATTTTAATTTATACAAACAGAAATATCCTTAAATTTTAACAATAATTTATTTCCTGCGGAAAACTTTTTCCATATAATACATATATATATATATATATATATATATATATATATATATATATACTGTGTGTATATATATAAATTAGCTCGTAAGCCTCGGTGACCTTGATCTTGGTTCTCTTTCTTCTACAGGGGGCATTTTTGTGGGTGCTCGCCCTTGGCCCGGCCTTTCTACATAAAAAGGATTTATATCACATGTCACTTATAAAATAATACATAGATAACATGCAAAAATGAAATATTAATGATGAGTAAAGTAAAACAAGTTTCATTTCCATTCTAATTTGCATTATGTAAACTATAATTTAAAGAGGTACTTACGTATTATCGAGACTACCAAACGTCATTTTCGTTTAAACTAACAAAAATATCAGAATTTAACCTAACCAATCATCAAGGGCGTACAGTTGACCTAACCGGGCATTCAGTTGACCTAACCGGGCATTCAATTAACCTAACAGGTTAATATTGATTATTTCACCTAAATATCTTCTGACCTTTTCGTATTAGGCACTCACTGTCACATTTCTGGCAAGTTAAGGATGAGAGAATAACGCCGTAATTGATAAAAACATCCATTGCTTTGTCTTCATCTACTATTATCGGAACTACCTACGAAAAACACATTTTCCGTTTTAAGCGATTTTATTCATTGTGGATAATATAATAAATCAGAAGATATTTAGGTGAAGTAACCAATATTAACCTGTTAGGTTAATTGAATGCCCGGTTAGGTTAACTGAATGCCCGGTTAGGTCAACTGAATGCCCAGTTAGGTCAATTGAATGCCCGGTTAGGTCAACTGAATGCCCGGTTAGGTCAACTGTACGCCCTTGATGATTGGTTAGGTTAAGTTGTGATATTTTCGTTAGTTTAAACGAAAATGACGTTCGGTAGTCCCGATAATACGTAAGTACCTTTAAAGAATATTTGAATTCCAAAGACGAATTCTTACTTGTAAATATGACGTATTGTGTTTAGCCAAAGGGATATGGGAACATCCGTCACGTGATGTTACACCTTCAATTCAACAAATCGCGTAATCGTAAAGAGTTTAGTTTTCGCATAATACTTGATAGAGTTGATAAATATAGTTATGTACTTTAATATCGTCAAATAGTTAACAGAAATTAATTAAATAATATGAAACAGATAGCAATTTGTAAAAGTTGTCTCTGAGTTCCAGATTTACAAGATGGACGAAAGAATAGTTCCCAATGGAACATGAAAATCTGAAATCACAAATAGGAGGGAGAGGAGAAAGAAGTTTGTCATCGGGAAAGGTGTCGAGAACAGGCCACCAGAGAGAGAAAGAGAGAGAGAGAGAGAGAGCTAATGACAGTCCGTCAGTGAGAGTGTGATAGGCAATTAGAAGAAGAAGAGTGGATGGAGCAAATTAATCAAATAAGTTCCAGGCGCTACACAGAAATTGCCTAGAAAGTCAATAATAAAGTTAATTCTCAATCAGTTAATATATATATATATATATATATATATATATATATATATATATATATATATATATATATATATATATATTCAGTTTAAGTTTGCAAAAATATCGATTTAAGTTTTTATTTTTTTCTTCCGATTTGACTTCATTTTTCGATTCAAGTTTTATATTTTCGATTTGATTCAATTTAAATTTCGATTCCAGTTTTTCTGAAATTTCTTTAAGAATTTCTTTGTACTATTTATATTATTTTTTTTGGGGGGGGGGGGGGGGGGGGGGTACCCTATTGATGAATTCAGATTTAATTTTATATTTGTATTTGCATTCGATTTCTGTTTTTCAAAGAGAGAATTTGCTTTAGTAACTATCTTTACTTTTCGTATGATTAAACGTGTAAGCATCTATAGCCAACTGAATCAGCACGAAACACTCATCTTTTTTTTTTTTACTTATTCGCTTCATTTCTTTCACATAAAGTTTTATTTAAAAAAACTTTCAATTCGAAATGTTTTATTAATTCTTACACTTTTTAAATTTTAAAGCATACGACACGTATAAAATATACAAATAATAGTATTAGAAAGGGGATAAAACAATTAAATGCACCTCTGTTTATTATATACAAAATACAAATACCTCGTAAACTCGCGTGTTAAAATTAGAGCGAACATTTAAAATATTGTCAATGTTTTCGGTCAACAAATTGTTTCTTTGAGGACTTAAAATCAATCTAAAAAGAGAAAAAAGCCGTTCCACACTAACTTGTGTCATTGGAACAGCATGCGCAACTAAAGACAATTTGTACAGCTCCTCATGTTTTATCTTCATTGCGTTCCACCACGCAATTAGGCTACTGTCTGCTGAAATTCTTTCAATATTCTTAAAATCTCGAAGAGCCGAAATGATGCTTCTATTCGTAGCACTGTTGAGTTTTTCTTTATTTTTGCAGCAGCTCTAAGCATGTTTTCCAACTCATCCTCTCGTGTACTGGATGCCAAGCTTGCCGAAGATGTCGATTCCATTTTCGTGTGAAATTGGGTCAAATGAGTAATCGCACGTTCCTGTTCTACTTCGGATAGCATAACATTGAACCTAGGATCCAGATATAACGATGATATCACTACTTTTTTTGTAGGAGCTCCTTCTCTAGCATTCATTGCTTCTAAAAGGTTGTGAGCCAGCACGCATTTAATTTTTGAGGTATCACTTTTACACAGAAACCACAATTTGTAGAAGTCTCCTGGAGTCAAATTTTCTTCTTGCAGTCGTACTGTAGCTTTTTTGGCAGGTCTAATACTTGCAAAAATTCTTGCAGTTTTTCCCAAGCTTGAGGAGAAAGTTTTAAATCGGTTCCTATGAGTTCAATAAATTCATCAATGAACGGTCGGAGTTCCACTAAACGGAAGATCATGTCATATGTTGAGCACCACCTCGTCACGACGTCTACGATAGGCATATGATACTTCTTTGTTTTTCCAAAATATTCATAATAACGAATTCGTAGCTTCTTAGCAAGTTTCCGGGAATGAGCTATAGTATTTACAAGCAATCCTGCATTTAAAGTCTTTTATTGCAAGTTGCAAAGTATGTACAACACATTTAACAGAAAGAACATTTCCTAATTCCAACTCATCTAGTTCACCGATATCACTTTCATCGTTTGCAATGTCATTTCCTTCACTCGAGATCAGTTCTACAGCTTTTACCATATTTCTAGCATTATCAGTAGTAATAGAATACACTTGACGGACGCTTAAGTTATATTTCAATAGCACACTAAAAACCAGTTCCTTGATGTTTTCACCCGAATGAGCATGAGAGAAGTCTGTAAAGATAATGTTCGTATCTGAAGAGAATCTCCATTAATGAACTGGGTATTAATGGCTAGAACAGATCTATCCAGACGAGATGCGATATCTATTTTCAGTGAAAACATTCTGTTTTGCAGTTCTTCACTATTTGCTTCACAATGTCTGCAGCTTTCTTATCAACTAAATTCAAGATTTTCTTCGTATCCATTGATGTGTTGAGTGCGTTCTTAATTGGATCTATGATCTTACATAAACCACTGTCTTCTACTGCAGAAAATGGTCTTCCATTTAGAGTTACCAGTTCAACCATAGCATCATTAAACGTTTTTATATCCATTGGAAACTTATTATTGGACGAAGCATCTCTTGAATAGTTTTCATACGCTTAGTGTTGGTGTGATCTAGTGTCTGCTCATCTCGTGGCAAACATCTTTTCATCTTTGAATTAGAAGCTTCCCTTCTTCTTTCTAAAGCATTAAACTCTGTCTGATGGTGTCTTTCCAGATGCTTCTTTAGATTAGTAGCGCAAGGATGTTTCAAAATCATGCTTCATCCAGTCACTTTGCAAACTGCTGTTGCATGCTCACGAGAACCATGGAGCGTGAAGTAAGAATATACCACGTTAGTTTTATAACGTCCCATTGTTGGAAAAGGAATAAAATTTTAAGTTGGACTGCTACCTGTGAAATTTTTCTGATAAATGAAAGACAAGTAACAAACGCTTCATTTATATACATTAGCAGGTAAAGGAAGTGTCTTTCAGGAGAGGAAACACAAGGAGATTAGAGGAACATTCCAAAGAATAAACATTTGGAGAAATACCAAGGAGAATAGAGTAACATTCCATAGTAAATGCAAAACTTCACGTGAAATTCGAAATGTGACAATAAAATCCACACTAATAGACGGAGTTTATTGCCACAACAGTTTCGATGCCACTGGCATCCTCTTCGGGTGGATACAGAAAAATGAATGAACAAAAGTGTGTAAGGAAACAATCCAGGAAAGGTAAGGAACATTCTAGAAGGCCAGAGACCATTAAAAAATTTACACCTAGGTTAGATCCCGTTCACCCTACACCGGAAGGGATTTTTTGACCAAGAATCTCACCCGGTGTCGGGTGAACGGGATCTAACCTAGATGTGAATTTCTTAATGGTCTCTGGCCTTCTAGAATGTTCTTTACCTTTCCTGGATTGTTTCCTTACTCACTTTTGTTCATTCGTTTTTCTGTATCCACCCGAAGAGGATGCCAGTGGGCATCGAAACTGTTGTGGAAATAAACTCCGTCTATTGGTGTGGGTTTTATTGTCACAACATTCCATAGGATTAACATTTGAGTTGAAGTTTGGTCATTCCCATGGATTATCTCACTCACTCATGTAGATATAGATAGTATAGCTATTATCGAACTGAAAAATTTGATGGTCAGAAAAAACTGAAGACGTCCTTACCAAGTGATTGAACTTAGACAACGAAAGGAGCAGTCATTATTGGAAAGTATTTTGATATGGTATAAAAATTTTCCTCCCAAATTCTTTTTCTTTCATTTTTAAAACCATTGTCTCTCGTACTTTCAGCTGCGTTATTTTCTACATCGAATTAAAGGATAAATGGATATTTTAAATCCATACAAATGTTAAGTCGCAAAGAAAGAAAAATAATTCATGTTATTTATATTTTTTTGCAACAAATGCTCCTCAAAACTGAAACGCAAAACTGTTATTTTTAATCTATTCGAATTCAGATTTCAGTTTTTGATTGTTTTTCAATTTCAGTTCGAATTTCGATTTTAGTTGTCAGAATTTTTTTCAGTTCGATTTTTTTTCGATTTCAGTTCATAAAATAATATCGGTTTTATCAGTTTATCGATTCCAGTTCGATTCAGTTTCCCATCCCTGATATATATATAATATATATATATATATATATATATATATATATATATATATATATATACTGTGTATATATATATATATAATATATATATATATATATATAGATATTATATATATATAATATATTATATATATAAATTATTTCACGAAAGTGACACGTGAAAAATATTTATGATGAATAAAACCACGAAGGGAAAAAAACACAAAGTGGTGCTCAAGCGCTTTCGTCTAATGACATCCTCAGGAACACATATACCCAGTGTTCCTGAGGATGTGATTAGATGAAAGCGCTTGAGCACCACTTTGTGTTTCTTTTCCCTTCGTGGTTTTATTCATCATATATATATATATATATATATATATATATATATATATATAACCTTGATTAACCTTGGTTTTGCCTCTGCCCGAATTGTTCATTCTGACGGTCAAGCTTGTCACTTCACTTTAGATCTACATTTTAAAGTGGAATCCGAGCCACTCTCCACCAGCAGCCCAGCGTCTTAACACACTAGGCTACCCAAGGTACCCATTTATCTACCAAACAATTTTTTTATTGTGTGGAAGGATGAACAGTTATATATATATATATATATATATATATATATATATATATGTGTGTGTGTGTATGTATGTATTATATTATATTTGTTTCATATCTGTGACTTAAGTATATTATACTTTTTACAACGTGTTTCATACCTGATTCTGACTTATATGTGGTTCAAGTAATGACCACAAGTGGATCAATGACAATGTTTTTCTTTTTACAAACATTGTGTGGGAACTAGCAACCCCGTCCTTAAGAAGCTAACCTACCGTATAGTATCGTTCCCAGTGGGTATGGTAAATTCTATTAATTTAATGAAAATGGTTTGTAGAAAGGTAGGTTCAAAGCCAAAAGAGGGCCGTGGTTGACATCCGGTGAACTTAAAGCCTATTCTCGTATGAGATGGGCTTAAATAATATGACTTTTCCACGCTTTGCTTAACCTTAAGCCAGGCTTAAGGTTAAGCTGGCGTTGGCTACCAATTTCGTTATCACATAATCCGAGTAAAGTTCTCATTATTATTTCCCAGATTTAGGCTTGTAACAACGACAAGGTAATTGGTGGACAACCCGGAGCTATTGAAGAATAGGGACCCCAGCCTTCTTTAGTTAGGCTTATAAGGCTAACTAACGAAAATATCACGACCTAACCTAACCAATCGTTAGGTTAACTGTACGCCCTTGACGATTGGTTAGGTTAGGTCATGATATTTTCGTTAGTTAGCCTTATAAAGCTAACTAAAGAAGGCTGGGGTCCCTATTCTTCAATAGCTCCGACAACCCTTCACACTGAGTTTAAATTTAATTATAAATTTTACATTTTTAATCGCGTTGTAATCATCATTCTATAACTTAATATGAAATACTATGCTATAAATAACTTATTTCACCATTAGAAGGGCTGGTTTATGAGATTCAAAGTTATTAAGTTTGAATTTTTTCAGTTTTTTGTAAGGATTTTTCTTAAAAATTATAATACAAGTTATGAACAGACGATCGAAATATTTAACTGTAGGAAAACCTACATCTTCTAACATATAACCTTGGTTAACCTTCGTTTTGCTTGCTTCCGCCCGAATTGTTCATTCTGACGAAGGTCAAGCTTGTTGCTCCACCTTAGATCTACAGCTTAACGTCGAATCCGAACCACGACCCACTACGGATAGTCAGAAATTACAGTGTCCTCGCCCGGACTCGATCTCGTGACTTCTCGATCAGCAGCCCTGCGTCTTAACGACTAGGCTACCCAGGGTACGCATTTAGCTACCAACCAATTTTATTGTATTGAAGGATGAACAATTGGGTTTGCTGTGTGCCGATTGCCGTCACCGGGTATCGAACACGAGACCGGTGGATTGGTAGTCAGTGATGCTAACCACTATATATAGAAAGTTTCATAAAGGATCAAGGTGAATGAAGTTTAAACGCAAATAAAATTGATATAATTTTCTCCCCTTGTGGAATAGCTATAACTTTTTCACAGAATTTAATTTCCTACAACCTACTCTAAAAGGTTTTTAAAGTAAGGAAATAATCCAAAAAATTGTCCCATATTATAAATGCATAAACGTTCCCTGATCGAAATCCAAATTGTGCAATAAATGATGCTATTTCCATTCCTGAAGTAGTTTTACTTTACCAGAAATATTCGATAAATAGATTTTGTGGATTTTTAGAAAAGCAAGAATTTTGCGAGATAAAAGTTAGCGAATATTTTTTATATATTTTACTTTATGGTTCATACATTATTTTCTTTCATACTTTATAATATATGTGTGTGTCGCGAAAGACTTGAAGATTATTGTACGAGAAGGGAGGAGGGACGGGTGAAAGTGAGGAAGTGTTTTTTATTCTCCCAACTTAATGTTTTAGTCCCGCATCGCAAAATAGATTTTATATATAAAATGGGTGATCGAAAAGTCGTGTAACGCGCAACCCCACATCAAGATTTGATTAAATGCTAACTGGCCTAAGCTTAGCTTAGTTTAATTGAGGGGTAACCGTGCGAGGGAGAAGATGAATTTTTGCCAGGATCGACGTGTTTTTACTGTTGAACATTATTTTATGTCCAGATCTTACCTTGAATGTCAGAATGCATTTAGACGAGCGTTTCCGGATGTAACTGCACGAAACAAATCAACTATACATCGGCTTATCAAACGTTTGATTCTTGATGTGCTCAATGTCGGGGAGAGGAAACGTTCCGGTGGTTCCTTGGTATTAACAGATAATACGTTAGATGAGGTAGGTAATGTTTGCTGGATAATTCTCCATGTAACTTGTAAGTCTTTAAGAAAGTTACGACAACAAATTCATATTATGTCATATGAAAGTGTACAAAAAGCAACGAGGAAGCTGAAACTCCATGCTTGCCGAATTCAAATTGTTTATGAACTTAATACCAATGATGAAGAGAAGGGGTTCGTTACTGCCAGTGGTTTTGTAATTTCATCCGGAATGATGCAGGTGCTTTGGATACAGTGTTTATTACAAATTAGACATGGTTTCACCTCAGTAGGCATGTTAAAACAACAGAATATGGAGTTCTGAAAATTCACACGCCATTCACGAAGTGCCTCTACATTTCAAAAATGTTGGTGCTTGGTGTGCGATCTCTCGTCGATGATTGAACCTCCGTTATTCACTGAAACATTAAATGCAGAACGATACCAAGAGCCAGTTTATTACGCTGCTTAAAGCAATAAACGTAACTGCTGGTTTCAGCAGGATGGAACAACGGTTCACACTGCTAAAACAACCATGGAGATATTCAGGGAATTCTTCGGTGAGAGCATCATTTCAAAAAACCTTTGGCCGCAACCATCACCGGATTTATCTCCTCCTGATATTTTCCTTGGGGATTTATGAAAGGAAATGTATATGCCAACAACCCTCATACGTTATACCAACTTCGTTAGAATACTGTAAACTGCTGCCAGCATAGAAAAACAGCCTACACTTCATCGTGTCTCGGCAAACATGCTGTAACGAATAAATGCATGCTACAGGAAGAATGATGGACATTTCCAACATTTCATTACTTTGCCAACATATTGTAGGTCTTCTGTTAACAACTAGAATTTAGAAGAAAAAAGGGAATCATCAAATAACTCTACGTATTCGCTGATAAACACCTGGGTGGCTGACTTGCATAGTCGTAGGATCACCAATTTCAACAGAACTGAACAAGCAAATGTTTATTTATTTCTACTGAATGGAGAGGGGTTTTATGCACTCAAATTTCTGTACATTACACTCAAGCACCACCCCTCCTCCCTCTCTCTTACGATAAACTGAAGAAACGAATTTAGAAGCTTTTCTTTAGAATCTTTCTTTGGAAACTGAGGCTAACAAGAAGTTATCATTTTTAGATGTAACAGTTGAAAGAAAATATTCCAAATTCATTTTTTCACTTTATCGTAAGCCAACATTTTATCGTCTTGGGCTGAGGTTTTTTAGTTTTTGCCCTTTTCGTTTTAAATCTAATGTTATTAAAACTCTTTTATCGCGAGCTTATGAAATTTGTCCCTCTTTCCATTCACTTCATTTGGAATTTGAATTTCTGAAGGGATTTTCTAGAAATAATGGTTTCCCTAAGCAGTTTATTCGTCATGAGATAAAAAAGTTGTTGAATAACAAGTACTGTACTGAAGTATTGTTAACTACAGTTCCTAAACATAAATTTTATTTTTTGCTTCTGTATTTTGGACCACAATCTGAAAAATGAAGCCGTATGTTGGGTTCACTGCTTGTTAAATTTTATCCTCAAATTAACTTTCAAATCGTGCCTGACAATAATTTCACACTCGGGTCATTGTTTAAATTCAAGGATAAGTATGCCTTTCGGAATGCGATCGTGTTGTTTATTAATTTAGTTGTGCGCAATGCAATGGCTCATTTTATGTAAGTTTAACTAAGCGAACTTTGCAGTCTCATCGCGATCAGCGTGCTGGAAGATCTTCCAGAACTAACCAATTGTAATCCAGACCCCTCTGTTATTAGAAGCCATGTTCAGAAGTGTGGTTCGAGACTTTCATAAGATAATTTCAAAATTTTAACTACAGTAAGTGGTGAACCGAACTTGCGGATAATGGAATCCATTTATATTTATAAACTTAAACCAAATCTTAACGACAATAAATCCGCCCACCTCTTGAATATATTGTAATTTAGGTTATTATTATTTTTAAGCATAGCTTTACATTATTAACTTTATTGTGGGTGTTTTTTAATTTTTTTTTATTTTTATTTTTTTTTTTTTTTTTATAAATTGTTTAATTTTGTAATTAAATTTGTTTTTAAATTTAAATTTTTATTTTTATTTATTTTTACTTTTTATTTTTATTTTTTATTTATTTTTACTTTTTATTTTTATTTTTTATTTATTTTTATTTTATTTTTATTTACTGATGATGGAATATTTTCCAGAAACGTTTATCAAAAAATCATGATTTTTAAGCATCGTCTTCGCTGTTACCTTTATATTCCGATTGAGATTCCCAGAGAATACGCCCATCACAAACACATTTATATACTGTTAATATACATATATATGTGTGTGTGTGTGTGTGTGTGTGAGTGCGCGCGCGTGCACCCTGTCTTCACTTCATTATTTATGCATGCACAACACTTTCTCGGCAACTTCATATACATTTATTGTGTCATTGTTTGATTTCTTTCCATTTTATATACTGTTACGCGTCACACAGAATTCCATTTCATTACTTCGTCTCTCCTAATGTAAGATTTCGTTTTTACTCTCTTTATATCCCGAGTTTTATGCAGCCTATAAATCTTTTCCTTGTATAGGTTCAATCAAGAAGTAAAATGTACAACGACGGATATCGTATGTAAATGTGCTTTAAAAGCTTATACATCCAACGTTACATTAAAAGTATTATATGTGTAAGATTTAAGCGGTTTATGGGAAAATACGGCTATTCTGAATATACAGTAAGTGAATTTCGGGGTAAAAACGTAGTATATCTCGTTCTATATTGATCTACTCTTTAATCTTAGTTTTACGTTAGTAATTTTTTGGACAGAGCCATGAATTTCTTATTGTTACTTTTTATATACATATTATTGAAAATAATTTTAACGAGGTAAATAATTCGGTTGCTATGACAACAAAATTATTCCACATTTAAAATCTAGCGCTTAGAAAGGGATGACTTAAATCAAACGAACTTTCGGAGTAAATTTATTACCACAAGGATGGAGATAAAAGCTTTAGGAAAGTTAATAAAACGTCAAACGCCATTTCGTCCTCATTCTTGTTTTTACGCATTTGCATTAGCTTAATTTTGATTTGTGTATGTTCATAGCCCGACGCTCGTTATTTCATCACTAAATTAATTTGATGAAGGCGAATTTATAGCTGTGTTGGGATTTGTTGAACACTAATTTATAGCAGTTTGGGGACTGTTGAACCCTGATTTAATACCATACTGGGATTTTTAATAAGTTCCGATAAGGACATTAATTAATTTTTTGTGTAGAGTGTTCCCCTGGTAACCCTTTGAGCTACTGACCTACGTTACGTGCTGTTCTCGAACAACATCGTGAGATAAGTCCATATCGCCGTCAGTTAATTATTGGATTTCCAAGATAGGGGTAATTAGTTAAACAGTTTTGCATTATAACACTCTTGCATTATAACACTCTTGCTTCGAGGCCACCAGTTATTTGACAAAGTTCAAATTTGTTACAAGGATCCTGATCGGCTGAAAGTTGATAACCTATCATGAACTTTCGGCCAATCATGGCAAATCATGTATTTTATCGATCAATCATAGCAAATTGTCTTCTTTACAAATTTCATACGTTATAAATACATAATTGTTCAGGTAGCTGAATAGTGAAGAGAGAATGATGTATTTATCTACCTTGACAGATTTAATGGAAATTTTACAAAATGAAAGTGAACTGTTGCTTATTTCCAATTTAAAGGATTGGCAAATTGTACGAAATGTGGTATCCAGTGTATTTTATATAAAGTGGGTTAAAAATTTGGGTACTTGTAGGTTATCTTCCCCCCCCCACCACCAATTTTGACAGAATATTTTCGTTAAAACTAACGAAAATATCACGACTTAAACTAACCAATTATCGAGGGCGTACAGTTGATCTATTAGTAAATAGTAAATACTATTCCAGAAACAAACAATGTTATAATTAATAATAGATCAACTGTACGCCCTTATATTATTGGTTAGGTTAAGTCGTGATATTTTCGTTAGTTTTAACGAAAATATTCTGTCAAAATTGGTGGGGGGGGAGATAACCTACAAGTACCAAAATTTGTGCTTAGATGTCCGCGGAAAAAGTTTACGTTTAAAGAAAAAAATTAATCCACAGTACAGTTTTGTTTGTATGCATTCGTTCATATGTCCGTTTCTCAACAATGATTTCAATTTAATTTCATTAAAAACGGCTATTGACTGGTATAAATTGAAAGATCGAAGAAAGTAAATTTGGAAGATGGAAAGATCGGAGACGTCGTTTTGAAGGGATTGCTATCCACCATAGAGGTAAGTTACGTTATTACATCAGGCAGCGGGTGAATCTTTGACCCGGTTAGGCGTACGCTAGGCTAGGCTAGTAGGGATATATATATATATATATATATCACATACACGAGTATATATTAATCAATGTTTAATACATTCGTAGTTGCAGCCAGCGTGCGAAATTTCCCCTGGCCCGTTGGCCCGAGGCCAGTTGTTTTCACATCGGATCAGTAATTTTCATAAGACAGCTGGTCCGAGTGGCCAGCGATGTTTTAACCTTGCTGCTATCTTGGCAAGCCTAGTACAAGCCACAGATAAGCACAATACATGCGAAACGTTATTTATTTATTCATAAGATCAACAATATATAATGTAGCCTTTATGTAGGGTAGGTCTAAATAAATTGGCACATAGCAGACGAATCTTTTACCAATACCACAATAATATAAACGTGATTTACTATGCTCTACGTAAACTGTGTAATGATTGGCTTCAGGCCGATTAACCTTGCGTATCCAGCCAATGGCCATGTCGCTTGCATTTATTGCACACGAATTCGATAAAATTTGATGCTGGTAGTAGACTCGATCATGGTATAATAAGTTATTATGGACTCGATACTACTCAAGGAATTTTTTAGCTCTTAAAGAGTCTTAGCTTCTTAAGGTTAAAAATTTAATTGCCCCATAATATTATTTTTTTTGCATTTAGATTGTGAGCAGGGTGGGCCAGTAGTTTTCTTTACGGGCCAGTAGATTTTCAAACTCACTGGTCCTGTGGGGCCATTAGAAAATTTTGGTGAATTTCACTCCCTGGTTGCAGCTTAAGTGGAAGGAAGATGATAAGTTTAAAAATAAAATTTATCACATAGAGCATCATTCTACCCATACGCCCATTGCAGGGTACGAACAGCTCGCAGCAGCAGTGCGAAGCAAACAGGGGGTCATTGTACTGACTAGGCTTCCGTACGTACTTCATCACCACAAAGTAACAATGCTCTGTGTTATCCTAGTTCAAAGAATATCCAAATTATATTCGTGTTCATGCAATTTTCGTTAGTTTGTATTGCAGAAACTTCTAGTTTTATCAGTCCAGATGCTTCACATGACCAGCATAGAATTAATTAATTTACATCGCAAAGAAATAAATAAGCCTATAATTTCGGGGGAATGGAATTTGAAGGTTAACCTCCCTTAATGAAGAATTTTGCAAACTATTCACACTAAGATAATTAATTATTTCATCAATTTTATTAAAAAAAAATGAATAAAAATGACAGAGTTTTACAATTTTTAGATACTTGATATGACATTAATAGATTCACAGTACTCTCATCTGAATATGCCATTGAAAGCATGGAAGCTTTTTAGGCAAAAATGAATGACATTTAGCTTATTTATTATATAAAAATCAAATGGCAAGTAATAATAACAGAGACAACAAAAAATAATAATAATAATAATAATAATAATAATACAATACAATATAATATAATACAATATAAAGTTTACAAAATACAATATAAAGCTTACAAAATGTTACGTAATTTTAAATTAAATTATTTATTGTATATTTAGTAGAAAATAAATGATGCTGAATAAAATAAAAATGGAAAAAGAATGGTTTCTGGGTGACATTTATCTGTCCAGAATTTCTGATGTTGAGTACATTATTAAGTACATTGTAATTCTGGTACACTATAATTATAATTAAAGATTAATTATAAATTAAGTAAGTATGGTTAATTACAATTTCAGTAACAGTAAAGGATAAAATCATTTGACTAATTTTAATTAATATTATTAATTACGGCAGACCCCAGTTATTTCATAACATAATATTGTTAAGTGATTGTGATTATTATCATCATTGACAGTTATTAAGATAGAATGCAAACGAATATGAGTAGAAGCACATGTGTATGGTATTCCTGATCAAGTTTGGTGGGTATTTAGGGTGTCACTACAAGTCACAGGTAACGAATAACGAGTAATGTTAATGACACGATAATAACGGAAGAGACCAGAAGACATAAACGGATACAAAAGCAGTACAGTACTTCATGGCGTAAAAGGTGACGGTCAGGTGACGTTACATCAGTCATGCAGTAACAATGAAATGGAACAGACGAACGATAAGGGGTATTTGGAAGATATTTTCTTTTCTTTCTATTTTATCAAAATGATTAGTCGGGAGCTGAATATACAATCGCGAGTATTGAGAAATAAGTCGGAGGCGACTTCCCTGTCAGAAGCAACAAGAAGAAGAATGCAATTGAGTTTTACACATGAATGAATAACTGGGATCATTTTATACACATTCAAAGACTAAATACTGAGTAATTTGCCATGGTACGAGTATATACTTATATAAAGTATTTATCATCATAGTTAAAGGAGATTAGGATTAGGGTTCGATGGGAAATTAATTTTAGTTGGGATTAATTTGGAGATTAACTTACTAAATTCACAGTAGTAATTACGGGAAGACCAGCAAAGCTAAGTGATAAGGGATAATCAAAGTCAAAATGTGTTTAAGACTTCGATGATGTTTTCAACTAATTATAACGTTTTGTTAATGGATTTTTTCTAGGTGTTTTATAGGGGATTTTTCTTGACATTGTTCAGGGGAGTAAAAGAATAAATAAATGATAACTTAGATGGTTAGGGAGGATGAAATGATTGAGTCATTGAATGAAACTATATTTACGCAATAGACAAATGCGCTTATAGGACATGTACGGACTAGCGAGTGAATAACGAGTGAAGTTAGTAATTTAGTGTATAGACATTATTAACTTAATGAACTACATAAAAGACTAAAAATGTAATGAATGAGTTTAGTGTACGAAGTACAAACAAGGAATCTCGACCATGCAGCAACCAATTGTGCATGTACGATATTACGGACCTTATAGAGAATGTTATTTTATTAAAATTAATATAAAAAATAGAAAAAATGGAAGAAAAGGGGATATAATCCTGAGTTAACATTGATTTCATCAAAGGTAAATTACTCTTGGTTGTACTTCGATGGGGAATGAGAGCGAGGGACATTTGCTTTTTTGACCGAACTTATATCATGGCTAGGGCGGTCAAAAGTCAATAAGTCAAATTGTTTCCTATGGGGCACTTTTCGCTGAAACGACTGAAAATGCAATAAAAACACTGTAGGGTATATTCCAAAGTTAATAGGTCAACCAAAAGTCAACTTTTACCTGTTAGGTCAAAAAATAGCAATGAGGTAAATAAATTCAATTTTTGGAATAATAATTAAAATAACTAAAAATTGGCATCTTTTTGGTTAACTGGCAACTTCGCTGCTCGTATTTGTCTTATTCAGTTATGTCCGTTCTGGTTTTGGATGTGGGTTGTGTTTGTATGTATTGTGGTTACTGGTTACCATTTTTGATTTGTGATTTTTTCTGATTTGTGATTTCACTGATTTCGAATTTCTTTTGATTTCAGATATTTAAAATGCCAAAAGTTGCAGTTAGTTCTATTGCTAAAGTGCGCGCTATAATTGCAAAATATCCTAATGAATTCATTTGTTCAGGAAAAATGAGCTATACTGTCAGATTTGTTGTTTTGTGGTCAAGCATGACAAATCCTTTTTGTGGATAAACATCGCTCTAACCCAAAAGCACCAGCGTGGTATAGACCAAAATGTGGGAAATGAAAAGACGCAAACCCTTTTAAAGTACAAGTCTTCAGATTTTCGGAAAAACTTGTGACTACATTTCTGTCAGCCAACATACCTCTTCATAAGTTGAGCAACCCTCATGTGAAACAATTGTTCTCTGAATTAGGTGTAGCAGTGCCTTCCTTGTCAACTTGCAGATCAATAGCAATGAAACAGGCAGAAAGCGAGTTAAGTAGAATAAACATTTGCTAGAGGGTAAATTAATTTTCCTAATTGTTGATGAAAGTGAAGTAAGGGGCTCAAATATTTGAACATACTTGCTGATCTATTGATGTTCCCAAGGAAACATATTTAATCAGGTGCGATGTTCTTCTTGGAAATGTTAATGCACGAACTGTCATACACAAGATTGACGATACTGTAAAAGAATTCGAGATACCAAGAGAAAATTTCTGTTTACTTCTGTCTGATGCAGCTCGTTACATGGTGTCAGCTGGAGCGACACTCAAGCAACTTTTTCCAAGACTTTTCCATGTAACGTGTTTGCGCATCTGTTACATAATTGTGCGATGCAAATAAGAGCATTTTATAGTGATTGTTGACACTTTAATTGTATGTGTCAAGGCTTCTACTCTTAAAAACAAAAGAAGGAAGGAATTGTTTGCTGAAATAGGAACTCCTCCAGAACCGATTGTAACACGTTGGGCAAGCTGGCTGAACACTGCTTTTTATTATGCAGACAATTTTCCAGATGTGAAGACAATTGTGAAAATTTTTTGAGTAATTAAAGTAATTAATTAAATTAATTAAAGTATCGTTTTTATTATTGAAAGTAAAGGCAACTTTATAAGTCAATTTTTTCAATTCGTAAGGTCAACTTTCTTAATTTTTTCGGTCAACTTTTGACTGCCCTAATCATGGCACAATCATGAAAATATCGTAGTGCGATATTGGGAATGGTTTGAAAGGATAATTTCCATGGTTGCGACACCCATATTTAACTAGTTTCGTTTATATATTTTAGAGATTTGCGAATTGTTAGCATAGTTATGAACTGAGTAGATAACATATAAAACCTCAAAAGCTATGCGTATGTATTTTTATAACTAAATTTACAACTAATAAATTAAAATAGTAATAATAATAATAATAGCAATAATAATAATAGCAATAATAATAATAGCAATAATAATAATAGCTAAATATTCTAATAACAACCTAAATATCTCATGCTTTAACTTTCTTTAAAGAATCGTAAAAGTATATACTTTCAAAACAAATTAAAACGAATAACAAAACTACTTTCTAACCCAGGGGTTCTTAACCTCTGGGTCGTGACCCAAACTTGGGTCATTAAATTGTCATTTATCATTTATTTATGTTATCCCTAATCATTTTACCATTATTATTTCATTTTATTACCTATTACGAGTGAACTACTTGAAAGCATTGATCGCCGAGCTAGACCCGAGACCAGAATTTGGATCGCAGCCTAAAAGGTTAAGAACCCCTGTTCAGATCTAACCCAATCAAGTGAATACATCAGTTAGAGAATGATATTTAAGTGACTCCTGATTGACTTCGATCACAATCGTGATTCACTGATGACGTCAAATAGGACTAAATTAAATTCCACAGTGTGGAGAACAACGAACGATTTAACAAATTTAATCCTTTTACTGAAGTTCCCCTTCTTCAAATATACAGTTCTGACTTTAATATAAATTCTAAAATATGATTTCAAACTAATCCGTGAAACGAATTCGGGTTTTCAATTTGTTGCTCTCATTTTCGCGTTTTGGAATGCAAGCCTGGTTTGGCGCAAAATTGCGTTAATTTAATTTCAACGCGATACTCCTCCAGATTTTCCAGCTTTCGTAATGAAATCCAATCTAACTAGTTTTCGGCTGCCACTGTATATATATATATATATATATATATATATAAGGTAGTGCAAATGTAGGTATAAAGTAGGAATGCAGTAGTAGTGATAATAGTAACTAACTGTATACCTATTTTTCCACCAACCTACTTTCCACCATATAGACGGTGTGTGTGTGTGTGTATGTGTCCTCCATACGCACCCCGTGCTATAGTGGTTACCATTACTGACTACGAATCCATTGTTTCGACTCGATTCCCGTCGCGGGCAGATGGCGCGCAACTTACCCAACTGTTTATCCTTCCTTTGGTTGTTCCTTTGGTTGATAGATAAATGGGTATCATAAAATAACCAAACGAGGCTGAAGTAGGGTTGAACACAGGTTGGTCATGACATTTGTTCATAAACCCAACCAAAAAAAAAAAAAAAAATATATATATATATATATATATATTATAATATAATATACACACACACACACACACACACACACACACATATATACACAGATTACAGAGGGTTGACACAAAAATAAATAAACACTACGATGATTGTCCTCAAGAACAACAAATGGCAAAGCTCATCAATGGAATGCCAAACGTGTGTCAGCTTTACATAATGAACAGGGGATATCAACACTATTCTAAATACAGTATATTCATTCAATAAATCTGGCATTATTTATTGACTTTTATTATGAAGTCATGTAAAATCCGAAGATGTCTATTTAAGTTTGTTAATCCCTTATATATATATATATATATAACGTAAAGAACGACGCTGTATAGAAGACATTCCGCGCAAGATGAGGAGGGAGAACGAACAAATGAAAAAATGAGGTAACACCCGGGAATCGAACCCGGGATCTTCCGATTGCCGGTCAGATATGATAACCATTACACCATGGGCCTCACTCGATCAGAAGTCGTAATTTCTCCTACATACGCGCAGAAACCAATGCCCCGAGGGACGCACCTCCCGCATGCCGCACATCTATACTATATATGTAGGAGAATTACGACTTCTGATCGAGTGAGGCCCATGGTGTAATGGTTATCATATCTGACCGGCAATCGGAAGATCCCGGGTTCGATTCCCGGGTGGTTACCTCATTTTTTCATTTGTTCGTTCTCCCTCCTCATCTTGCGCGGAATGTCTTCTATACAAGCGTCGTTCTTTACGTAATTATACTGCGTGTTCTTTGCAGTTGAAAATGTGTATATATATATATATATATATATATATATATATATATGAGTGTTCCTGAGGATGTCATTAGACGAAAGCGCTTGAGCACACTTTGTGTTTCTTTCCCTTCGTGGTTTTATTCATCATATATATATATATATATATATATTATATATATATATTATTATAATAATATATATACTAGGTCTGTTCAAAAAGTATCCGGACAGGGTGTTTGCTTATTTTTAGAACAAGGTCACGCTTAGAGTTGTGACTGTGTTAAACATGTCTCTGTATGTCATGGCAAGTTGACTGATAGAGTTGCACTCATTGTGTAGCGTCAGTCCACTGGTGAGCCCATAAAGTTAAACGTGTTTTGTTTCGAGGCGATTTCATGTTGTTTGGTTGGTTTTTTTTATAATGTGAAGGTGTTGTGCACAATGAATATGCTCCACAGGGACAAACAGTCAGCAAGAAATTTTACATTGAAGTTTTGAGACGTCTACGTGGCAATTTTTGGCCAAAAACGCTACTCCCCCCCCCCCCCCCAAGTACAGCAGCCTCCATATTTGCCAGATTCGGCTCCATACGATTTTTTTTTTTTCCGAAGCTGAAACAAACCCTGAAAGGACACTGATTCGATGATGTTGAGACCATTAAAAGAAATTCGACGGAGGAGCTTTTAGCCATTCCGAATAGTGCTTTCAAAAAATGTTTACAACAGTGGCAGGATCGTTGGGCAAAGTGTGTGGCTTCAGAAGGAGTGTACTTTGAGGGAGCTTAAGGCCCAAACCCTGTAAGTAGCATATTCTATTTATAATCGCATCAGTCTGGATACTTTTTGAACAAACCTCGTATATATATATATATATATATATATATATATATATATATATATATATGAAGAAAGACAAAAGCGAGAGCAAACATTAATTTATTTTTACAAACGTTTCGGAAGTACCCCTTCCATCTTCAATGCCAAAAAAAAGAAAAATTCGTGGGCATGAGTTACCGTACTTCGCCCCCTCTCTCCCGCGCTTCACACAAGTATCAGAGCTCATATGATAAACAATATTCACCGTCTCGGGCGTCTCCAACATTCTGATTTTCAAATTATTGACCGTTGTTATAATACAAATGACCTAAAAATACTTGAAGCTCTTTATGTATATTTAGCAGTGACGACTGGCGTATAGGAGCGATGGAGCGGTCGCTCCCCCTTGCTTGAAACGATAAATATTAATTTAACAAATAAAAAATATATTAATTTTAAGATATTCAACAATTATTTTTATATTTTATTAAAATATTTTTTAATACAAATTTATGGCTTCTTTTGACATATAAGTACCGTACGGAAGCACCATGTGATTGTTTATGTACTACAATTCTAAAAATTATAAATTTTATGAAATCGCACCCCCATACATTTATACCACGAGTCGCCACTGATATTTAGAAATAAATTGAAACCATTTTCAAGTGATTTTCAGACATCGGTCAAACTATTAGTAATAAGTTGAATTTTTATACCTTGCTTTTAGATTTTAATTATTGGTTTTTAGATTTTAATTACTGGCTAATCTTTTATTTTTAGTGCATAATATTGCAAATAGTCACCTACATTGTATTTTTTTCCAGTTCTTGATTATTGATTTTTTTAACTTAATTTTAAAGTAATTATTAATTTTTTTAACTGAAGATGAAGGAGTATTTTCGAAACGTTTCGAAATATAAATTGTTGTTTGCTGTCGCTTTGGTTTTTATTTTTATATTGCTTGTGGGTTTCCTTAAGAACAAACCTGTTTCATCTCTACGTAAAAGTGAAAAATTCTAACATTCATTTTTGCATATAAGTTCCAAACTTGCATGACACGCTACTGTACATAATATTCGTGCTTGGAGAATAAATTTTTTTTTTTTTTTCTGTTTCATCATTTAATTTTTGCTAAAGTAATTTCCGGTTCAATTAATATCTTCTCATACTTCATGACTCTTTTCTTTTATGATTACCTAATTATTTTTCTCATTTAATCATATAATCTTGTTAAAATCTGCAATGTTCATTTTTTTTTATACATTCTCTCTTAGTTATAAAAGATGAAGTCATATCCCGCCGAAACTCTAAATTAAGACTTTAATTTTAAATTTTAATTAGTTAATGTTGGTTCATACGCATGTTTAATTTTAATTAATAATAAAATGCATATTTTAATCTCCATTTTTAGTTAACTCGGCGAATCATGATAACGTCAGATCTATCAAAATACTGTTTAAGGGAAAAATGTGCCTTCATCTTCAAATATCTTGCTTATCTGTCAATATGTTGTTACAACAAAAACTTGGCTTTATCCTCAGATATTTTGCAAAAGAATTCAACCTATTGAGAATCATAAAAACCAGTCAAATAAAATAATAATGACGTCACTAGCTTGGATAGTATATAAACCACTGTAACTTTTCAAATTTATTCTATTCTGTCTGATCTGACCTAGAGGTTGAAGCATTACCTGTAATATTTTAGAAGCAGTAAAATACAGTAAGAGGATATCTTTGTCTTCTCCTTTGAGTCCTGTCTTCTCTAGAGAACTTAGTATTAAAGTAAAATAAATAATTTCTCCGATACGCTACAAGAAGAAACGGGGAATCACCAATCACCTAGTAAGTGTTCACAGAATCATCCGATCCGTTGTAAGAAGAAATCGGAATATAGTATCAAAGAACCAGTCCGAGTCCTTACACAGTACCAGCTACCTCAGAGCGAAAAATCCATTGCTGCCACCTAACTAGAACCTCCGTCAACCTCGAACCAACCAAGGCCAGAAACGGAGGATTAACATATACAGTGTGTGTGTGTGTGTGTATATATTCCCCCTTTTCCTCCTATATATACAGAATATTCGTCCTTTTAATTTTAATTAAATTTTGAAAGGATTGAATGGAATATTCGAGATTTTTATATGGAAAATTTTCGAGAGAGAGAGAGAGAGAGAGAAAATTAAGAATACTTTACTATTTTATTTTACATTTTCTTATAAAAATGTTTCTTATAACGAAAAATTTATTGAGAGACCATATGAAGTCAGTGTGAGTTGCAAGAAGCTGCGTAAACAATATAACGACTGTCAGATGTACTGTACTTCATTACTTTTCCACTATAAAGGCCGTAATAGTAGTACCACGGTGCCACGGGTTGTACCTGGAGCCTCATAGCGAGGGCATATATATATATATATATATGAAATTTTTGTTGGAACTTTGGTGGCCAAGTATACAACAAAGGTGTTTTAATCTTTTTATTCATGAAATAAATTTTAATTTACATATAGTAATATAATCACGACTATACTCCACAATGTTCAATTTGTACTATGTAAATTAAATATATAAGGTAGGCTATAGATAATACAAATGTCTATTAGTGTAAAATAACTTTAATATAGTGTAATTAGTTATTAAATAAATTATATTAGGTTGTTTCTATTCTCCAAGTAAATAGGATTTAGTTTGATAATAAAAACCCACTCTAATAGACAGAGTTTATTTCCACAACAGTTTCGATGCCCACTGGCATCCTCTTCGGGTGGATACAGATTCGTTTTTCTGTATCCACCGAAGAGGATACCAATGGGCATCAAAATTGTTGTGGAAATAAACTCTGTCTATTAGAGTGGGTTTTTATTATCATATTTTGACCTTCACGTAGAAAAGTGAAGTTTTTTTTGCATTTATTAGGATTTAGTTTAAGTCGGATTCAGTCTCAAAGTATTTAATATTACGAGTATTAAAAATGCGTAGTTGCCGAAGCAATTCCTCGAAGACTTTCACTAAATGTTATTAAAAATTCTTTAAATAATGACTTAAATGCTCTAAATCGTGATAGAAAAGTGTTATGCTTGAAAATACTACAAACGAACATATATTGTTTACATAAATTGCAGGAGTACCAATACAGTTATTTGAAGTTTTGGAAGAATTTCGTCTTAATGACCCAAAAGCTTTTAATTAAAAGATATCTGGTTCTATTTTTCTTGGAATATTTCCCTACTGCAATCATAAGCATCATACGGTGTTGTGCGTAACCTTTTGCTAGGGTGGTGCAAAGTTTACTGGACTACCAAAGTAGATATGTTATACAGTACATGCTTTAATCAATAACTTCATTGTGATTTCAGATCAATAACTGAGGGTGACGATGGCTGGTGTCGTTGGAGACAGTGAAGAACAACGGGTGGTAGACCGAATTCGAGCAAATGCCTAATGAGAAACAATGGAAGTAGGTGCAACTTTCATCAATCGGAAGTGGATCACTCAAAAACTTCATCGTATTGAAAGAAAAGTGACTGACAATTGGAAGAAGGGATACGAGTACGACTCGTGCTTTACAAAATTTGGCGAAGGCAAGCCCGAAAAACTGTCACAGAAGAGCAAAGACATTGTGACTGAAAGCAGTGGCAAACTGCGACGAAGCTGCACTCAAGTTGTCAAAATCATCTTGGAGAGGCGAAAGAAGGCTGTTGACCGGTCAACGATTCAACGATATCGCACGAGACACAGATCAAAGTCTTTCCATGTAATTCCAAAACCAGTGATATCCTAAACAAGCCTTGAGAATCGACTTTGGTTTTGCGATTATTTGCGTCTGTGGTATGAAGATGATTTCATGCACTTGATACCACGTGATGAATTCTTCGTTTGGACTGTCCGTCAGCCAAATTATGAAAATGAGAGAATGTGATCACTTTCCATAGAACTTATTAAAGACGATGAACATTATCAACAGCTTTGGAAAAGAATCTCGTTGCATTGGGATATTCATTTTCTTCACTGCTGTAAAAATGATGTGGGTGAGCAAAGAAGAAAGCGCTTCATGAGATATTGTATATTGTCGGGAGATCATTCTTACAGAAAATGCCATTCCATTCTTTTGCATCCACAAAATGTAAATAGAAACCTCGAAAGTGGTTTATCTTCATGATAGTGCCCATGCCACTGTACAAATATCACTGTTGTAAAGAAAACTTCTGTGTGCGAGAAATTTTTTCGGGAAAACCATATTAAAATAAACTTAAATATAATCACTTTCAATTAATTATTTAAATTATTATTACCTTTATCACTTAAACGAAATGTAAAGCAACATATATTCTAAAAAGCATTGTGCTGAAAAGGTTTACTTCGCGATATTTAATTCGAATGTTGAAGTGTAATAATTCACATTTTGGCTTCTCAAATTCTCAAATCAGTTAAGTGGTTGGCATTGTGTGCCAACATGCAGTAATTTAATACGATGCATGATCAATTAGTGCACTGTGTTTCCTATTGCAGATTTAAAGGGTTTGTTTAAAGGTAGAGCAGTTCTGTTTGAGATTCCTGTGTTCGTTCACTCGTAAGAAACGAACTTTCTTAAAGGTTTTATCCAAAAATTCAGTTCCGAAATATCTTTCCGAAAACATTTGGAACGTTTATTAAAGAAAACCCCAAAATACAAACCTTAGAAAACGATATTTACTATTTCAAATACTTTGGATACTTATCGGAAAATCCAATCCAACTTAAACTGAATATTACTGTAACCTTTTTCGGTGCTACTGTAGTATGCGGTCTACCTACGATTGGTTAGGTTTAATCATGATATTTTCGTTAAAACTAACGAAAATATCATGACTAAACCTAACCAATCGTCAAGGGCGATTGACAATGGGCTGTAAACAAACAATTAGTAAACAAGATAAGAAGCTATAATTAAAAGGTAGACCGCCGAATCGTAGGTAGACCGCATACTTTAAGTTCATTTTCATAAAAAATGCAGTTTCAAATTGTATTTCAATCATGCTTTCTTCAGCAATTTACAATATTTATTTAACTATATTTGTTGCAACGCAAATTCTTATGGTAACCGACACCGCCAATTCAGAATATGAGCAGACGAACATGTAAATCTGAAGCAGAAATACTCTTCCTTTAAACAAACCCTTCTTATCTGCAACAGGGAGCACAACGAACTAACTGATCATGCGTTGGACCAATCTTCGTTTCAAATTATGCTGTCGTACGACAACAGCCATTGAACTGATTTAAGGATTTTCAATTACTGTACGCACGAACTGTACTATATAAATTACTGTAATTCATGAATTTAAACCAAATCTGAATTTACACTTCAGCATTTGAACTAAATATTACGAACTGAACCTTTTTATAATATAATGCATGTTGCTTCACATTTTTAGTGTTAGTAAAATTTAATATTATAAAAATTAATATCCAAAATTTAAATAATTAATTAAGAAAGATTATATATAAGTTTATCAAAATCTTTACTTTATATGCACTGAAAATGGAGGGAAGTTCCTAAAACGTGTTAATAAAAATGCTTTGTAAATAATATGTATATTATGTATGTATGTATGCATGCACAACCTAGTTCTCACAATAATTCTTGATTTTATGCCATACATAATTCAACTGTGCTGAGTTTTACACTCAGTTTTAAAAGAAACTGTAATTTGTTAAAACGTTTAAAGATGTCAGAATCTCTTTACAAGATGGCTGACATCTCGCGGGAGAAACCGAGACAGGAAAAGCTCCAGAAATGAAAATTCGCTTTTCGGAGATAGTATCTGGGAATAATACATAACGAAAGAGAAGATCATGTTCGTAATCCCAAAAGCCCAATAAGGAACTGTATCTTTCCGGCTATTTTATCTAGAATATTTTCACGGATCTAAAATCCGACTATTTTGCATACATTTTCCGGATCTATTATTCACGCCGTTTCTGTTGGAGTTTTACGATAGGCCCTTTGCGGGTTTTTATGTCCAATTAGTGTGCCCACATAAATTTCGTGAATGGGGTTTGGAGGGTTTAAAGGGTTTAACACTTAGAACCTTTATACACCAATGCGGGTGAAATGTAGGCCATTACACAAAGCTTTTATATTTGACTTCTTGTAGTGCCTCGTAAACTTTTATATACAGATGTCATTTACTTATGCGCAAAGTTTATGAAAAGAAATAAGAGGTAAAAGCGAGACATTTTAAAATTAAGGAAACAACAACCACAACAACAACAACAATAACAACAACACTATCTTCTTTTGAAATGTATGACTGAGAATACGCAAGGAGAGATTTTATATTTTCAGGCATCTCGTAGAAGCACTGTTGGTGCCTTTTTCGTTGAAACAATTTTATGGCATCGTCTGGAAGTTGTTACTCCAAAGTTTTATTCCAATATCTACATCTTAACCTTTTAGCAAATGAAAAGGTTCCTTTCAGAGTAAACAGAGAGTGATAAGTTGGTTAAACATCATTTGGAACGAAGTTTAAATACAATAGTATAAAATTGAACTTACAGTTTGTTCAAAACCGTGTTCTGTAAGCTTTGTCATAGTCTCTCTCTCTCTCTCTCTCTCTCTCTCTCTCTCTCTCTCTTTATATATATATAGTTGATGTTTACAAAAGCACATCGTACTGATCAGAGCATTTTTTAACCTAGTGAGTGGGCGACATGAATGTCACCCAGTGAAGAAAATTTGTCGTCCAGTAAATGAAATTTTAGGGTACTGGGCGACAAGGAATTTTCAAAATTTGTAAAAATAGAATTGTCTTGGGAGTTGTCTTGGGAGACCCATAATGGGTGCACACACATTTCTACATTACTGTACAGTCTTTACAGCCACACCTACACTTTTCCTCGTATGTGTATACACAATACACGATTACGAACACAGTTAGGTAGACCAGCCATGAGTGGATCCTAGGGTCTTTGTTGGTCTGAAACATTATAACATTATAACAATTAGAACTGTTTATCCTAAATGTAAATATGAAATTTACATTGAATATTTATATATAGATAATGCTAGTGTTATTTCAGACCACATGGGGATGGTGACCTGATTAGGGAACATCCGGATCCATAGTATCCTTAATTCAGGGGTGTGCTTGGACCAGTTCGGTCCGGTTCGCGCGAACCGGTTGTTAAATTTTGATTGGATCACTGAACCGTTTGTTTGTTTTTAACAAATATTTAACAGTCATTAGAAATTTATTTATATCTAAATTTTTTTTAATTTTTTCAGGATTTTATAGAAAAATATAGGTACCTTACCTTATGAACCTTATGTTGTTTCGTGCGTTGGTCTCTCTTCACACGGAGGTCAAGCTGATGGCCCCGCCACAAGCAGTGGTCGTTTCAATATTTATTTATTTTTTTATGAAAAATTAGTTTATTTTTAGATAATTATGTCATTAGTGAGTATAAAGAATATGTTAAATAATTTCTGCCAAAATGTTACAAAATGCTGTTTGGAAAAGCGAAAAAGGCGTTGGCTTCCGGGCCTCCGCCCCGAACCCCTCTGGGAGAGCTACCGCTCACCCCAGACCCCCTAGGTTAATGACTCGCGCCATTGGCGCTCGCAGATTTACACCCCTATCTGTATCAGAACCGGTTGTTAAGAAATTGGCAGCACACCTCTGCCGTAATCCCCACCCCCACTTCCCGATCTGCCTTTGTCGCCCAGTGGGAAAAACTTTAAAAAAATGCTCTGGTACTGATGATAATCAAAAGATTAAAGGTTATTCAAATCTGAGTTTAGAAACGAATTAAATTCTCCAATCACTCATAAAGGATGTTGCAAACGTCGTGTTGTTGTTTTTTCCAGAATTTTTTTCATTTTTTAAAGAATTGTTTTTCCAAAAGAAACGTAAATTTAGTATTTGTTTGTCCAAATAAAAAATGGGAAAATCCGTTTTGTTTGTTGCATCTTCGGATTCATATTTTTACCATTACATCATGTCATTGTTCCCTCGAGAATTTTCATGGTGTTCAAAGAAGTCGAGTAAGGGGTCACGCCGACCTAAGACTCTGACACGGGGGTCGTGGGGAAAATCTGGCTGAGAAACACTGCATTAGCCTGAATCGGATAAGTGAAGCTTTGCACATTTCTGTGAACATTGCTCAGAGGTGGTCTGCCAAAAGTCTTGAAATCCTGAAAAACACCCCTTTGACAACACCCCTTATCTTGTTCAAACAAATATATAATGTATTTTTTCCTTGAGTGGTGTCACCAATGCAAGAACACATTTGCCTCTACTTCTTCAGAAGTTCCTTGTTCCTGTTTTGTATATGGAACAGTTCCCAACTTATTCCTTGCTTTGATTAAATTTAATATTATTCAGATAAAACCAATTTATTTTTACTTTCAAATAAACCTCTTTCTGAACTTGACCTTGAAGTGTCCACTCTTCTGAACTGACCTTGAAAGTGTCCACTCTTTCAGAAAAATAACTTATTATAATAATGACGTATATAAAAACTTGACTAAGATAGCAAACACTGTTTCAAATAATTTAAACCGATGAATGATTAAAGAAAAGGGATCTATTGAAGAATAGGGACCCCAGCCTTCTTTAGTTAGGCTTATGAGGCTAACTAACGAAAATATCACGACCTATCCTAACCAATCGTTAGGTTAACTATACGCCCTTGACGACTGGTTAGGTTAGGTCATGATATTTCGTTAGTTAGCCTTATAAGCTAACTAAAGAAGGCTGGGGTCCCTATTCTTCAATAGCTCGAAGAAAAGTATGCTTCAATATTTATATACTCATAAATGAGATAACTTTGATCCATAAAATGATACTTAAATCCTAACTGTCCTAATCTATTAATTATTATTAGTTAAACGGTAAAAATGGAAACTTACAGAAAGTATCTTTGTTAGCGGAGAAAATATTTCTCTGGGTTTATGTCCACACTGCACTAGATTCAAGGTTCGTGGAGTCGATAAAACTTTGATTCCAGACTCTTTCAGAATTAAGAATACTTCCTGTTTTCTCGATAATTACTTTTATTTTAGTAGTAAAATAGTGATAATACTGGGTGATTCACTCGCCGGTAGCACCAGCATATCGTATTAGCGATACTTTGAAGCTACCAAGTACCAGCGGGTGAATCACGTGTACTTTAAGAAGACATCTTTGTTGAAATAAATCCTTGGCCTAGTATGATTGGAATGTGTTTAATATTTAAACCAGATACATAGTATATATATATATATATATATATATATATATATATATATATATATATATATATTAGTGATGTAGCGGATGTCATTTTTTTCACATCCGCGGATGCGGATGAGGATGTTTGATTTCAACATCCGCGGATGCGGATGAGATGTTTGATTTCAACATCCGCGGATGCGGATGTCTACATTTTCGTTATTTTTTAGGATATATTCGAGATTTGTTGTGTTTAACGTATATAAAAGTTTATTATATAGAGAGAGCTGTAGCTATAATGTAGTATAATGATTAATTGTACAATAATTGCTGTACTTTCTCGAACATATAAAATAATATCAAGCATCTAACTAATATAGAAATCAATTAGTGAATTCGTCTGCAATAAATTCGTTATATTTTGTTGAGTTTCAGCCACAATTAGAAACCATAATTGTGTTACCAGGATGCGGGACGTGAACCCAACTCAAATGCACCCCACCGACCTCTTTCCCCAACCTCCACCCTTATAGAAAGAGATCTTTAATTAGCTTGATAACTATTTATATTAAGTTTAAAGTTTTATTAGGCATATTTTAAATGAGTAATTAAAATAAAGTAAACTAAGATGTTCATGTTTAATGTTCAAACTTAATTATAGGAAGGTTATGCTTAAGGAACATTAATTTTTCTGCCTTTTCTGATGCCAGTCTGTTTCTCTTTTCATCATATATTAATCCAGCACTGCTAAATAATCTCTCGCTTGGTACGTTTGTTGGAGGACAGGCTAAATGTTTCCTTGCAAGTTTACTCAAGTATGGATAGATATTCTGCGTATTTTTCCACCAACTAATAGGCAGTGGTGGGCACGCGCAACGATTTTTGTAGCGCCGCAGTCGCAACCGCAACTCTGCTGAAATAGTTGCGCCGCACGCGCAAGTGCAACCCTTTTCAAAAAGTTGCGCCGCAAGCGCAACCAAAAATGTTGCGGCGCAATGCCCACCTTTGCTAATAGGATGTCACATGCCAGCCAGGCGTTTTTCTTGGTGATAGCTCTCGATCATTTTTACTACATCTTTGACATCGCGTAGGTCTCGTTATTGCTGCTTGACTCAAGAAACTGAGAGACAGATTCTGTGATAGATTTGCTTGTTGAAGGTGTTGGTTCTGTCACTGAAACTATTAATATAGTAGAATTTGATAATTTCCGCTTATTAATGACATTTTATCTCAACGGTCCACATCCGCACGACATCCGCAGTCCAAAGTGCGGATGCGGGTGCGGATGCGAGAAAATGTGCGGATGTTCCGCGGATGCGGATGCGGATGTGACCTACATCACTAATATATATATATATACACACACACACACATTGTGTGTAGGTGAAAGCATTTTTAAAATTAAAAAGTAAACATAGCGTTCATGTTCCTCAATTTTCTCAGTAGGCGCAAATGTAATGAATACGAAGCCTGAACAAAGTCAGGACACTGGAAAAAAAAACCACATTCTTATCCTAAATTTGCGTACTTCTGATTATATCATTCTCTATCGTCAGCATGATGTATGAACTTTTATTATCATTCTATGTGAAGAGATTGGTACTTGGTTAACCGTTTATAATAATACTAAAAATTTACAATAACCGTATAATTGTTTAAAACAGTATTCCATCAATTCAAATCTTTAGTAAGAAACAAAGTGTTTAACTCGATATTAGCCTTCCTTTGCAGGGTAACATGAAAGCTTTTTTTGTTTTTCAGAAAAAATTAACTGCAATATTTACCTTCCGACAAAGAGTTAGAATCATATTGTCATTACCGTCGTGATCAATACTCGTAAATTCAATCATTTCCCATAATAATAATAATAATAATAATGGCAATAATAACACAGCTCAACAAAAAAAACTTTTTGTTCGTTGCCAAGGAAATTCGTACGAATTAGGGTATTTTGGGGTTGCTGAATTCCAAAATGAAAGTAGTTTTTCCGATTTGGCTCTAGTTCTTGAGATAATGAATACCCTCAATTAAAGGAAACGTAACCATAACGCGTGCATATGGGAAAACTACCGGAACATTCTAGATGGTGAGACACGCGAATATTCTTAGTGTTTACTCCGCGATCATTCTAGAATATTGCCCCTCCGTATATAAGTCATCGGCCACCCAACCAGGAAGTAGGCTCCGCCTGAACATTAAATTTTTTGCATTTTTACGTGTTTCAATGGGGTACCAATTATCTCATAAATTAGAGCCAATCTAGCAAAACCGATGTCATATTCGGAATCAGCACCACAAAGTTACCCCAAAATCACTCTAATATGATTGGCAATAAAATGAGTGTTGACCAGTGTAATAATAATAATGACAACAATAATAATAATAATGATAATAATAATAATAATAATAATAATAAAATAATAATTTACAATCTAATCCTTCTTCGCACATGAGCCCTGTTTTTACCAGATAACTCGTAAAAATATACATGGGAAAATTTTTCTCTTCCTTCCTTCAGGAATTCTATTAAATTTTTTGTCCACGACCTAATGCATGATTTATCATAAACTCATTCAAACAGCGTTTCCTCGTGTTGGTAAACAAAGGTTACGTGTTAGATCGCTAAAAATAGTTTAATATTATATGTGCTACGAGAGATGAGGTATGAAAAAAATGGCTTTCGGTTTAAACACGTTTTATAATTTGCCTGATTTTGTAAATTTTGAGAATTATTTTATATATATATATATATATATATATATAATATATATATATCAGTATAAATTAGGTTAGGTCAAGTTATTAGATTATAGTAGGTTAAATATCATCAAACAACCAAGAATGTGAAAATGTCGCGGTTTATACGATAGATACAGTTGTATGTGCGTGTTCTTAGCTTCCCTACGGAATCGCGACAACCTTTGGGATACACAGAGCCCATCGAGATACGAACGTGCGTACCACGACGTTAGTAGTGTCGCCGTGGTTTATCTTCATAAATTCTATTTTTTATAAAAAGGTATATAATTAAAGTTATGCTAGGTTAGGTAAGGTTAAATTAGGTTTGATTAGAGTTATTAGGTTTTTAAAATTGGGTGAGTGTCGTGATGCAAAAATTTATATGTGAGAAAGTATGAAAATGTCGCGGTCATCTAGGGAAGCCAAACGTGTGTGTGTGTGTGTGTGTGTGTGTGTGTGTGTGTTTGGAAGTAGAACGAATTGAATAAAATCAAACCTCGAAACTGGAACTGGGAAAAGGTCGAACTGGAATAAAACCGAATGAAACTAGATCGAACTGAACTAGATTGAGTTTCATTCAGTTTAATTCCACTTCGAACTTATATTGCAGTCCCAGTTTGGGGATTTGATTTTATTTAATTCGATATATTTCCAAGACGCACAGAAACACACACACCCACACACACAACACACCCACACACATATATATATATATATATATATATGTGTGTGTGTGTGTGTGTGTACAATTTAAATTATTTTAAATGACGAGTTTCTGTGTTGGTTGGTTGGTTTTTCTTTCTTTCTTTTCAGTTCCTTCTGGTCTTTTGATCGTCTACCTTAAGGCCGAGTTAGATGTCAAAGACAGGGATAATTATAACATCTTCTTATAATTAATTTATTATGGTTCAACTTAATATTAAATAGTTTAGAGAGTTATGAAGCAAGTAGAAGAGAGAGATACGTATTTTCACCCGCTTTAGGCGAAGTCCTTCGAATCAATTCCCTAAATCAGGGGTTCCCAAATTGGTGTTCCGCGGAACACAATTTGGGAACCCCTGCCCTAAATCATAGGCAAAAAGGGTAAAAGGAATTGCATAGATTTAGGAGATTGTAGGATGCGGAATTATAAACAATTATTTCTTGGAAAAACCTTAGAAAATCCTATATACAAATAATTTTACTCAACATTAAAGAACAAATGAGAACAAATGGGTTTCCCTACGAAGTTAATATATAACACTCCAGTACCTGTTCAAATCATAAAAAAGTAATTGAAAAAGTTGTTTGTTTTCTATATTAATTAATAATTACTTTGAAATAATCTAAGCAGATAAAATTTTCTAATCAAATTAACTTAATTAATTGAATTAAATTATATAATATCTTGATTGAAAGTTTGAAAAATATTACCCTAAAATTCTTCGTTAATATTTTAAGGCAAACTAAATTAATAATTTTAAACTAAATAAAGCCCCCCCCCCCAATAATCTAATTGAAAGATTCATTTATTAATTGAAAAATTTATCATTCAATATAATAATATAAAGGTTGAAAATAATTAAAAAAAATTATAAAAAAATATTGACGTTAATTGATTAAAGTAATTAAAGTTACTGTAAGTTATTATATTCCTTAATATAATTAGAGTTAGTTAGTTAAATGTTTAAAGTGTATTAGAATAATAATTAAAAAGGAAAAGATTGGATCGAAACACAGAGGCAAAGACTAAAGGAAAAAAAAATGATAACTCAATTCATTTAGGAACTAAATGAATTGAGTTATCATTCATAGGAACTAAATGAATGATAACTCAATTCATTTAGTTCCTATCTTGTTTAAATATATTAATAATTTTATTATTATTTATTACTATTATTATTATTAAATATGAAAGTATAGATGTGTATTAGAATGTATATATATCTATACAGTTGTATAGAATATAGATCACGAGAGTATTGAAATTAAATGAAGTTGTCACTGGATATGTTTTACTGATAATGTTGAGGAGAAAAATGAATTTTTTTTTATTAATAAAATAACTTTATATGGATCATCTGAAGATCAGAGCCCCCAGCCTCAATTACCAAATGATATCT
Source organism: Bathynomus jamesi (assembly GCA_023014485.1). Lineage (NCBI taxonomy): Eukaryota > Metazoa > Arthropoda > Malacostraca > Isopoda > Cirolanidae > Bathynomus > Bathynomus jamesi. The sequence continues at coordinate 328,870 of JAJOZX010002680.1, read as the reverse complement.
TCGTTAAAACTAACGAAAAAATCACGACTTAACCTAACCAATCGTCAAGGGTGTACAGTTGACCTAACCGGGCATTCAATTTAATTTATTATTATATTTGGTACTGTAAAGCAAAAAACAAGAATACATGGGGGCCCTGGTCTTCAGGTGATCCCTTTATATGAATTAACTTACAATTAAACTTTGTAAACAACTTTCAGTATAACTTCATTATAAATACAAAAACCTCACTTTTTTCTACGTAAAAAGGTCAAAATATGATAGTAAAAATTAAAAACTACTCTAATAGACAGAGTTTATTTCCACACAGTTTCGATGCCCACTGGCATCCTCTTCGGGTGGATGCCAGTGGGCATCGAAACTGTTGTGGAAATAAACTCTGTCTATTAGAGTGGTTTTTATTATCATAACTTCATTATGTTTTTAGAAAGAAATAGTATCATGTTTCTGATGTACAGTAGGACAGTTGCACTTTAAACATGTTTATTGTACGCGGATACTTATTAAACTTCAAGTTACAGTATATTCAACTTATGTTAATTTCAAAGTTTAATGTTAGAAAGAAGTTATTTCCTTCAAATGAATAGGTTTATAAATTCTTGAATAAGATAAATGTAATAACTTTAGAGTTTTCTCGGATCACCTGAAGATCAGGACCCCCAGCCTTCTTTAGTTAGCCTTATAAGGCTAACTAACAAAAATATCACGACCTAACCTAACCAATCGTTAGGTCAACTGTACGCCCTTGACGATTGGTTAGGTTAGGTCGTGATATTTTCGTTAGTTAGCCTTATAAGGCTAACTAAAGAAGGATGGGGGCCCTGATCTTCAGGTGATCCAAATTTTCTCTATCTTTTTCGTAGTAAAGTTTTTTATGTGAATATTTTTGTTTCCTGAAAAAAAATTTTTTTTTTGGTTCTTCGTCCTTGTACTTTTCTGTTTGTCCGGTTTGTTTATACTGTTCATATCGCAGGTTCCAGTATCTCTGCATACCTCACATATCTGTCTACATTCTTGTCATGTAACAGAATATAACTGGAACAAACAAATTTTCCATTTAGATAGGTTTGAGATAATAGCTCAATCCCATTAAAGTACAGCAATTCAATCGGGTTCAGGCATAGCAGCGTTACATCCATGAAGCGAGTCGGGTCATACTTAAACCTTCGGAAAAACACTTTGGTAGTAATGGCTCAAAAACATTAAAAAATATTCTTTTATGTACTTCGTTATATTTCGATACTATTTTATCATTATCATTATCAATTTCAATTGCAAACCTTCAACGAAATTATCATTGCGTTAAGTATTAAAGTATAAAATATTAAAGCTTAAAATTTTCAAAGTTTTAAATTAAACTAATGTAGTTTTGGTCACTGATTTCAAAAATAACTCTTTTTTTGGAGAAATGAAACACAAACATGTTAGAGTACTTTGGAGGAAGTATGCACGAATATTTTCAATGGTTTTGCCATACGTGGTCGCTCATAGATCCAGATATTAGCCAATATGCGTTGATCAATCGTATAGTTGCTGTTATTATACATTTCAAATGGGTCTGAAAAACAAAACGAAATTCAGTTAGTATTTTACTGGGGTGACAGGAGATTGTGGACACCCTGTATATAAAAGTGTTTGTCGTACCATGTCGTTATTAAAATTCCCTGCTTTTACCCAATATTAATTTTACTGCTATATACATATATTATTCTTATATTAGACTTACTCGTATATTATTCAAATTTATACATTCACACAAATTGCAAAGCTTAAAATATATAAAATCCCAAAAGCATTCACAAATCCATTTTTATGCACCTATACTACCGGTAACATGTTAGTTGCATCAGAACTTATTAAACAAATTTTGGAAATTTGTTAAGAATCAAACGGGTGTCAAAAATGTCCTCCCTCCGACAATCGATGGGGTGTCGGGGGAGGATGAAATTGTAAAGCTGTGGAAAAACCACTACTCTAACATTCTTAATAGTATGAGTAGGGATAATCTTAAGATAGATTGCAGCGAAACGATTGTGGGAGGGACAAGGGAAAATATTTTTATATCATTTTCTGAAGTAAAGAGGTTAATTAAAGAGTTAAAGACTGGTTCTGCGTCAGGGGTAGATGACTTATCGAATGAGCACTTAAAATATGCAAATGACGTAGTATGTCTGCATATATCATTGCTCCTATCAGCCATGCTTGCTCATAGCTATATCCCTGCAGAGTTCATGATGGTATATATCTTGCCCCTGGTCAAAAATAAGTATGGAGACATTCTGTCCAGCAATAATTACAGGCCTATTGCTGTCGCTTCCTGCTTCTCAAAACTACTAGAAAAACTCTTGTTACTCCGATTAAATGATTTCCTATGGACATCTCCTAATCAGTTTGGCTTTAAAAGGTTCCACTCAACTGACCTGTGTATCTATGTACTTAAAGAAACAATATCTAAATACATTGACAGTAATTCAACCATTTATAGCTGTTTCCTTGATATAAGTAAGGCATATGATAGGGTGAACCACAATATTTTATTTGCAAAACTAGAAGACAGGAAGGTTCCCATGTACATATTAAATTTATTGAAATTTTGGTATTCCCACCAATCTTTCACTGTTAGGTGGGGCAATGTACTATCCGAGTGTTTTGGCTCCTCTTGCGGGGTGAGACAAGGCTCCTTGCTCTCCCCTATGCTGTTTAATGTGTATATTGATGGATTAATTGCTTCACTTAATGAGGCAACAGTAGGATGTTGTATAGATAACACAAGGATAAATAACTTAGTTTATGCCGATGATATGGTGTCAATAAGTCCCTCTGTTAAAGGTCTGGATCGGCTACTAAATGTCTGCGAAGTGTATTCGCAGAAACATGATATTCTTTTTAATGTTACAAAAACTAAGGTTATGCAATTTCATCCTAAAAGCTGTAATCAGCCAGCTGATATAAGGTTTAAAATGAATGGTGAAGTAATTGAGGAAGTACAAGAGTTTAAATATTTGGGTCAAACTATTACCAGCTCCTTGAGTGATGACTCGGATATAAGGAAACAATCTCGAAGCCTGTGTACTAAAGCGAATATGACCATAAGGAACTTTCGTTTCTGTACAAGTGAAGCTAAAGACACACTCTTTCGTACTTTCTGCAGTAATATATACGGTCAGCAACTCTGGGTGAATTATAAAAAAGGTTCTGGCAGAACCCTAAATTTGCTGTACAGCAGGTCTTTTAGACTCTTACATAAATTACCCCCCGAGATGCTCAGCTTCGCAAATGTTTGCTACCCGCAATGTTCCGAGCTTCCCGGAGGTAACAAGACGTGTTCAACACAGTCTAATGCAAAGAATTAAAAAATCAACCAACCCGATCATCCAAGCTATCCATGAGTCCTGCCATTTATCCTCTAAGCTATGGACTTCTTGGTACGAAAACGTCTGTCTGTAGCTCCACTTAACTTCGACAGTGCAGTATTATTTCTAATCAATTGTATATATTTTTATCCTTAGTGTATGAACTGTCATTGTATTAATAATATTTGTCATATGGACTATAGTCTGCCAATAAACCTTTTCATTTTCATTTTCATTTTCATTTTCATAAACTCAGAATTAGAAAAGAATTTAATGACAAAAAATAAGCATAAAATTATAATCATGAGTGTTTTGAATTTGGGATTTCATAATCGTTTATATTAGGTCGGTTGATCATTGTTTTCCAAAATCTACAATGAACCTAAAGCAATTTCTTCAAGTTTACATATTTATACTTATATTCTGTGACAGCTATAGGTACATAGGAATATGTTAATTTCAGCAACTTTGTCATTAAAGTGTATTTGAAATTCAATTCCATTTCATCGCCATCTACTTTTAATAAAAAGTTAACAAAATAAATCCGTCAAAACAAAAATATTCCCAGCAATATACTATACAATATTCTCGACCTTATCAAACAGTGCGTAACCATCCCTTAGTCTTTTATTTACCATTTCAACTTGAGCGCAGACATCATTAGAAAGGGCATAGCATAACCTTCTTTAATTTCATCGCTACGAGTAAAATCACCTCGAATTTAATTTTCATATGGGGCAAAATCATCCCGAAATTCATTTTCACATATAAAATCATCATGAGGGGCAACACCACCCCGAAATTCATTTTCACAAGAGGCAAAAACATTCCTAATTTCATTGTTACAATTAAAATTTTCATTAAGCACATTCAACATTACGTGCTTCTCAACAACATTTTCAATATTCCGCTTCGTATTATTCAAGAAAAGCTCAGTATCACAAATTTTATCTTTATCAAGAACTTCCAACATTTCGTGCTTCTCATAGCAAATTAAATGTTCCATCCTGCTAATTGCTCTAAGGATACCTTCTATGTCTGTTTCTATCACTTTATTTATTTATTTCAAATATTATCTTATTTCGATAATTTAATCAGTTACATATGAATTACATATACTCTATCTGAAAATCATCTTTTACCCTTTCAGAAAATTCATTGTACTGTAACAAATAGGATATTCCAAACATGACCGAGTTACTACACATGAAGCCTACAAAGGTGTGTAATTGAAATGCTTAATGATACTTAATCCGTATTCAAAACTTCTGTCATCATTCTTATAAATGAATAAATCTCAAATGTATTTTAGTGCATATACCGTACCCTATTTGCGTTATTGCGTATGACGCATGTATTCAAAAGGTTCAATGATACTCGTTTTTTTATCAATTACATTTGCGGCTTCACACTGAATTACGTAATTATATTCATATTTTTAACCAAATCTCTTATTGTCACAATTATATCTTTCATATAAATATAATCTCTTCTACGGTAAGACCTTTCCTTATAATATTTATATCTATCATTATATCTATCATTACATCTCTATCTGTCAAGTCTATCATTATTTTAATTGAGACGTCTTACGAAAAATCCTTTTCCTGTAAGATCTATTATATCGTCCACTCCGTCTATCATTAGCAACTCTTTCGTTACTCTCACCATAGAATCATTCATCATAAAAATCATTATATCTATCAAACATCCTAATCTTCGTATCTTTTTACATCGAACCGCTTATTATACTTAACATTCTTTCTCTCATTCTTTCGTTTCCTCAACAGCTTACTACTCTATCTTCTTTTGTTATAGAAAATTCTATATTTACCTTCTTATCGGGACATATATAATACAGATACTCTATGTATTCTAGAAGACTGGATTTGTCAAACAATTGTTTTTGCATATTCAAGCTAATCTCTTCTAAATTTCATTACATTCTCTCCTTCTCTATTGTGAAGCATCCTGAATCCCATCATAAGCAAACAGTTATTTCCCAAACTTTATCAATTAATATTAAAAATTAAATTTAATATTTAAATGACTGTAACAAACATTGATGAAAAATTCACTAAAGTGAGGGAAAATTTTATTCATAGATAAACAATTTGAAAGAATTGGAAAATAACTTTAAAATTCTTAACGACAATTTCACAGAAATTAATGACAAAAAATTGTAAAAGCGTTTAATAATATAATATAACTTTCAATTATTACTGTGATGGATTTCTTTCGTTATTTGTCTTTATTTGAGCACTGACTTTGGGAAAGTTTTTTTTAATATATATATATATATATATATATATATATATATATATATATATATATATATATATATATATATATATATATGAATAGAAACGACATAAGTGTTAAGGAACGTTTCTGCACACGAGGGGGAGAGATAACGAATAATGAAAAATGAGGCGAACCGCCCAGGAATCGAACCCAGGTTATATACTGCGTGGTCATTGCAGTTATATATATATATATATATATATATATATATATACAGTGTGTGTGTGTGTGTGTGTGTGTATATATAAGCAAACAACCATAGGGAAAAGGAAACACAAAGTCCGAGCGCTTTCGTGATATATTCCTTGATAATGTGAATATATCACGAAAGCGCTCGGACTTTGTGTTTCCTTTTCCCTGTGGTTGTTTGCTTATTAATAAGATCACGTGTTATTTTGTGATTTTAGTGCATATATATATATATATATATATATATATATATATGACAATTTGACGATGGGATATAGCGCCTTCCAATGAGACTCGGACACTTTCTCTTCAAGCAGACTACTGCTTACCTTTTATTGCAGTATGTTGTATCGAATGACGACTAAATGAACGCGAAGTCGATCTCGTAGGTGTTCCCACTCTCAGGTTTTAAATGAAATCTCAGACGTTTTTGGGGTACCTTCAACGGAGAAAAGTAAAGAAAATAATTTAGTAGTAGGACGTTCCTAGGCGGATCCAGTGGGGGGAACAGGGGGCCATTGTCCCCACTTAGACAGATTTGGAGGCCCCATACATCCTGGTTAAACGGGATTCCTATTGTGTTGCATACATTCATGTGATATTTTACTACATCAAATCAAAATCAGTGTGTATATATTTTATGATCTAGATAAGATATTCAAGTTTAACTTCAATAGTAAAACAAAAAAGGCATTGATTTGAACTTCACTAGAATTTAGAGCTGTTATCCATATTCATGGGCCCCCAGAAACGTTGGCCCTCCCTTACAGACAATGCTGGATCCGCCTATGCGGACGTTGTTGATTCCAGTTTCATGTATGGCAATTGTAAAATCTCTTCAAAATTTCATCCTCTCAGAAGATCTTCGTACGACGAATACATAACATTTTCTCTTCAGTCTTCACTCTTCAATAACTTGTACCTTGAAGTCCGATCGATCAATATTGTCGTAGTTATGAACTCCATAACTCATTCCTTTAAAAACAAATAGGATAGAGCGGTGGCGAATGAAGAAAGACGCAGAAGAAATGCCTCTGACACCATTGTACAATTTTAAATTATGTTAAATGAAGTGTTTCTGTGTTGGTTGGTTACTTTTCTTTTTTTCGGGCCGTGTAGTTCGTTTCCAATTCCTTCTGGTCTTATCATCGTCCACCTTAAAGCCGAATTATCTGTCAAGGGTAGGGATAATTATAGCATCTTTTTATTGTTAGTTTATTATGGAGTAACTTGAAGTTAATTAATATTCTAGAGAGGTATTCTAGTGAGTATGTATTTTCACCTGTTTTAAGCGAAGTCCCTCTAATCAATTCCCTAAGTCATAACTCTCATCCCTTTGCATGCATTTATATAGGTATAAGGGATAAAGGGGATTGCATGGATTTGGGGTATCATAGGATTAGGATGCTGAATTACAAATAATAATTACTTGGAAAACCATATAAATAATAATTTTACTCAACATTATAGGACTTATGGGTTTCCCCACAGCTATTTTATCACACACACACACACACACACACACACACACACACACACACACACACACACACGTGTACTAGTGTCTCCGAGCAACTGATACAATGAGCAAACCAACCAAATCAACCAACCAACCAACATACAGTATAGTATATAATATCAGAGCGACTCGTTTCTCGGGAGCCCCATTTGACAGAGGTAAAGCAGGATCAAGGCACAAACGACAAACATTTATGTTTTAGGGATCCAAACGTTTTGGAAACAATTTCCATCATCACTGGCTAAAAAAATTCAAAATCGTATTTTAATAAACACGATAATATTTTAATATTTTAATATTAACACGATGATAAAACTTTAAAGGTATTAATTACAATTTTTTTTGTTTCATGAAGAAAACAATAAGAGAAAAGAATAAAGAGATGATACCTAAAATCTACAAAAGAATTTAAATACAAAAAGAAATAGAATAATCTTACTGTACATCTCAGTAATGAAGAGCAATACATTTCACAGGAAGAAAATTGTTACTAGATTGAAATTGACACACGCGGAAAAGCTAAGCAATATTGGCGGTAAAAGCTGGTTGGTTATAAGATATAAAGTCTCGTCGAGGGTAATTGTTCATTGAGGGGCTTGAAGAACATTTAAAATTTCAAGAACATTTAAAATAAAATGTTAGCGAGTAAAGTAAAATTAGTTGAATGTATTGAGTAGGAAAACTCTCTTTCGCAAATGTCAGAAACTTTATGTAATTCATCTCAGTTTTAAATTTCAATGTTTGGCCTATATTCTTGGGTTCTTAAATTAGAAGGTATATAAATAATTTCATTCGCAATTTAAAAACTAGTGGACTTTTAAAAAAAAAATTATATATGAAATTTATATTTGACGATCCACACCTGAGGTTCTCGATGGATTCTCCCAAAACGCGTAGAAATTGATTTTTTTTGTTCTGTTTTCAGTAGTGAATTCACCAAATTGTATTTTAGCTGAATTTTTAGTTCCAATCCACAGTCTACTAATTCAGACTAGTTACAATAATATTAATTTCTAAAAGAAAAAATAGGGAGAGGGAAATACAACACAGAGTTCTAAGAGGGTTATTAAAACATCTTAACCTCAGGATAAAATTCAGTGATGTCTTACGACAAACGTGAGCCGTGATTCGCTGTGAAGTTACAGTAATACGATACAGCTTATAACAAGACGAGTCCTTGCAACGAAAGCCCCAACAGTTTCTTTGGAAATCTGCTGAGAGAATTTCTTTTATAATGCACAATGTAATTTGAAATTTGAATTGATAATAGTTCTAGAAGTTTTTCCTTGTTTATAAATATACATGTGCTAATTGCGACACCAACAACTGTACATAGGGCAAATAGTCCTGCAATTAAAAGAAAGGGTTTACATACATATACACGAACATATATATTGGTATCTCAGAACCAAAGACCACAAACAACCAGAACATTCACTCGTGTCCGCATTTAGTTACAACCGTCTTTTCGCTAAATAAATTTAGGTAATGTGTGTGTGTGTGTGTGTGTGTGTGTGTCAACAATCCATTCGAAAAAATTCTTTAAAATCTTAAACTCTCTATACTGTATATTCGTATACAGAAGACATCCTTCAATGAACAATCAAACTCAACAAACCTTTATATTTTATAACCAACCGACCAGTTATTGCTCAACAAACATTTACCACCAAATTTCTTTAACTCTCCTGTGTGTGTTTCAATCTCACTTTAATCATGAATATTTTTTCTGCGAAGTTTATTGTATTAAAATGTAAGGTTACTTTATTTCTTCTTATATTCAAATTCTTTTATAAATTTTAGGTAACACCTCTTTATTTTTTCATTGGTTTTCTACTCAAACAAAAAAGTTTGCTTATTAATAATTTTTAAGGTTTTTTCATAATGTATATATATATATATATATATATATGCTTTTAATAATATAAAATTTTGAAAATTTTAGCCATTAATGATGGAAACTATTTCCGAAACGCTTCGATCCCTAAAGAAGAAATACGCTGAGGTTCCCTGGAAAGAAGCATATATATATATATATATATATATATATATATATATATATATATATATAATAGCGAAATAGCATAGCATTAAATTCGTCGGAGAAAATCAAACAACTGAATTTATCCCCGAGGATGCGGTATCAGTGCCGAAATGAGCCTCTCGTGAAAAGCGCATTTTGCAGTGAGGAGCGTAATGAAAATTTTAAACTTAAAGTGAAAAGAAAAAGCAATCGCGGGATTTCGTCATTTTATATTTATAAATTTAAGTGCAAAGTGAAAAACCTTAAAAAAAAAAAAAAAAAAACCTTTGAGCAACTTGTGAAAATTATCATAGAATTTAATCATGACGCCAAGAGCAATTAATTGATTCATTTTACCAAGAATGTAAATGTATATCAAATAGAATCGAAATTTGTTTACAATTTTCTCACATTTTGGATTCTGTGATTTGAATTACCAGTATCTGAAAATTTTTATTTTGAGTTAATGTAACTCATGTAAAAACTTTGTGAAATATGGCACTCTATGTTTATCACATCAATTTCAATTTTTTTGTTATATATACCGGGTTGCCCAGGAAAAAAGTAAGCTATTGCTTTTATCAACTATTATATTTACTATTGTCAAGATTTGCTTGCTTTTATAACGATTTAAATAAATAATTTGCTTTTATATGTAGCACTTCTGTACGTCTTTATAATATTTGTTTTTAATATACTCTATTTATCTTTGTTGCAGATTTTTCAAAAATATTTAATCACCCATCAAAAATGCCTTCATAGAGTCAAGAAGATCTCATATTGATAAAACAATTACGTTTTGAGAAACACTATGGTGCCAGAAAAATTATATCAATGTTTCCAAATAAACCATGGACTCGTTCTGGTGTAAAAAAATATTCGTAAAATTGATAGAACTGGATGTGTTACTAGAACCAAAGGTAGTGGAACAAAAAGAGAAGTTCGCACTGATGAAAATATTGCAATGGTTGAGGAAATGGTTCTAAGTCAGGAAAAAAAGCCTGGAACGCATATGACACTAAATGAAATTGCAGCATAAACCGGAATTTCAAGAAGTTCTATATAACGAATTGTCAAAGAAGATCTGCAATTGACAGTTTATAAACGCTATCCAGTACACATCTTGAGTGAAGTCAATAAGATGAACAGAATGGAAACATGTCAAGCTTTTCTTGAAAGATTTCCCAATGTCAATAGAATCTGGTTTAGTGATGAAAAATCATTTTCAATTCGATCACCTATCACCACTCAAAACAATCGAGTGTATTCTACAGCAAGAACCAAGAGAGAAGTAACACCGGAAAGACTTTTAATTCAACGGTTTAACTTTTCTAAAAAAACTAATGATCTCCTGCTGTGTCTCAAAACTGGGTAAAAGTGATGTTATTTTTGTTGAAAGCGGTGTTAAAATGAATGCTGTTTATTATTGCAACAGTATATTAGAGAAACATCTACCAAAAATTCGCGAAATTTCGGCAAATCGATATACATTTCAGCAAGATGGTACAACAAGTCATACTGCTCATTACAATTGAATATTTAAACAAAGAAGTTCCTGACTATATAAAACCTAAAGATTGGCCTGGCAACAGCCCAGATTTGTCTCCTCTTGATTATGCAATACGGGATCAACTGAAGTAAAGAGTGTATGGGAATACTAATTTCGCTAACATTGACCAATTAAAAGAAAAGATTGTGGAAGATTGGAATTCGCTCCCACAAAATTTCATAAACGGCAATTGATAACTGGCGCCATCGTTTGGAACTTTGTGTCCAACAAGGTGGTGGATATTCTGAATATTTGATGTCATAATATAGACAATAAACGGGAGTATTTATTAACATGTATTATTTATTTTGTATTTCTTTCTATAAAACTGAAATAAAATCTTAAAAGCAATAGCTTACTTTTTCTGGGCAACCCGGTATATATATATATAGAGCTTGTTTTTAAATATTTATTTAACTGACGTGTGATACTCTTAAAGGTCCCTCTAAAAAGCAAACATAATCTCTCTCTCTCTCTCTCTCTCTCTCTCTCTCTCTCTCTCTCTCTCTCAATATATATATATAAACACTGTGTATATACATTATTTTTATATTTTATTGAATAAACTCCTTCATCACAAACACTGTTTACTTCATAATATCAATATATTAAAATAAAATATTAATTCTGTCCGTTTTCCACTTCACTAAATATGCAGAACGAATACCTCGTATCAGTTTCTGTAAATAAGGGTTATACTGTAGTATCTCGAAACAAGCGGGGAATGCAGAACTACGAAATGGCTTTTAGAGGCCTCTTACTTCAGATATGTTTTAAAAGGCGTTTCTTTAAATGCATTTTTCTGACACTGTCCATTTTGGGTATAAGATATAGATCTGAAGCAAAATGTAAATAGGGATGTAATAAGATACTATAATGGGATCCTAAAAGGCTGTTATAGTAAGAAAATCATTTAGAATTTTCTTTTGTATACTTGAGTTTATAAGATTTATAGGTATTTATATGTAGTAGGTTTTAAGAATGCCAAACTGATAATTTCCATATTAATGACCGAATAATACAATATTGTTATTTCATCGCTTTTACCGTATAAATTTTCACCTTGTATAATTTAACATACTTTGTTTTAAGAAGTTGTCACGATGGGTTAATCCCTTGAACTTGCGTTATCAGTTAATAATAATAATATCCGTACCTTCATTTGGTTCTCCAAAATGAATCTTTTTTCCCATTCACTGCTATTCCTATTTCACGCTTCACCGAAAAGCGAGAATTCCACGAATGAGAATCTCAAAGGGACCAATTCTAAAATCGATCCATTCTGATTCTCACTGAAGATTTTTTCCCGCCCTAAGTTAGGTTTTTCAAAAAAAATACTCTTCGATCCCGCAGTTGTTGTACCTCAATTTCATTTTTATCATTTCTCTAATCGGAAACTTTATTATCAGATTTGGAATTCTCGCTTCAAACATCCCCACTTGCGGACCGCAGAAGTGAATGGGGATGACACCTTCTGGGAAGTAATTTCCAAAATGGTCGTAAGTGATAACGAGAGATCGTATTCCATTGTAAATTTGTGAGAATTTTTTCTTGTCGACCGAAAACATTTCTCAAAAACAAAAACAAAAAACAAGTGTGTATATATATATATATATATATATATATAATATGAGGGGCGTTCAAGATGTTTTGCAATGAACATACTTAGAATGTAACTATTTTGTAGTACATATGCGTTATTGAAAGCCACATACAGTATATATCATACTTGTAATTCATGCCTAATTTAAATGTCCATATTGTCATCCACAAGAAAAATCAAGCGATGTTGATGCTTGGTGTTCTGTTGCTGCACAAAAGTGCACAGTTCACAAGGTCATAGTTGCACAGTCCCCCATTCGACAGTGTGGGCCTGAACAGTTGAATCATCCACCCTGTAACCCAAACTTGTCTCCGAGTGACTATTATTAATTATGTTCCCATATGAAGTCTGCGGTGCGTGATACACGGATTCATTAGAATGACCACTTAAAGTCCTCAGTTAATGAGTGGTCGAAGCAATCAAAAGAGTTCAATTTTCAGGGCAATGCTAATTTAAAGAAAAAATGATCTAGGTGCGTTGAGATAAAGGATGATTATAATAAGAAATAAACCCGAAAAATTGTTGCTATCTTGTTGCTATTCTTGCTATCTTGCTATGTACCCGAGTTGCAAAACATTTTGAATCCTGCTCTTATAAGTAATATGTAAAACAGGGATCCAAGCACAGCTATGGATCAAGGATCCCTCTCTCCAGATTTAAACCCGTGTGAATTTTATCTGTAGGGTTACTTAAAAGAGAGTGCTTAAACAAAATCTGCACACACACACACACACACACACACGAGAAGAATTGAAAGCATCACTTGAACAAGAAACATGTGAGATTTCAACAGATACTGTGCAGATACTGTGCAGATACTGTGCAACTGTAAAATTTTGTTGTTAGTGTGCAAAGAGTTAATGAGATGAGAAAACCTTAGGGGACTAACTTCCCTCCCATATGTGGAGCTGACAAATACCTGTTTAAAACTGTTTAATATACAGTATACTCGCATAAGGGATGTTTACCAGCCAAATTGAAGCTTAGATCATTCTTCTTGTCTTTTTCACCCATTTTTAGGGCAGTCAAACCGACTCATATCAACCATTTCAGTTATTAAACAGGCTTAAGGTGACTTTATTGGCTGATTTTCTCTCTCATTCTGTCCATCTGGAACTAGTCACGGGTGAGCAAGGTTGTGCATTTGTCTGTCTCCCCATTTTCTTATATTCTTTGTTTTGTTTTTAAATTCAAGCTCTCTTTTAAACTCTCTTTGTGTGTATGTATATATATATATATATTTTTTTTTTTTATGGAAATAATAATAATATAAAGTTTTATTTTAAACGAAATATATGCGTCTCGGTGGTGTAGTGGTTAGCGTCGCTGACTACAAATCCATCGGCCCCGGGATCGAGACCCAGTGACGGTAGGCGGAGCGCACCAAATCCCACAAATCCCAGATGTTCATCCTTCCAAACAACAAAAAAATTGGTTGATAGATAAATGGGTACACTGGGTAGCCTAGTGGTAAAGACGCTGTGCTGCTGGTGGGACGTGGTTCGGATTCCAAGTTAAACTGTTGGTCTAAGATGGAGTGACAAACTTGACCTTCGTCAGAATGAACAGTTCGGGAGGAAGCAAACCCAAGGTTAACGAAGGTATATCTGTGTGTGTGTGTGTATATATATATATATAGAGAGATATATAGAGAGAGAGAGAGGGCTGAGCATTTCCCGCTCTTTTTTTAATCTCGGAAAACGGGATTCAAAACCTTGCGATTCCGGGAAATTCCCGGGATTAAAAAAATTAAATAAGGTTGAAGTACTGGAATAAATTAAATAACTGAACAGGAAATTTCCTTTTATTGAACAAAAACATGCTGTGAGAAAAAACTTTCTAGAGACTAATAAAACTTAAATTATTGATTTATTTGGATTATGACTTAAAATAATGCTTTAAAAAACACAGATGATCAATACTATTTTATCAGTGAAAGATGTTCGGAGTTTTGTGATGAATAATCCTACAGCAGAAAATGCTCTTTCCGACTCTATTGAAGTTGGAGGAATTGTCACCAGAGCATTAAATAAGAGGTTTAAATTTTCTGTTCTATTACCAGTGGCTTCATAAACATTTATTTCTTTTATGATGTTCTTTACGTCGTATCTCAGGCGCAAATCTTGTTGCTCCGTGGTTCCCATTTCTTTCCGCGCAACTGCATCCAATTTTTCTTCCAAGGACCTTTGATTTGAAGATGAGTTAGAGGAAAAGACTTCGAGTTCTAGTGGTGTATCAAAAAACTGTTGGAGGCTCACTTACATCAGTACCTTCTGCCACTACGTCCGTCTCACTTTTTCTGAAAAGCCTGGCAAACAACGCTTTGGCAGCTGTTTGCAATGACGTTGATTAGCAAAAATTTAGTTATAAATTTTAATATGTTTTAAAGGTTTAACATAATAAATAAGAATAAAAATTATAAATTCTAATGAAATTTAATATAAAATATATCATAAAAATTTTTTAAATAAAAGTAAAATCCATTCTAGGAGTTTCTAGAAAGAACGAACTCAAAGCGATAAGATAGTTACCCATTAGTAATTACCCAATCAATTTTCAGTTTCACTTTTCAAAGTTTAAAAAACAGGTGAACGAAAACTTCAATTGTGAAAAGCCTTTGCCTGAAATAAATATACCTCATAATAAAACTGTGTTTAAAAGTCTCCCTGAAAATAGAATACCGGGAAATCCCGGGATCGATGACAGTTTTCCCGGGAAATGAGCTGTCTACTTTACTTCCGGGATCCCGGGATCACGGATGCCCAGCCTTATGTATGTATATATATATATATATATATATATATATATATATATATATATATATTTCTAAATTAATATATATCTTTTAATAATTAGTATATACTATCATGCAATCACTGTTTGATTTCACCTATTGGGTTTGGATTAAATTATTGAGGTGACTGGGAAACACAAGAATGGCTTTAAAATTTCTATGCACAATATTATGCACTTTTCTTGCAGCCTTTTGTTTGAATTTTCTGACTTTAATGTTATTTTACCCTAAGCTAACAAGAGAGGTTCTTTACAAGGTAGTATAGGAACAGCATAATCCCCAGAGATGGGCACAAAATACTTTAAATGTAATTAAATACTAAATACATTACTTCCTTAAAAAAGTATTTAAATACCAAATACATTACATATTTCCAAAATGTATTTAAATACTAAATACATTACATCAAAAATGTATTTAAATACATTTCAAATACATTTTTAAATACTTATCCAACTATATCATGCCAGAATTTTTTTCTAAAACCTATCTCTTGGTAACATTAGTTTATTGATATTATCATCTATTAGATTTTATAAACATATATGCATAACTCATAAGTAGGGCAATTTTTTATTGACTTAAAAACAAAAACAAAATTGACTTTATTTTCCTCTAAAATTGACTTTATTGACCTAATAAATATGTACCATTAAATTGTCTAATTTGACTTATTGTAAAGCAATTTTCGTGATTACAAACTATTAGTTGTATAATTTCAATTATTCCACATCTGCATTATACAACACCGCAATATAGTTTTTAACATTTTCGGATTTGAAGTTTGTATTTGGCTAGGAGTTTTCGAAGAATCGAAAAACTTCTTTCGACTGATGCTGAGGTAGGTTGACAGTTTTTTAGTAGAACGTATAATGATGGAGATATAGCATTCCTTGTCATCAAAATTATATCCTTGATATCATTTGTTTGCAAACGCTTTTTCATATAATTTTTTATACTAACATAATCTTCTCCAAAATAAGGGGTTCCAAAAAACCTTAGACCCCCCCCATTTGCAGCTTACATGTTTACTTATATCGAAATAGTTTTTAGTGATTATAAAAATATATAAAATTCTTTATTTATTGCAGGTATTAAAATTACTCTAGCTGATAAAGTGATAATATAATGGTTTCTTAATTAATTGGTGATTCGGAGATGCAACGTGTGATATATCGCATACGAGCAATAACATTTCGGGAAGCTCGTGATGCTGGAGCCACCTTTATAACACGTTCATGTGTTGCCAAAAAGTTGCGAAGAAGTGAGGACTTCGTCAAAAGAAATTGGAATAAAGCTTTGGATGAATGTGAAATGGATACAACCAAATCTGGGCGTTCAAATTTGCCACTCTCTCAGGAAACAAAGGACATCATTGTAAGCGGTACAGGTAAGCGGAAAAACAGCTGTGCTAAACTTTCTAGAGAGATCGAAGTGTTGAGAGGAAAGATCGTTAATGGTGAGATCATTCGACTGTACCGTCATAGGCAAGGTTTAAAGCCTTGGCATGAACTTCAAAGCCAAGAAAAACTCAACTTAACATCGATGACAGAATGTGGTTTGCCCATTATCTTGAAGATTGGGATGTGGATGATTTCATGCATTTAGCTGTCTCCGATGAATTTTTTGTTTACGTAACACGTCGGCCTAACTACCAAAATGATCGAGTGTGGGCCACAACACCAGATGAAATCGATGACATTGAACATTATCGCGAATTATTAAAAAGTCCAGACTGTGTGGTGTGTTTGTTTTGTTCACTGCAAAGAAGCTCATGTGGGTGCTGAGCCAAATGGTCAGAGTTGGGATGGACAGTATTTTCGTGATATTATTCTATCCCAGCATGTCATTCCTTTTCGAAGAAACCCAAACAATGTTATGGATGTCGATCAGGTCACACTTCTGCACGATAAGGCCCCCCCCCTGCTTTAAGGCATTAGCCACTCACCAGTTGTTGCGGAACCATGAAATCGATTTCTTTGGAAATGAAGAATGGCCAGGAAATTCTCGTGACCTGAACGTCTGTGAACACATTGGATCAGTTATAAAGGACAAGGTTGAATGTCTCTTGTTTCAAGAACCTGCAGCAAATCGATTTTCGAAGGATACAATGACGCAACACATTGAAACTGTTTTAGCAAATTTGCGTAACGATCAAGATCTATTCACGTCACTTTCGGCAAGCTACCCAAAGCGAATTCAGGCTGTCTTGGAAGCCAATGGCGGGAACACCAAGTTTTAATTGTTTCTCATTAAATGCAGGATTAAATTCTTTTCTGTAAGGTATGTTTAGTTTTACTGTACCTCTAATGGTTTAGGCCATGGGCGGGGGGGATAAGGTTTATTGGAGCCCCGTATATGGTATTGACCGCTTCGTATGCTTCTTTGATAGTAAAATCTGTGCTCTCCATTTTTTCTAAAAGAGAACATAATGAAGAGTACTGTTCTTGCAACTGTAAGAGCTGAAAACCTAACCCATCTGATTTGACGCCAGCTTTCGCTCTTTTAACGAGGATCCCGTTGCCCTCGAATCCTTCCACAATCTGTCTTACTTTTGGAAGATGCCTTGCGTAATAAAACGCTACATTCAACCAACTGGCCCATCTAGTAACGATTGGATCAGGTGGCTTAGATGATTAGAAAGATTTTGTATTTTGTTTCAGGGCGCAATTTGTTATCTGACAGTTGAGGCTAAAAAATGTTTTTGCGAAATGTATTTAAAAATATGTATTTTCAAATAACAAATACTCTTTCAAAGTATTTAAATATGTATTTAAATACACACTGTAAAAAGTATTTATAAATACAAGTATTACAATACAAATGTATTTAAATAGTATTTAAATACATATGTATGGTCATTTAGATATTTTTTTTTAACAAGCAAGTTCGAAGTACAAGAGACCAAATTTATTTGAATCATTCTGTTCGGGCAAATTGAACGAAGAGAAAATTCAGAATTTCCTTATTCCCAATCGTCATTTCTAAAAGGTTTAGATCCTAAACAAAAAGAAAACAGTCCAAAAAATAATCTGCACTTGATAAGTTCTCCATTCCTTTCAAAGAGAAAGACAAACTTTCACAGTTTATGATAAACTACTTCGTTCCAGAAGTTTGAACCAACCAAAAATCTTAAACCTAAAATTTGAACTTTAAATTTTTTACACCAAACTGTATAGTTTTCCGGAAGGTATCCTAACTTGAGGTAAAAACAAGGAACTGTTTTTCCACTTACGCGTTAATCCCTACAGTTAATTGCGTTTCCTTGACGATTTTCTTTCTAAACCTATACATTTTAAAACCAAATAATTTTTACATAAAATTAAAACGGTTTTAAAATCACTTTATCACTATCTCTTATCACATTTGTATCTATTATAATTTTTTACGCATTTCAATACGGAGGACCTAATTTAAATACAGGGTGTTTATAAAGTCTCTATCTATTTCAGTGAAAATATAGCAAAAAGAGTAAAATTCAATAACAATATAAAAGAAGGCATACATTTAATAAATACTTAAGCATATGATTCTACATGAGCACCATCAGTATCTCTACAGAGTTCGAATCTGTCAGCAGCATTGCGGAACAAATTTTGGAGCATGACAGGGGTTATTTTTGTAACTGCTGTTACGATACGAGCACGTAATTCTTGCAGATCTGTAACCCTCGTCTGATAGACGTTTGATTTGATAAAGCCCCATGCAAATAAATCCAAGGGAGATCGAGGTCAGGAGATCGAGCCGCCCAGGGCCTGTTGCTTCCACGTCCGATCCATCCACCGATTTGGAAATCGTTCATTTAGGTACTCCCGAACAATGTTTGCGTAATGACAAAGTGCCCCATCTTGTTGAAAGACGACGGTGTTCAAAATGCCATCTGAATGAAGCTGGGACATTTACGTGCTCGTATCGTAACAGCAGTTACAAAAATAACCCCTGTCATGCTCCAAAATGTGTTCCGCAATGCTGCTGACAGATTCGAACTCTGTAGAGATACTGATGGTGCTCATGTAGAATCGTATGCTTAAGTATTCATTAAATGTATGCCTTCTATTATAATGTTATTGAATTTTACCATTTTTGCTACGTTTTCACTGAAATAGATAGAGGCTTTATAAACACCCTGTACACAAATCTGACGTTACATCATATATCTTTAATCATCTTCAGTATATCTTTAACTTCTAAATTAATATATATACATACATATATATATATAACATACATATATATATATATATATATATATATATATATATATATATATATATATATATATATATATATTCTAAGCTCGTGCCCTTGAGTGCTCTTTGTGCTCGTTTGTACGTGCTTGTTCCTGGAGGTTTCACGTGCGCCCTCCCGGCCCTAGCACCCAAGGATGATGGGGCTCGACCCTGCAGTCCTTGTCATCCTTGGTCTTTTTCCACTTCGACTGTCCCCTCCACCCTTTCTTTTTCCTCTGTCTTTCCTCTCCCTTTTTCTTTGTTTTTCCGCTGAGATATGCCCTTTTAAATAGAGGCGAATCGGTTCTTCCTGAACTTAAAAAAAAAAAAAAATATATATATATATACACATATATACACACACATCGTTCAACCTTTCAAATGTTCAGTGCGATAATTCCTCATTTCAAGGTCTAGCTTGTTGCCGCTCCTCTTGAGTTGGCCTGGTGAAGTAGAGTTGGTAATATATATATATATATATATATATATATATATATATATATATATATATATATATATATATATATATAACTTTGGGTAATTTCTCTGAATGGCTTTATCTTTTATCTCTTTCATTCTAAGTTATAATAAAAGTAAAATGACAGAGAGAGTTGTGTTGTCGTCGGTCGTGGGCGGTTTTAGGCGGGGCATGGGTGTAGGCGTATAAGATTTGCTGGCAGATACACTATGAAGAGATGTTGATTTCAGATCCTGTGAAAACATTTAACAGACGAAATAATAACCATCAAATATATTGTAATTTTTAATGCTTTGTTTATGATATGAAATGTTTAGCCGAACGTGAAGCTCCCTTTTAAGGTGTAGGACCTTTTCTATTACTTTCAGCGGTTGACTCTTTTTTTTTTTTTACTATTTTATAATAATTTGTATTTCTTGCCTTTTGCTTCGTGTGTCGAGCTAAACATTTTTTTTTCTCTTTATTTCTCTTCGGATATCCTACTTCTTCTTTCACTCCTCATGCATTCATTCACTTATTCCTCTTCCTTAATCTTCCTTCAAAGTAAAAGGAACTTTATAATCCACCAACTTTTCTCTCCATCATTCTCAAATCCTTTATTACTCGTAGGTTCGGAACCTATCTTCGATTTTGAAATTTAACAACCTAACTTTGGATTCGCACGATGACAAATAAATTCCCACACTTCTTCGAACCCCTCCCATTTCATTAAAAAAAGGAAGAGCTAGAAAGGTTTGGAAACTTTTTTAATATGAATTGATCAAGTCAGTTCTGAGAAAGGCTGTTTTTCTTGAAGGTTTTCCTAAGGGTTCGATGTAATTTTGAGAGGAAATAATTTTGTTAAATTAAGATTTATTTAGATGTTCATGGAATGGTAATTCATACCACCGTGGGTGTAAAGGAGTAGCCAGTATACTTACCTGTGTAGAAGTAGTAATAATACTAATAATAATAATAATATACCAGGTGCGGCATAAGTCGGTTTACCGGGAATAATGGAATTACCTTGTGAAGAATAATATTTATCATTTACTACAGAAATTATTCAAAATGTCTTCCATCATGTTCAATACATACGTTGCATCTCTGAACTACTGAACAACGAATAGCTGGTGGGGTGTGATTCAAATTCCACGTTAAACTGTAGGTCTAAGATGGAGTGACAAGCTTGACCTTCGTCAGAATGAACAATTCGGGCGGAAGCAAAACCAAGGTTAACCAAGGTTTTATATATCATACATAGTGAGGAATAACAGGACGAGGAGATGGTACATGTTTATTAAGAAACGTTTCGGAAAAATTCAGTTTCCATCATCAATGGTGCTAAAAAATGTTAAAACAACAATAAAAAGATTAATAAAAATGACGAACAAGAAATTTATACAATATATTTGTGTAAATTTTCTGTTAATCATATTTTTTACACTTTTTTACATTTGTTTTAACCTTTTTTAGCACCACTGATGGTGGAAAGTGAATTTTTCTGAAACGTTTCTTAATAAACACGTACCATCTCTTCGTCCTCTTATTCCTCACTAACTTGCGACTCCCTTAGAACAAACCCTTCAATCAAGTTATATATATATATATATTATACGGACACTGAATAAAATGTTAAACACAGGAGGGTTCGTTCCCGTTTAACCACGTTCCGAGCACGTCTGTTACCAGCACACCATCCTGGAAACCAATAAATTTCCTTTCGAGTGCAGCTTTGAAACGCATCATGTTTTATCACGTGTTTATTACAGAAGTAATCGTAACTTTCCAGTAACTTTTATTCTGCTGATGTTAATACGTAACAACTTCAGTCTCTTATAAATATCAGCATACGGCTAATATATATATATATGGAAGCGAAACAGGATCTGAAACTAGGTTGTTCCAAACTGTTAATTCCGAGGTGACTCAGATTTCGGCGCTAGTCATTAGCGAGGCCACACAACGTACATATTTGATAAGAGAGAGAGAGAGAGAGAGAGAGAGAGAGGCTTGTTCATCACGTTTTCCGCCTTCGTTGAACCTTCTTAATAAAACTTCAGTAATTTTAAGATTTCCTATTTTCTGATACGATTAACAAAAAGTGTCACTTATTTTTAAATAAAGCGTTTAAAATATATATATATTTTTTTTTGCACTAAAGATTGTTCGTTTTGTTCGTTTCATGAGATTTCGTTTTCATAGATTTTATTTTTTTTTGTATAATCAGACAAAGATAAATGACGCATTTCCAAAAGTACAAAAGTACTGAACATTCTTTTAAAACACTTAAAACTTTAAAATACTTTAAAATACTTAAAAATATTCAATGAAGTTACTTAAAAATAATCAAAGTAGTTTTGCTTTCAATATTTTTATAAAGTATTTTAACGTACAAACAACACACATTTTTTTATTAGTGTACTGAATACAGTACTTGAAATAAAGATTTGAAGTTAAATGAAATTTATGTGCTACATTCCTAATGGCGAGTATCTCGTGCCTCGATCGGTTATGTCGCCGCTCGGCAGTGCTGAGATTCCGCTGAGTCGTGGGTTGGTTCGTACCCCAGTGCTGCCAAGAGTTGAGTGGTTGTCTTTTCTGTATCTTACGTTACGACGAAGCGGCGGGCCGGCCACCGCAGTAGCCCAGGCTCGGGCCCCTACCTTCTATTTCCTTGAGGGTTATGGGACACGGATGTTATCTTTTTTTAACATTCGTAATGGAATATTATTTGGTGATGAAAACGATGTTTATTTTGGAAGAATAGATAATGACACATGTTATGTACTATTTAGGCCTACTATTTTAATTTTAATAATAAACCCGGTTGCTTACATCTCAAAATCTCCAGTATTTCATTAGTAATGTCCTTACGGCTTCATAATAATAATAATAATAATAATAATAATAATAATGATGATAATAATAATAACAAAATCTTTATTCGTACAAATAAATGCTAAAATACTACAATTTACAATATTACAATATTTTTTTACAGAACAAATTTTTTTATTTCTGCTTGAGTAGTTTGGCCTTTAAGCCTTAGGCTCTTTTTTCGGAAGTTATGACAACTACAGTATTTCATTAGCTGACCAACTTAAAATACAAACAAAATGGCAACTAACATTAAATTTCTCTGAAAACTGGCTTTTATAAGCGTACAGTTCAAAAAGATAGTGGTTCAGTAGCAGGCAAGAGGGCGGTTTCTTGGGGCCATGGGTGGCCCAAGAAACTCCAAGAAGGTTCGCAATACCTGAAAGTTATTCCTTTAAAGGACAGAAGAAACTCTAACCAGGCAGAACAAGAAATAGTAGTCATCAGGATCCAAGTCCATTCACCGTATGAAGACACTTAGTGAAAAGTGGTTAAAAAAAAAGAGTGGATATCAAGAAATCTTCCCTACATAAAGTCAGTAAGGCCAAAAGAATAAAATATGTTAACAAACCTAAAACGTCGACTAAACGATAAAAACGTCCTTTGCATCGGTTTCTGAATTTGAAATCTATGTTAGGAGGGGAGCTGAAGGAATATACAAAGAAGTACTTAAAACCAATTATAAAGCATGGAGGCAAGCCCATTCAAGTCTGGGGCTTAGTCTCGGCGAATGCAATGGGAGAAATTATGACAGTCGATGAAAGGATACACAAGCGGATCTGAATACATAATGTTCCTCCTGTAAGCCGACTGATAACAGATAGGTTCATTTTCCAGCATGATAATGATCCTAAACATACATAATGCCAATTCAGTCAAACTCTATTTGCAACACAAAAAAAGTGGAATGTTGGATATTGCACTGAAAACGTAAACCTGCCTACCGGATAAATTTCATTTTGTTTTGCCAGTGCCTCTATGCACAACAGTTTTCAGTAATACCATGCTGAAGTGAACATTAAAAACATTTCACTTGACGTAGTAAGTCCTGTCCAAGCTAAGTGGTCATTTAGGTAGGTCTTACGAAATTGTCTTGTCCAATGATAGAATTACACATCGCCAACACTGACAGATTTTTGTATTTGTGTTTTCCTTGTTCATTTGGTAAAGTTGACTCTTTCATATGTTCACTTGTATAGTTTTGGTCAGAAATGTTGACTCACTGTGATGTACTGTATTTACATAACAATACTCATTGGATGAATTTCTCTTTTCAGCCAAACTGAACAGTTTTCTAATAGACTATAGTTTTTCGAGGGCGGTAGATTCCATAAGAATGAAAAAAACTAAGACGAGAAAAGAAAGTAGAAGAGGGGAAAACGGAGAGGAGAAAGCTTAGAAAAAGTAATGAAAATGTGGAAGAGAGAAAAGATTTGCAGGCTCAACCAGGAATACTCTCATGTTCTTCTAGATAAGAGCAAGTTCTCCTTGTATATTTCGGGATACGAGTTCAGTCCTATTAGCTCTACACTCCTTGGAGGTTTCGGGATAAGAATTCCGTGGCCTAGTAATCCCATTTTCCTTGTAGTCTTTGGGATCCGAATTTCGGAAACAACTAACAATACAAGAAGGCCAACAGGTCTCCGAAAAACACGGCAATAGATACCAGCCACGAATCGTTGACACGTCTCGTAGAACTTGCAAGAGCGCACCCATTCCTAAGGAAAAACAATCCTTAGTTTTACTTCACTTAGATAGAAAAATGATTTTGGTGTCTTTTGAAACAGTTTTTATATTTTTTTCGTTACTGGTTTGACAGTACAAAATTACAAGTGCGAGAGCTACAGACTTTCAAAGACCTAGTACACTCTAGACTAGCCCTTAATCGTCTGTGAAAAAAGTAACAGTCATTATTAGTTGGGTGCTGATGATCCTTGCATCCCTTCTAAGAAAAGTCCAAGTTATTCCAAAAGTACAGTCTGGTGTGAAATTGCATCATATCAGTTCGTCGGACCGTAAATTCTTCGAGATACAATGAATTTGTAGTAAAAGAGCAAAATTCTTGACAAAACAACGTAATCGAGGGGAAGAGGGTGAAAGGAGAAGGAGGGTGGTGTGTAAATGGGGGTAAAGAGGGGGGATAAGGGAGAAGGGAGACTAATTTTGGCGACACATTCGTGAAGGGCGTATAATTTTAGTGGAAAATGTTATTTATATATGGCGGCAATTGCCAAATATATGAGATCACTGTTTATTGTTCAGTCAAAAAATAACACTGGATGTTCTTTCTCCTTCTCAATTAAGTTTTAAATTAATGTTAACAGTAATTACTATTACAAAATAACAATTACAAAACATGAATTACAAACTGGAATTTATAGTAAATTTAGCTCAATGAAGCACTGTACGAATATATGAAAAGTACAAGAAATAATAAGTAAATGGCAAAGAGGCGATTCCGGAACTGCGAAAGACCCTGACGGAGGAAAATGAAGAGGTGTTCTCAAAGTAAGGAACCGCGGAATACTAGAAGAGAAGAGGCGCTCTGGTGGAGTGTGTGTGTTTGTTTTTCTTATGTGGTCCCCTGGGAAAGTCTCCGGCAGGTTTACTGAGAAAATGGTTTATGACCCCACAAGGTATTTCTCTGACCCGAAAATGCTTTATCTGTTCCTCTGCGGTTCACTGGTTGGAGTTATCGGTTTACTCTTTGGCTCACTTTGTCGTGAGAAACCCAATGTTTGAAAGTGCGAAACTGTTGTTGGTCAGGTTTTCGCTTGGCTCGTAAATCTCGAGGTAAACTTTTTGAAGTAACTTATTTATTACTGCAGACGAAAAATGTGTTTTATTAAAATTCAAATACAAAGACTAAATTAATAATTATAATTGGGTTTGTTTAACCTTCGTCATATGACGGAGGGGACCTACAGCTTTACGTGGGTCGCTTAATTTCGCTGATCAACGGGAAGCGGTGTTACGACATTGGCTACGACGTAACCCTAACGGCTAAATTAAAATATAAATAATATATAAATATAAAATTAAAATAGAGTCTTTTCGGTTTGGCGAACTGCTACAGATTTTTACGAAACTTAGCAAAGCAATTATTCACAAATTTTATCCTAAGGAAACGTAAGTTAGGTTAGATTAGGTTAGGTAGATTAGGTTAGGTTAGATTAGGTTTAGTTTAATTACGTTATGAATTAGACATTTCTTTAGGATAAAATTTGTAAATAATTGATTTGCTAAGTTTCGTAAAAATCTGTAGCAGTTCGCCAAACCGCAAAGATCCTTAAAATATAAATGTTAAAACAGCTAACCACTAAAGTGCAATTTTTTATTTTATTATTTTATTTTTTTAATCTACCTTACCTGCACTCTTTTCTACTGCTTTACCCTCATTTACTCTATTAACTGCGTTTAATTGCCGACACGGGAAGCGTGGACTGAGACACAGACACAGAGCCTGTTCACATTTTGAACGGAAGCAAAAAGTTATGAGGAGATAGTTTCACTACTTATGAGTTTATTTAACTTATAGACACTAATCGACCATGGTAGTACTCCTGGGAGGACGATAGGCAGGAGACAGGGAATGCTGGAACTCCCGTTTCTCCTGTCACTCTCCTCCTTAGCTGATCTTTATCCGTGTCTTATCTACCCTGTGAGCAGTCCAACATACTCTCAAACACACACTTCTCTCATTATTCCTTATTACACATACATGCATCTTAAATACTACACAATTTTTTTTTAAATTAAAAACCAACAAAATACATCGACCTCAAGAGCCTCGGAGTCCCCTAGGCAGGGGACCATAGATCTGTGTTTCCGGTGTCGGCAGCTCTCCCGCTGCTGACACCTGAAACGCAGACCCAGGCAGCGGGGCTGGTTCTATTACCGCCCATTCGAGATGTTCTGGACCATTCCCTAATTCATTTTTCATAAACTTCTTCAGTATTCGTGGCCTTCCCTCAAATTGGAACAGTCTTCCTCAATCCATCTTTCCACCTGTCTGTGACCTCCAGTGTTTGAAACGGAGAGTGTCCAGGCATCTCGAAAACTTTGGACCTTGATTTTGGCTCTCTCCTTCCTCTACGGAAGGGGTTGGTCGTTTTTGCGGGCATTCGCCCTTGGTCCCCTCTTTCATATATATATATATATATATACAGGGTGTCCCATAAGTCCGGCATCATAGGAGAAATTCATATTTTTCTATTTCTACAAACCATAATTCATGTGCTCGGGATGCCAATTTCCCGTCCACCATTCTGTTCAGTGACGAGGCTGTTTTTTATGGAAATGGTGAGGTAAATCGACAGAACACCCGCTACTGGTCTCAAACAACCCTCACTGGTATACCTCTTCAAAGGAACAAGGTGCATCTCGGTGATGGCATGGTGTGGCATTTGGAAGGATCGCATCATAGGCCCCCTCTTTTTCGATGAACATGTCACTGGAGGCACCTACCTAAGTATGCTCAAGGAAGAAGCATTTTCCAGTGTCTTGAACGAAGAAGGAAATTTCCCAACATGGTTCCAGCAAGACGGCGCTCCTGCACATTACAGCACCCAAGTAAGGGAATACCTGTACCAACAATTCCCTGGTCACTGGATAGGACGTCGAGGGCCTGTGGAATGGCCAGCTAGAAGCCCGGATCTCACGCCACTAGATTTTTATCTCTGGGGCCACTTGAAAGCGCTGGTATACGCAGAGAAAATTAGGAGTGTTGAACATTTGCGGCAGCGCATTATTGGGGCATGTAACACCATTACTCCTGACATCATTCACCGTGTGCTTGCTGACTGGGTATCACGTCTGAATTTGTGTATTGAAAACAATGGTGGACATATTGAGCACGTTCTGTAAATAAAAGCTTTTGTTCTGCCTTTTTTTATTGTTTTTCCTATGATGCCGGACTTATGGGACACCCTGTATATATAAAAGACAAGTTAAGTTAGAGCTTAAGGGGAAGTAAGATGAAAAGTTTCACAGTTTACATATTGGGCCCAAATGTCCATTTCAGGGCATGAGCAGCCCGCAGCAGCATTGCATTACCAAGTAAATAGGGGCCAATGAACTAACTAGGTTCCCGTACGAAGTTCCTCACACCACTAAAAACAACCATACTCTGTTATCCAATAACAACAATATCCAAATCCGCAACCATTGTTTTATGCAAGTTTCGTCAGTTTGTATTGCAGAGACTTTCAGTTATTATCAGTCATGGTGCATGATTCCTCAAGAGCATAATGCACTGTGTGTGTGTGTGTGTGTATATATAAACCTTTGGTTAGCTTCCGCCCGAATTGTTTATTCTGACGAAGGTCAAGCTTTTCACTCCACCTTAGACCTACAGTTTAACGTGGAATCCGAACCACGCCCCACCAGCAGCCCAGCGTCTAGGCCACCCAGGGTACCCATTTATCTACCAACCACTTTCTTTATTGTGTGGAAAGATGAACAGCTGGGTTCTGCTGCGCGCCGGCTGCAGTCACCGGGTCTCGAACCCGGGGCCGATGGATTCGTAGTCAGCGACGCTAACCACTACACCACCGAGGCGCATTGCTATATATATGTATATACGCACTCGTTAGGCACTAATCTATATATATATTATATATATATATATATAAAGAGTTGA
The DNA here is from genome assembly GCA_023014485.1 of Bathynomus jamesi. NCBI lineage: Eukaryota > Metazoa > Arthropoda > Malacostraca > Isopoda > Cirolanidae > Bathynomus > Bathynomus jamesi. Next base: position 300,329 of record JAJOZX010002680.1, on the reverse strand, counting down.
GGCTAAGTAGTGTAGACGATCATTGAGTTTTGGCCATTAGTTTCGCCAGTGGTAATGAGTCGTAACTTTAGAACTTTGGAAGATTATGGACATATAATTGAAATTAGTTTTAGTTATTACTACCTAAAAGTGGCTCCGCTGGGATTAGTCACAAAGAGGAAAGATTTCCTCGTTCCTTTATCATCTAAAAGACTATACACTTATGAATACAGAGCCTAAAAGAGGGGGGAAACTTAACCATCCCAATCGCAGCCGCTCAGACCGCTATCCTTGAAATGTAAATAAAGCTCATATCACACCGTCGTTTGTCGCTGTTTTTCACCGCTGAATCGTGTCCCGTTCAAAACTGAGTGTAGCTTTTTGCGTATTAATCGGCACTAATCGGGATTTTAAAAAATTTCAAAATCTTGTCGCTGAATAAATATTAATATATTCGATATATTTTCAAACTCCGATTGCTGCCCATTAATGCGTAAATGGTCCTAATCGGTTTAAGCGGGGCACGATTCACTCGTGAAAAATGTCAACAAATGGCCGTGTGATACGGCCTCAGAAGGAATATTTAATGTACGTTTTATACAGTGGTAAACTGCTAATTGGCATTAAATTATGCAGCTTACACACACACACACACACACACACACACACACACACACACACACACACACACATATATATATATATTATATATACTGTGTATTATATATATATATATATATATATATATATATATACAGGGTGTACATAAAGTCAGGATCTATTTATGGGAAATAATTATTTTTTTCTATTTTTCTTTTCAGAAGCCCTTAGAATGAATACAGAAGAGCGTGTGGCAATAGTAATTTGGCGAATCGAGGGAAAGAAATACAATGACATCAGAGAGAAGTTTAGGAGGAGATTTCATAAGCCGGGCCAATAGACAAACAGTACGAAATTGGTGAACAAATTAAACGAACAGGAATCTGTAAATGATGAAGCAAGATCAGACGACCGTGTATGTCAGATCTTACCGTGAATGCAGTACGCGGAATTATCACTGAGGAGCCACGTACGTCCATTCGTGCTGCATCACACAGACTCGGCCTCCCGACGTCATCTGTGCACAAATTCTGAAAGTTAATTTGCAGAAGAAAGCTATCATTTGCAGGTTTTACATGATTTACATGAGGAAGATTTCCCTGGACGAAGTGCTGTGTGTGCTGATCTCGTAGAACAAATCTGGAGTGATAATTTAATGGACAACATTCTCTTTAGTGATGAAGCCCTTTCCATACGTGTGGAAAAGTAAATCGCCATAACTGTCGAATTTGGGCAGATGAAAGACCGAATGATTTCGTCCAAAATTGGGAAAGAGACTCACCTAAAGTTAATGTCTGGATGGGTTAACAAAATCTAAGTTTATGGTCCTTTTTCTTTGCTGAAGCTACAGTTACGGGGCTTATTTATCTGGACATGTTGCAGCAATTCCTTGAACCTCAGCTGATTGGGGATAGGATGTTAGTACCGTCTATCAACATGATGGTGCTCCTTGTCCACTTGCCAAAATTGTTCAGGATTATCTAAATGGACGTTTTCCAAATCGCTGGATCGGACGCGGAAGCAACCAAAGACCTTGGCCAGCAAGATCACCAGATTTAACCCCTTTAGATTTCTTTGCATGGGGCTTTATCAAATCGCACGTCTATCGGACGAAGATTACGAGTCTTGAAAACTTACGTACACGTATACGAACTGTTGCAGATAACATAACCCCGCAAATGCTCCAGAATGTGTTTAGAAATGCTGCGGAACGATTTGAGCTGTGCAGGGATACTGATGGGCGCGTCACGTCGAATCCTACTCTTAATTATTTAATAAATGTACCACTTTATCATTTTTTGATAAATTCCATATAATTTCCAAGTGCTTCACAAAAATAGATCCTGATTTATGTACACCCTGTATATAATCAGAATAATACTATGTTATAACACGATAATTTTGTTCTTATTACAAAGTAATCTAAATTTGAACAATGACAGCTTTGAATCATAATTTATTTTTCTTTCTGAATAATAATAATAATAATAATAATAATAATAATAATAATAATAATAATAATAAAAGCAAACAAGCAAAAAAAAAAAAGAAAAAAATAACCTGGTAAAAAGTACAATAAATTGAAATTAGAAAGAGTTTTTGCCTCCAGCTTATAAATATGTGAGGCATTTCATAACATGATAAGAATTTTCACTGGAATTGCGGATAATTCTTTTAAAATGAGAAAATCCACATTCCGCCAAATTATTGAATTTCTCTCACGTTTTCAATGAAGGATAAGAAGAATTTTGGTGAAAAATAATGAAAATAATGCTTCATACGTGAAATATAATAAAATATAAAGTAATAGACCAAAAAAACTATTTGTTATAGAAATTTTTTTAACCCATCCTTTGTAAATGTTGGATATAAGAAATTGCTTTGATAAAAAAAAAATGTCTTCAGATTTTTTCTAAGTAAATAAATCCTTAGATTATTTCACGAGAATGTCCTGAGCGAAACAGATGTAATTAATGTTTTATACGCAATATGTTTCTATATAGTAATGTAATTTGATGTAATTACTGCTTTATATTTGCATTAATTACATTATTACGTGATACTGTTAAAAAAGAGACTAGTCCAGTACGCGTTAACCCTATTGCTATTCATTCTTTTCAAGAGACTTGTAGACGAGTCATATAATTTTACATCACTGGACAATTACAGCAAATCAATGTTATCCGCATAAAAAGTAAAGATTTGAGTGAGGCTACATTTTTTTCATATAATTTTTTTATATGACCAAGGATGCATAATTTACTCTCAGAGAATATAGATTTTGTTGCCGTTAAAATATTAATACTTAAATCAATGAATTAACGTATATACCAACATTACACATTATTACTGACATTACATATTGTTCGTTAAACAACCCCAGTTGTTATTATTATTATTATATTATTATTATTATTATTATTATTATTATTATTATCATTATCATTACGATTTGTAAATAGGCTTTCATCCTCGTAAGAGAAGGGTGACATGGTCTGGATTTCACCTCAGTTTCATTACCCGAACACCGACGGTATGTGTGTGTGTGTGTGTGTGTGTGTGTGTGTGTGTGCACTTTTTGTAGGAGAGTTGCTGTGTGACGGAGTGGCATAAAAACCTTACCCCCTACATAATCCGGAAGGATGAAGCGACTTGGAAAGGCTTTGCAGCTGTTCAAATTGAAAATAAATGATAGAAAAAAATTGTTAAACATTTTTTCCGCCTTACATTCTTTTCTGGCACATATAGGCTAATTCATTTTGTAGTAATTTCCGCTGTACATTCACTATACCTGGTATTTCTGGTACATATAAGCTAATTTATTTGGTGGTATTTTCTGCTGTACATTCGCTATACCTGGTATTTGTGGTACATATAAGCTAATTCATTATGTAGTAATTTCCGCTGTACATTCGCTATACCTGGTATTTCTGGTACATATAAGCTAATTTATTTGGTGGTATTTTCTGCTGTACATTCGCTATACCTGGTATTTCTGGTACATATAAGCTAATTCATTTGGTGGTATTTTCTGCTGTACATTCGCTATACCTGGTATTTCTGGTGCTTATATGTACCAGACATACCAGGTGGTAATTTCTGCTGTACATTCGCTACACGTCGTATTTCTGGTACATATAAGCTAATTTATTTGGTGGTATTTTCTGCTGTACATTCGCTATACCTGGTATTTCTGGTACATATAAGCTAATTCACTTGGTGGTATTTTCTGCTGTACATACGCTATACCTAATAACGAGTGTATGAAAAGATCCGAGTCATCCTATTCTGGCACTGAATAATTTCATTTATGAATTTAATTAACTTTTCATGATTTTCATCAATAATGTCCGTTCTACGGTCAGCATTTTTCTTTATATCCGTTCTGTTTTCTCTCTTCCTCTATTTGTTTTTGGCGTTTCAGTTTTTCCTCTCTTTTTACTTTTTACTTCCATTTTTTTTTCTATTTCGCTAATCCTCTTTCTAATAATTTTTAGCGAAAGTCGCTGACTTTCCGATAACGAAGAAGTTCACACCAGTTGAACGAACTTCTCCCTTTTACTGCCTTCATATCCCTTTTCTCCAAATAATGGTCTCTTATCTCTGGTTATCTATAAAGGGTGTGGTTTTACTTCATTTTAAGTTTGCTTTCTTCCTCGAATTTAATAACCGAGAGCGGATTAGGGAACGATAAAAAATATATGGAAAGTGATATTATTTATTTAATTTTCTTTTTTTTCTTAACCAGCTTTTGACGTCTTCGTCTCACACACACACACACACACACACACATATATATATGTATATATATATATATATAATCTGTTAACGGTTCCGCGCGTCAATCTCTCTTTCCGCGAAGGTCAGGCTGGTGGGCCCTACTCTAGCCCTGGCTTGGTATTCTAGAAAATTGCTTTCTTGGGCTCTCCACCTCACATAGCCTTACATACACCCAGCTGGTCAGGGATACCCTGAGACTGAGGTCTAGTCTTCTTTTGAATACGTCCACATGCGCACTAGTTGTATTCCTGATGGACTTTGGTAACTGGTTATAAACGACTAGTCTTGGACACCTGACAGCAAAACTTCATTGCTGAGGATGTTCCGTGAGTGGTCTTTAGTTTGGGATTCTACCTTTCCCACTTTCCAGTGTTGTTTGGCTGGTTGCGGGGTTCAATTTGAGGTTAGGTACTAGTTTCTCTATTATTTTCCTTGGGTATATTATGGCATATCTCTCTTTTCTTCTTTCCAGCAAGTGTAGATATGAATATAGATATACTTATAGTATATCTATAAGTATATCTATACTATCTATATCTATAAGTCTTCTTTATATATCTATAAGTATATCTATAAGTCTTCTTTCCAGCAAATATAGATATGAATATAGATATACTTTCCAGCAAGTATAGGTTCCTACTTTCTCAGTAATTTAGTTATTTGCAGCCAGTGATCTTGGCTGTGAAATTTCTTTGAATTTCTTCTAATTTGTTAAATTCTTCTTTTTCATAAGTCATGACTGAGCAGTATTTCATTTTTGCCATGATCAGGGTTTTCAGTAAGAGAATCATTACTTTCTCCTGACCCTTCTTTTAAATGTTCTCAATATCTGTCCCGAAATTCTTTTTGGCTTGTTTACCATCATCTGTTTTTGTGTCTCAAATTTCGCATCGTCGGTCATTATAACTCTTTAATCTTTTGCTTTTATATTTCTTTGAATTTTCTGTCTATTTAGTTATTTATTCTTTCCATATCTTAAGAGCTGAAAATTTTCTGTTAAATTTCATGTTGTTGTCTTCTGACTATCTCTGCATTCTCTTCCATATTTGCGTTCCTAATTTTTCTGCTGATTTTTTTGTATCATCCACAAAGAATGCTACTGTACTGTTGCTGTGTAGTTGGTTAATTCGTTGCTTATGTCTGTTAATATGATAATGAAAAGGGGTGGAGCTAATACTGTTTCTTGTGGTCACTACTCAGCTACGTACTTCCGATTCTGATGATGATATACCTTGGATTTTAACAACTTGCTGACGTTTACTGAGGAAGTTATAGATCCATTTTTCCACTTTGCCCGTTATTTTCATGTTTCATTTCATGTGCCATTATACCATGATCACACTTGTTGAATACTTTAGCAAATTTCGTGTATATTACATCAAAGTTTACAGTGTTTTCAAATGCATCTATGGCAGTGGTCCTCAGGTGAAATTTTTCTGTGGCTGCACTTGCGGCCACGGCTGAAACATGGTGGACCCATATTGACAGTAATGGCGATAAACATTATTAATATATTGTATAGTACTTCAAGGATACTTCTCTTAAAAAGATTTATGACCTAGTGAAAAAACTAGGTCAACAAAAATAAAGTGCGTAGGTTTACTGCAGCAACAGGAGAGAAGTAGTAGAAAGAAAATTGGAGGAATGGAGGAGGGCTTTTGAAGACAGAGGGTTGAAAATCAGCAGAAAGAAAACGGAGTACCTGAGGTTCTACGAAAATCAAGACTCAGAAATTAGTTTAGAGGGAGCGAGGTTAAAGAGAGTAAGTAAGTTTACGTACTTGGGATCGACAGTGGCTGAGGACGGTGAGCTGGACACAGAAATAACACACAGAGTGCAATCTGGTTGGAAAAATTGGAAGAAAGTTTCAGGGGTGTTGTGTGACCGAAGAATAGGCGCAAGGGTTAAGGGAAAGGTGTATAAGACTGTGGTAAGACCTGCTATGATGTACGGGGCTGAGTCTTGGGCTATAAAGAAAGATCATGAGAAAAGACTAGATGTAACGGAGATGAGAATGCTGAGATGGATGTGCGGAGTGACAAGGTTGGATAGAGTAAGGAGTGAAAGGATAAGGGGCACAACAAAGGTTGAAGATACAAGAAAGTAGACTGAAATGGTATGGACATGTGATGAGAGGAGACGAAGATTATGTGGGTAAGAGAACGATGAATATGGAGGTGCATGGCAGGAGAAAGAGAGGCAGACCGAAGCGAAGGTGGATGGAGAAGGTGAGGGACGATTTGAGGGAGAAGGGTTTGTCGGGGGAAGAAGCCCAGGACCGGGCTGTGTGGAGGAGGCTGGTCAGAAACGCCGACCCCGCATAGAGGCGGGAACAGGCGAAGAGAAAGAAGAAGAATAAATATTATCTCATAATAAAATACAATGATAAAAGGCCATTTGCCATTTGCAAACGTTTGGCTCTATTTCTTCGTCGCAAAAGAGGCTTTTTGGTAGCAACCCGACCCATTAAACCAACCTCTCTCAAACGTTTCTTCGCTGATAAAGTAGAAGTGCTGCTATTGCGTGATGCATTGACTTCAGCAGCTATTCGAACGCTAGTATTCTTCTTTGTTTACTCAATAAAATCATGTATTTGTCTTCTTTTTCCGAGGTCTTTCTTTCTCGCTGTCGGTCTACTTTTTTCATTACAGTTCCAGTTTGAGAATGACGAGAGAGGGTTCTGCTCGCCGTGAACAATGAAACTCCCACTTTATTGGCTATTTGTCTCTGTAGTTCTTCATCAAAAAGGTATTAATCAATTTTGAGTCTATTTTTGTATAATATTTCCTTGTGGGAGCCATTATACAGAGATACCTGAAAGAGAAATGCACAATGTTACCAAACAATGTTCAGGCGCAGGTTTCACAAGTAAAATTACATGTTTTAAGGAAAATGGGATGAACTGTATGAATACAAATAACAAAAAAAAACATTCTAACCAATAATATCAATATTTCTGTGAACAAAGTTATTTTAATCAAAACGGGATGTTACCATTAAATACAATTTCTTTCAATATTGATTAATTGCTCGTAAGTCTTCATGAAACAAAACACCACATCAGAAAGTTCCTTAATTAGACAGACATTTACTTCCTGTAACTTATTAAAAGAATGAAAAGAATTCTATTATTATTACATAATCAGCATTTTAAAAATGTTTCCATAATTTTGACTGCCAGTGTATATATACGAGTATAATTAAAAAGCATAAAACTCGGATATGAACATCATAAAAAATAAAATTGACGTTCTTTGCACAAATATTCACCCAATTTTCCAAAATTACAGGAAGTTTAAGATTATTTCTCTGTACTTTAAATGTAAAATTTTTTAACATCAAATGGCATCTAAAGCAGATTTGTATATGACATAGCTTCTAATTTTATATCTGTGAAAAATGAATGGCAATTTTCAATTAAGCAAAAAGAAAATGAACAACCAAAAAAAATTTAAACAATTCTGTTGATTGCTTTGTGCAGTGTACTGTGCAGAATGAAGCGATAAATCAATGTTTCTTTGAACTGAGTTGGAAGGCAAATGAATGATAAAGGGTCAAGGTTATGCTTGAAAATTTATATTGAAAAAAAGAATACACATAAACAAGTAGTATCGGTAGCAAAATCGTAGCCGGAAAATTTTGCGCCTGAACTTTTTTGAATTCGGATTATTTTGTTTATCAGATATGATAAAGTGGTTTATCTCCTTATCAAATGGGATTAAGCAGATTTAAGAGGCTTAAGAAGGACTTATCACCGTCTTAATTTGCTGCTTAAAGTATTTCTCTAAATTTTGGGAAGGTTTATGAAGGAATATTGGAAAGCTAAAGAAGCAATGAAGGTAAAAACGACTGATTTGTTCACAGAAGCGTGCTCATCATTGGATTTACGAATTCCCAAAGAGCTTATATACAAATATATATGGCGTTCATATGGCGTTCTTTTATTTTGTAGGACATACGAAATTACTGTTCTGTGCAAAAAATTAGCTCAACTGAAGAATGTTTCAAGTTCGCTCAGCTACTCTCAGGTTTTTCCTCTAATGGCCCTCAGCGCCAATGGGCATTCAGATCTTCCCAACTCCTGCAGGAATAGGTATCAGCCCCTCGCCGGAGTGTGTTGGTGATATCACGGTGGCTTCCCGCTCATTGTCACCTGGCTTCACTGGCCAAAACGGTGGCCTTCCATGCGTGAGAAAACTGGTATACCACTGATCTTGCGTCAGTTGCAGCAGTTATTGCTGCTGCTCCTCGTTTTTTGTTAGGACGCTGTTGTAGTCTTGGATCAGCTTCACTCTTCTCTCTGCACGGTCATTAACTACCTGGAAGGCTTTGATTTTTGCGAAGTCTTTGATTTTGGCACTGGCTTAGCGATAGACGGCGACATCCATCCACATCATGGGTCCTGCTAAAGAAAGGCACTGTCAATGTCAAGAGAGTCGAAGAACCGCGAGAATCTTGCAGTTATGAAGTCCTCCAGCGACTTGTGCTAGATTCCCTACCCCATGCAAGTCGCAATACATCATATAAGGCATAACAAGAATATGATGCAAAGATTTCTGCCTTAAAGTTGAATAAATAGGGTGATAATATATTTTCCTTTTTGAAGAACATTTTTAGCTATTGATATATGATTTTCTCAAAAGTGTTTCCCATGGCCGGAAAGATAGTTTGTAGTATCTTCCGGATTACCACTTTTAAATTTAGAGTATATGAGAGATACTTCAGAATGTTGGAGCAATTTTCGGCCTGAAGAGAATAATAATAATACAGGCAGGTAAACAAATCAGAAATAATATCACGACATGATTTATATATTTCGTTTTCGATGCAATCTATGGCATAATTTTATTAAGACTGGTTATCGCTGTCTTTTCGGCAAGTGAGATTATTAGAAGGAAAGATAAACTTTTTTTTTATGCAGAGAGGAGGGTCCATAGGCGAATGCCCGCAAAAACGCCCCCTCCATAGAGGAAGAAAAGGACCAAAATCATGGTCCAAAGTTTTTGAGATGCCTGGATACTCTACAGTCGTCCAGTGCCCTTTTCGTCCATTTGTCAGAGTTATCCTACTGTATTGATTGGAATAATGCTTCAGTTTTATTTCACTCTAGCAACATTGTTAATAGAAATATTCTTGAGTCTGCCATTATTCAACTTACAAATAATTTTAACAGTAGCCACGGTCTTTTTTCGTTTGATCCTGTTGTTTTGAATTCCTTCAGAACGGATTTCGACAAGAGGGGCAAAGTGCTAAAACTCTGGTAGTTTTTCCTTATAAATTTGTATGCTCCTCCTACAATTTTTATTTTTTTATTTTTCTATTTTATTTTATTTTATTTTTTTTTTTTGTGACCTATATATGTTGTCTCGAACTTGTTATTTATTTCAGTGTTCCTGAGGATGTCATTAGACGAAAGCGCTTGAGCACCATTCTGTGTTTCCTTTTTCCTTCGTAGTTATTTTCATCATAAATATTATTCACGTATTACTTTCGTGAAATAATTTTCATAATTACTGTGTGCATATATATATATATATATATATAATATATATATATATATATGATGCAAACCCACAAGGAAAACGAAAAATTATTCCAAGGCCTTTCGTGTATTCAGAAATACACCTCGTCAGGTGTACTTCTGAATACACGAAAGGCCTTGGAATCATTTTTCTTTTTCCTTGTGGGTTTGCATCATTCATTCATTTCACGTGTTTAATTGTGAAATTCATCCCATTATATATACACGGTGAACCAAAAGTAGGTGGACAGTAGGTTGAATACGGTTTGTGTTATATTATATTATAACTATGGTGTTCATTATAACTATGGTGTTTGTGTTATATTATATTAAATATTATAACTAAATTTATTTAAATTTTATTTTGTATTATAGTATACAAAAAATTAAATATGTATTCTCAAAATAAACGTTATCATTTACTGTCCACCTACTTTTGGTTCACTCTATATATATATATATATATATATATGAACAGTATACATATTAAAATATGCATACTGAAACCAATGCAAAAGAGTATATATAAAAGTTTCTCTCAATATATGGTCGAGTGGGTAAGTGGCGACTCGCAACATTCGAATCTTCAATGGCATTTGTTAACTGACATTTCCTCTAATAGATGGCGCCACCCACTTCAATTAAATTATTTTCAAAGAATCAGTTTCCCGAAAAGTATTTCATCAAGCATCGAAGTTCGATGAAAATACTATCATCACCTGAGGGCATTTGTTCAATGAAAGAATTTCCCACATCTTGAGGAAAATTCTAGTCTAACTGTACATAATAAAAGCTACAGCTAAATGTTTTTCGCTTTTTAACTTTAAATTTTTAACACCAAATGTTTTTTTCGTGTTATTCTTGTCCTGCCCTTTTTTAAGGTTTATTTTTATGTACACAAAGATTTGCCTTTTTACAGGATGCATTTTTCAGACACTAAAAAGGCTGCTTATTATATATTTGAAATTCAGGCACTTATTCCTTCCACCCCCCCCCCTCATTTCTGAAAACAGCGCTCTGCAAAACAGCGCTCTGTATATGAGATTTCAAAAGACAATATTTTAATAAATAAATCTTTATTTGCATACCTTTTTCTCCATACGAACTCGCATAAACAGTAGTTTTTGTTGTTATTAATGTTTATTTGTTTCCTGCTTAGACCTAGTTTAGTCTGAATATTATTGTTGTAGTGTGAGCATATGATAATACAGTACTGTGATCTATCTACTTGTGAGTTGCCCCCCCCCCCCGGTCATTTGAATGCCCGGTTAGGTCGACTGAATGGATGGTTAGGTCAATTGTACGCCCTTGACGATTGGTTAAGTCATGATATTTTCGTTAGTTTTAACAAAAATATCACAACTTAACCTAACCAATCGTCAAGGGCGTACAGTTGACCTAACCGGACATTCATTTAACAGGGGCCGCACAGCCCCAAGCACAGGACCACGACTTGTTTCTGTTTAAATACAAAAATACAAAAAAATACTTATTTTTGTAAAAGTGATGCGTGGGGAAAAGGAACAAGTACCGAAATTCATTTGATCCACTTTCATTTGCCTTACTTCACATGCAAACCTATTTAACTTACAGGACATATCACGTGCAATCCACCACGTCTTTTCATAAAATAATCTGGAAATATACGCACCAGCTCTCTCCGTTTTAACGCAAACATGATGAAATCTCCAACAAAATTTAATTTAAACCTCGCGAAAAACATTTTCTACGAGCCGGCGGAAGATGGTAATAACTAATAATATATGCAAACCTAATTAATAGAGAGTTCATATATCATTAACCAAACGGCTCTTCTTCGTTCAAACTAGTTAACTAAAGTTTGAAGCACGTCTCATTAGCCGGCTGAACATGGAACTTGAACGGTGAAAAAATCAATTATATGAACTTAAATACATTAGAAGATTTTCTTTCCAGAAAGTTTGATCCCTTTGGACCTGATTATGTCATAATGGACACAAAGGGAACTCTAATGATTCTAAGTACGGAAACTTCTTTTACTTTTTATTAATTGATTCCCATAGTTCCTCTCCCCTAACCCACTCAACCCCACCCAAACCCCCAAAAGAAGCCTGGATGGACAGCAGAGGAAGGGAATTAACGCAACATTAAACAAAATTAAATGTTGAGTAATAGCGAATATAAACAGTCACGTTTTACTAAAAACTAATATCACTGTGGTGTGTGTGTGTATATATATATATATATATATATATATATATATATATATATATATATAAATAAAGGTTGTATTAAAAAATTATTAAAGAGGCTTAAAAATTACACTCATTCGTTTCGGAAAAGCCCCCTTCAAAAGAGTCTAAAATGGAGGGTCTCTTGAATACGAGCTTTTTACCAGAATTTACTCCGGAGAATTAAAAGAATATTTGCTTTTCTGCAAATTATGATGAGCTGCATATAATGAGAGTACGTTTAAATTGCTTGAAGATAAAAATCATTGAAAATTTTGCTTATTATTATATATATATATATATATATATATATATATATATATATATATATATATATATATATATATATATATATATAGGGTGTCTCAGAAGTCGCGCACCATAGGCTTTATTCAGATTTACGAGATTTACTGGGGATCTGGGTGGCCGCTGTTTCAGAGGCAGGTCAATGTTTTGAACAGAACGCCCAATCCAGCGCCGTGGAAGACGTTCATTAAGGAACCTCCGAACTGCGCGATGGAAGTGAGGCGGAGCCCCATCCTGCTGGAAAATGAAGTTGTCGGAGTCTTCCTGTAGCTGTGGGAAAAGCCACTCCGTCAGCATGTCCAGATACGTGATCCCTGTCACCGTGTTCTCCGCAAAAAAGATTGGACCGAAGACCCGTGTGCGTGATATGGCACAAAAGACTTTAACTTTTGACGAATCCCTTTCATGTTCAAACGCGACATGTGGGTTTTCAATGCCCCATATGCGGACATTATGGCGATTCACTTTTCCGCTTAAATGAAACGTAGCCTCGTCACTGAACGTGAGGCGATCTGCAAAGTCATCTTCATCTTCCGTGTGACTCTGAAGATTGCAGCAAAAGTTGTATCGTTTCGCCTTATCTTCCTCCGTCAGGGCCTGCAGCAGGTGAAAGCATTAAGGTTTCAACTTCAGCCGCTTATGGAGAATGCGCCAGACCGTGGGCTGAGGGATGCCTAGCTCACGGCTAGCTCTCCTTGTCGATTTCATGGGACTTCGCAAGATGGTGTCAAGAACGTGATTCACAGCTTCTTCTGACACACGTGGCCGCCCTGTGCTCCGTCCTTTACAGATGCACCCTTTCTGCTCCATCTGTTTGTACCAGCGGTAAATGTTGTTACGACCTGGTGGAGGTTTGTTGTATCGTACACAGAATGATCTTTGCACTGCAGTCGCAGAACCAAGTTTAGCAAACTCCAACACACAAAATGCTTTCTCCTGTTGTGTCAACATGATGAACAGTGGGGTGACCCTGGTGGCGGAAATATGTATAACTTTCAAGCGCTGAAATCTGGAAGAAAATTAAGAAATGTAAGGGTAACTCTACGATTTGGTGCATACTACGTGTTCATATATAACTTAGTTACTGAGTAATAAATTTTTTAAAGTGTTCAATTCTTTTTGAATTACCCTGTATATATATATATATATAATATTATTATATATATATATATATATATATATATAATTAAGTTTCGGGGGGGGCCCTGAAAGCTAATGACGTTATAAAAAGTTCTCGGTAAATCATGACAAATTGTTTTCTTTAAGTCACTGTCGTACGTCATACGACGTAGAAATACATAATTCTTTTGACTTCAGTGAACAGCCGTGAAGGTAGGATGTGTCTGGACATTCATAGGTTTAATAAAATTTATACCAATTGAAACTGAATTTATGTAAATATTAAGTTTTGGGGACACCGGTTTTTGGACCCCTAATTGGCCGAAATAACTAACCAACGTAGAGCGACCACGTAACCTGGATATAAGAGTCACACTGACTGGCCAAGAGTGCGAAATGGGCGGATCACCGATAATGTGGTGTTCCCAAAATTTAATTATTAGCCTGAATTGATAGAGTACTTATAATATAAAAGAGTGGCGAAACTGTAATTTAACACGGAATGTAATATATGGTGTATTTTGTATATAGTGGGTTAGAAATTTTGGATCACCTGAAGATCAGGGCCCCCAGCCTTCTTTAGTTAGCTTTATAAGGCTAATTAACGAAAATATCACGACCTAACCTAATCAATCGTCAAGGGCGTACAGTTGACCTAACGATTGGTTACGTTAGGTTGTGATATTTTCGTTAGTTAGCCTTATAAAGCTAACTAAAGAAGACTTGGGGCCTGATCTACAGGTGATCCGAAATTTTTGCTTACATGTACACGAAAAGGTTGAAATTTATAGGAAAAATTTAAGTTACAGTAGACCAGTGGTTCCCAACTTGGGCGCCACCGCCCCCAGGGGGCGTTTGAGAATCTCTTAGAGGGTCGTTAAGAAACTGTAAAATTGTTACCTTGTATTACTAAATCACTTATCACTTATCCTTATTATTTTTGAGGGGGCACCAGCAAATATTGATGGACACAAGGGTATGGTGGCCTAAAATAGATTGAGAACCACTGCAGTAGATCTACTCATTCTGTAGACCTTATGCATTCATTCATAATATACCCTTTTCTGAATACTGATTTCAGTGTTATATCATTAAGAACAGCTATTGTGGTATAATTATCAACAATAATAATAATAATAATAATAATAATAATATAATAACAATAATAATGGGATAAATCGGTTAATAATGTTTTAATGTTTCAGACCAACAAAGACCCTAGGATCCACTCATGACTGGTCTACCTAACTGTGTTCGTAATTGTGTATTGTTTATGTCCTCCGTGGTGGGACCCCGTGGTGGAGATACTTTTATTAATCTGGGTCACTTATTACTAATTGTATTATTTCTCGTTTCTTTGCGTGTATTATTATTTCTTCTTTATTACCCGGAGTCCTTTTTTGTTTTTTGTGTTTTTTAATTTATTATTTAATTAAATTAATTGTTTAATTAGTTGTATCGTTGATTACCTTGATGGATACTGTACCTTTTTATTTTATGGGCTATGTCTATTGTCTCCTGCCAATAAACATTTTCATTTTTCTTTTTTTGTAGCTTTAGCTGTGGGTAATTTTTATTATTACTTATTACTCATTTCAATTCGTGTCTTATTTTCATTTATTTCGCTTTTGGTCATATTTTTTTTTACTTATTATTGTTTGATTTATCTTATCGTTTATTACCTTGAAGAATATTATACTATTTTATGGGATTTATATCCGGCCAATGAAGCTTAGCATTATCATTATCATAATTGTTGTATAATAATTCCCGGTTACGTGTACGCGAGGTTAGTTTACAGTAGTATATATATATATATATATATATATATATATTATATATATATATATATATATATATATATTATATATATATATATATTATATATATATATATATATATATAATGATGCAAGTGGGTTTGTACTGCCTTGGGAAAGAAACAAACTTGCCGTGACTCTTGCTCCTGAAGAATCATGCACCTAGCGATAATAACTGGAGGTCTCTTACCTTACCTTATAAACCTTATGTTGTTTCGTGCATTGGTCTCTCTTCACACGGAGGTCAAGCTGGTGGCCCCCGTCTGTAATAAAAACTAACGAAAATTGTGCAAAAACGAATCATTGTTGCTTTCAGTAGTGATGAACAATGTACGGAGGCTTCGTCGGTATATTGACCCCCCTATTTTCTTCGCAATGTTGCTTCGAGCTGCTCGTACCTTGAAAATGGCAGTATGGGTAGAATGAGGCTATTAAAATTTTCATATAACTTTCAATATTAAAGTTAAAATTTTTATATTACTTTCACTTAAACTATAACGCCTCGTCTGTTGGACATTGATTATTTATATATTATTATTATTTCTACTCGTGTGTGTATATATATATATATATATATATATATATATATATATATATATATTATATATACTTTATTTACTTATATATATATACTTCCGGTTTCATACCTCTATATTATTCAGAGAAGAAGTTCGATTCGATGCTGCCAATTCGCGTGCCGTTCGCCCTTCAAATTACTATTATTTTTTCTTAGTAAAGATGAATGTAGAGAAAATGAAGTGCGTCGGAGAACTTGTCATCATTAACGTTAATGGAACGCAGCTTTAGTTTATGATACTGCAATTGGATCTCTGCAGGAGACTGGTATGGTACCCCATTTTCGCACTTGTGATTCTGTTTGTCGTCGTTCGGTTGTAATTGGATCGTTCAAAGTCTCCGGCTGTCTAAGTTTAAGCGGCCGATTCACAAGAATCGGTGATAGGTTTCTGTTCAATAAATGTGTTGAAGGAAATCTCGCTTTTGTAATCTTCTCTTAATAAAGAAATCATTAATATAATAGCTGACAGTGAACCTAAAATGGATGTCGCAGTTGTCATCACAATGTGGGTTTGACTCCTGATATTTATTAATCTTCATCGTGTAATATGAATCTTCAAATTATCTGGTGAAAAGGGAGTGTCAGTCAACCGAATGTTCACGCATGATGGATTGTATTGGGTTACTAATGGGACGACCGCTGCGAGACGACCTACCCAAATGCTGGTCAGTGCGGACCTGAAGTAACCGAATGGTACTTCCAATATAAGACTGTCTTGCAGTGCGAGCAATTAAATTTATAGACGCATGACTAGCACAAAAGGCGAGGGAATCTATCCTTAAAACGAAAGTAAGATCCTATAGTGGAAATTTACAAAAACGAATTTAAAATTAATTTGGGGGGCGGGGGGGATTTCTTCAGAATTGCAGACAGGTCTTTCTCAGTCTTGTCACTAACAAGACCAAGGTAAGGAAATGTGAGGTAACAATTGTCTTTGAGAATATTAAAAACGGGTGTCTTTGGTCAGTGCACGTACTTTGTTAAAATAAATCTAGGACATTTTTCATTTGCAACAGGGCATGTGACAAAGTTTTATAATCTATATCTACAAAGTAATAGGTTGTAATTAATGCGAATAACTGTTAGCTTCCCACAATTTATACAGAGTATTGGCTGACGATTGACAGGTATCTCATTCGATTTCTTTAAATCGATAATAATTAACGCAAGTTACAACAAATTCGAAAGACCATAGAGCTGATTTAGGGAGTTAAACCCACTACGACAACAAAAGTTAGATTGTTGATCAACTCACTACCAAAGATTGCAGTTGTATGAATTTACGCTCAATGAGCAACCTATAAATTAGTATAAATAATCATATTCTAATGAACCTTGGTGAGTTATAGAACTTGCAAATTTGGAAACGAGAATGAAATGAAAGTATACAAATAATCTATTTCAATACTCAAACAATAACTGAATTCTTCAGCATAAGGTTTAAAGTTATAAGTAAAGTTACTGACTGATAAATTGGAAAGAAATAAGAAAAGAGCAAAGTGAATGCAACAAACTCAAACGAAAAAGAAAGGGATCACTTTAACATATTGCTTCCCAAAGCATTCGGGAAGCAATATGTTAAAGTGATCCCTCCTAGGAAGCAATATGTTAAAGTGATCCCTCCTGGGAAGCAATATATTAAAGTGATCCCTCCTGGGAAGCAATATGTTAAAGTGATTAACATTGGGAAGCAGTATGTTAAAAAGTGAAGGGTTGGTTGGTTAGAAAGAGGTTGGTAATCTAGGCTAACTAACGAAAATATCACGACCTAACCTAACCAATCGTACAGCTGACCTAACGATTGGTTAGGTTAGGTCGTGATATTTTCGTTAGTTAGCCTTATAAGGCTAACTAAAGAAGGCTGGGGCCCCTGATCTTCAGGTGATCCAAATATTTTACATTCACAAAAAATGGCAAAGCATAATAAGTTAAGTTGTCCATAAATTTACATTTTCTCGACTAGCTAATCTCTAAATATTATAAACTATTGTAATGTAACGGTAATTGGTTGTGTAATGTCTATTTTTGGGAAGCAATATGTTAAAGTAATTAGCACTGGGAAGCAATATGTTAACGTAATATACACTGGGAAGCAATATGTTAAAGAGAGGTTCCTGGGAAGCAATATGTTAAAGTGATCCAAACAAGGTTCCAACGAAGTCTAGTAACCAGCCGAAGTGAATACTAAGCTCCAGTTGAACGAAGCAAAGTTAGAGTGTAAGCTAGCTAATCGACGAGAATACAAGTTTCTGCTAATCAAACGAAATGAAGTTTTATTTTCAACTAACTAAATGCGAGGAGTAGTTTCCCTTCATCGTTATCCAAATATTTCAAAAGTTTATATATGTATATATCTGTGGAAAATGGGCTACAGGAATTTTCCACATATTACCCCACATATTACTAATAACGAATTTTATGTCGGGCGCTTAGTATCGCTGCTTGATGAGCTCTGTTCTCTTGATTAGTTCGGTTATCCATACTATTTTTTTCAGCATTATCTCAATCTAAAAGAGAACAAGCTTTCTCCAATGGGTATAGTTGGAGTACGGGGCGTCCAATAAGACGGTTATTTGTACGCAAAATCACCGATGGTCTTTGTCCATCCTGTCCTTTAGTACCTTTTCAATTTTTCCCAGTTTCCAGTTAAACCTAGTACCCTCATCATGAGTAATCACATTGTTTCCGATGTTTGAAATATATAGATTCAGCCAAATTCAAATCAGAGTCGTTACTTACAGCTAAAGGAATTATTTTAATTTTCTAAAGGGAAGGAAGATCCACGTGTGTTTACATGATCACGAATATTAGAATGACCAGGTTTGCTCAAAGGAAAGCCAGATCTAGACAAGCTGCCGTAATGTTAATCCACACGAAACCGAAAGTTTTGTTTGGTTGAACCCACATAAGATACACTTGAACAACGTGTACAGCTATAAAAATAAACAAGGGAAAATCGCATTCCGAGAATTTGTGTCTCTGAATTATGGAACAAATTAACTATACACGTTCAAACAACGTAAATATACTTGCTGAAGTTTTAACGTGTAAAAGTTACGGTTTAACGTAAATAAAATACTGCCCATAATATTACCTGAGATAGTGGAATAATTCTGGTTAAAAATAAGGACATTATGGAGAGAAAATACCAGAATACTCTATGCATAATAAACGTGTAACAAAACTTTAATGACAGTCATGGAATTTATAGCTTCAATAAATTTATGATAATGCTTCTTAAGCCTCACGTCAACTTCACTTAATATTTCTCATTTTTTAAATTAAACAGTAAATCTCTCGTTTAAACTGTATGATATTGTTGTTAAGTTTTTTTACTTACTACAAAATTTTAAGAGAACGATGAACTCGAGAATGGGTATTTATGAGGGTACAAATAAATAATGGTTATCCTCTTGCATCAAGTAAAGGGTTCTGCGGACGACTTACTCCGTCAGTCTTTCTTGAAATTTTTATTGGGGTGTTTAAATTTCAAAATTTATAATTCTTTCATCTTCAGGCTGTTTAATAACAATGTGAAATTAAAATCAATATTGAATGAAAAACAACAGAAAATTTCTATAACCTATTCGTAAAGACAAATTTTAAAAGACTGAGAAAAGAGGGTTAAATTCTAAGTTATACAGATTTACATATAAAAATTAAGAAGCTATTTTTAAATACATATAGTAAATGTGAAATTAATACACTGGAAAAATTAACAATAGTACACTGGAATAATGGAACTAGCTACCTTACACTGCAGTTTCCGAGGCTGACTAATTTGAGCAGAGACAAGAACGGGAAACACAAGAGATGGCGAGGGCGATTGGGGAAGGAGGGATTATAAGGAATTGGGGAAGGAGGAGGGATCATAGCAAATTGAGAGGGACGGCAGTCTTGAAAACTTACGTACACGTATACGAACTGCTGCAGATAACATAACCCCGCAAATGCTCCAGAATGTGTTTAGAAATGCTGCGGAACGATTTGAGCTGTGCAGGGATACTGATGGGCGTCACGTCGAATCCTACTCTTAATTATTTAATAAATGTTACCACTTTATCATTTTATGATTGAATTCCATATAATTTCCAAGTGCTTCACAAAAATAGATCCTGACTTTATGTACACCCTGTATAATAACTAAATCCGTACTCCCTGGAAAGAAGAAGAGAGAGGTACACCATAAGCTATACATGGAAAATGATAAAAAAACTGGTACCAAACCTAAAACTAAACCCAATTACCATCCAAACAACACTGAAAAATAGGAAAAGCAGAATGTGTAGTGTTCCCAAATTAAAGGCCCGACAAGGGACCTCTTCAACACTGAAGGAAAATAGCTTGGTTGTCAGGGGGCCAAGACTTTTTAACCAGCTTCCAAAGGACCTCAGAAACGTTACAAGGGTCAAAGTTGAAGTCTTCAAGAGAAGACTAGATGCCTGGCTCAGGACGGTACCAGATGAGCCGGGTGTACCTGGCTATGTGCCGTGGAGAGCGCAAGAAAGCAACTCGCCCCTCCACCAAGCCAGGCCTAGAGGCGGGGCCATCAGCTTGACCTTCGTGAAGAGAGACAACACACGGAATATCAACGAGGTTAACGAGGTGTGTGTGTGTGTGTGTGTGTATATATATATATATAATATATATATATATATATATAAATTATTTCACGAAAGTAACACGTGAATAATATTTATGATGAAAATAACCACGAAGGAAAATTAAAACACGAAATAGTGCTCAAACACTTTCGTCTAATGACATCCTCAGGAACACTGAAATTAATAACAAGATCGAGACAGTGTATACACTATAGACTATACAGTCCATAAAGAAAAACAAAAATTATATGATTAGCGCAGAGAATACCGAAGGAGGAGCATACAATCTACGTGGAAAAGCTACCAGTTTTTTAGTGCCTTACCTTTCTTATCTAAATCTGATCTGAAAGAATTCAAAATAGCAGGAGTGAGCAAAAAAAGATCCTGCTAATGTTGATATTGTTTGTAAGTTGAATGATAGTAGGTTCAAGAATGTTTCTATTAACAATATTACTTGACTGAAACAAAAGTGAAAAATTATTCCAATCAATACAGTGGGACAACTCTGATAAATGGACAAAAGGGTCCTTTTTGTCCATTTGTCAGCGTTTCCGATTGTATTAATTGGAATAATTTTTCATTTTTGTTTCACTCAAGTAACATTGTTAATAGAAACAGTCTTGTGTCTGCCATTATTCAACTTATAAATCATTTCAACTTTAGCTCGGACTTTTTTTCGCTCGATCCTGTTATTGAATTTATTCAGAGCAGATTTAGATAAGAAGGGCAGAGCGCTAAAACTCTGGTAGTCTGGTACCTTTCCCACGTGGATTGTATACTCCTCCGATATTCTCTACACCAGCGCTTGAGATAAAATTTCGTGTTTTAATTTTCCTTCGTAATTCTTTTCATCACATATATATACACAGTATATATATATATATATATATATATATATATATATATATATATATATATATATATATATATATATATATATATATATATATATATATATATATACAGACAGTGCATGGAACAATGAAAATTACATCAATACAATATTAAAACCATTAAAATTAAAACCTTAAAACAAAAATAAAAATAATCAAAATTGCATCAATACAAAATTAAAATCATTAAAATTACATCACTACAATTTGTGTATTTACCTGTTGAGGTAATTTAATTTAATTTTAATGATTTTAATTTTTGTAGTGATGTAATTTTAATGATTTTAATTTTGTATTGATGCAATTTTCATTATTTTTATTTTTGTTTTAAGGTTTTAATTTTAATGGTTTTAATATTGTATTGATGTAATTTTCATTTTTTATTTTTGTTTTAAGGTTTTAAGACTTAATTCACTGATGATGACAAAAGATTTGTCGAAACGTCTGAAGTACAAAAAATAAATGAAAATGTTTGCCGTTGTGTTGGTCCTTCTGTTCATATATATATATATATATATATATATATATATATACATTCAACTGCGCGGAATATATATATATATATATATAATATATATATATATATTATATATATATATATACATTCAACTGCGCGGAATATCTTGCGCGGAATATCTCCTATACAAGCGTCGTTCTTTACGATATATATATATATATATAAAACGTTAATTAATTATGTGTTGCCATATTTAAGGTTGAAAACCTTTGGATTTTCATATTAGCATTAAAAAGAATGTTTTTAAAACTGGCCGAAATACTTCCATGGGGGAATGTAGCTTCTAACTGCGAAAGAATAAAAATCGATGGAGACCTCTCACCATCGATCCTATTCTTTGTCAGCATCTCGAGCCCTGGTGGTTTCTACTTGCCTTTAATTTCTTTACCATTGTGTCCCGCAGTGCTGAAACATGTCACTGGAATTTCTCGAGGGAAAACCATTTTAATGAAAATGGTATTATAAAATGTTTTTTGAAGACGAAGCGATAAGGATTTTCAACTATTTTCATTCATTTCCTTTGTTCATTTTTTCCTCAAGTGTAAGTGCGAAAATTTATATTTTGCTGAGGTTTAATGTTTACCAGCGTATGACCTTTTTATTTATTTATTTTTATATTTATTTTTCGTGTGTGAAGGAGTTTTAAAGTTAAGATGGTCATTTAGTTTTGGGTAGATTCGCTTCTCTGATCTGTGAAATGGCGACATTTTTAATCTAATTTTGCCTAAGTTTATATTTGTTAATTTGGTTTACAAAAATTAAGATTGTGTTAAATCATATAAAAGTTAAATGAAATCAACAAACAAAAATTTGGCAACATATATTAGGTCCCAATAAAGGTTTTAAAATAATATGTATTTTATTCCTATAAAATAAATCCACAATTTTCTGTAAATACAATATCTTTGGCGATTGACCTTCCTCTATATCAAGGATATAGGAGAGGAATGTACCAAATAATTGTATTGGCATTTGGCTCGTTAAAAAAAGCTGATAATTTATGGTTAAATTTTGTTCTTGAGTTTTATATAAATGTTCTTTACTCACTACCACGTGTATTATTTGTGAATTATATACTGTACATGTATGTCACGTTAGGCCTGTTCAAAAATCAACTTTTTCTTATTTTCATAGGTTTCTGTACATTTTCCCATGCTTTTTGACCTGAAAAAGCCGAAAATCACAACTATTTTGACCTAGGATGTTGGGAAGCATTGCCGCATGGAGCTTTAAATTTTCTGCCTTGAAATCGGCCAAAGCGCCAATTCCGGGGTCCCTTGAATTATGTTTTGCACTTTAACTTTTGATCTAAACAAGATAGAGCAACAAATTAGGTATCAAATGAAAGAGCAAAAATTAGTAAATAATAATAATAATAATAATAATAATAATAATAAATAAATAATAATTAATAATAATAATAATAATAATAATAATAATTATCTATCATTTTTCAGGAAACAACAGAAACTCAATCAGAATCTAGAAAACCATCTACAAGTTACAACTTCACAATGGCATTAAGCAAGGAGTGAGGGAGCTCCGTGGGCGCACAGTTGATATCTCAGAACCTCCACGTACTGTCCACAGGCAGGTGTCAACTGGGCCATCTACCAGATCTCTCACTGAAACTTTCCTGG
The DNA here is from genome assembly GCA_023014485.1 of Bathynomus jamesi. NCBI lineage: Eukaryota > Metazoa > Arthropoda > Malacostraca > Isopoda > Cirolanidae > Bathynomus > Bathynomus jamesi. Next base: position 276,764 of record JAJOZX010002680.1, on the reverse strand, counting down.
TTGGATACCCTTCAGCTTTTATCAGTGGTTCCCAGCTTCCCACCAACAGACAGGCGTTCCAGTGTTTCCTTAATCTTCAGAATTTACCGGAAAATGCAGGGAGGCCCATGGTTCAAGACCTTGCATATGAAACAGTTGAATCTATCATCCCATTCTGGCAGATGGCTAGGATCAAGACAATGACCAAGTACAACGCAATGAAGCTCTTCATGAAACTACATGAGAAACATCGTGCTCTGGTGAAAAGCAAAGGAAGAGCAAGTAACCCTGGAGGAAAAAGAGGAGCATTTGTGCTGGAATAAGACAGCCTGTTCGATATAGAAGCTCCAGATGCAATCCATGAAATACAGAACAACAGACTGTTATCCAGAGAGAAGAAAGATGAGGATATCAGGTTCTACGAAGGAAGGATGTTTGGACGGACTTGTCCAAGGAAAACCCAAAGATGCTGGCTATCAACAGCAAATGGCTGAAAGAAGAAGAACAGTGAAGAAATACTCCAAGACATTCTAACAGCAGAAAGGCTTCCAAGAGCCGACTACAGGGAAATGGCTGAACTGACAGTCATTGTTCTTGGAGGAACGCCTCCTCGAGGTATTCACTGGAGTCGACCAGGCGCCATTCATCAGGCCAGATGGATGGCCAGAAACCTGTACTCCATGAAAATGCTGATGTTTGCAGATCAACTTGAGTACGACGAAGACACTGTATCAAAGCTGGAAAGACTCAACACCTTCCTTGCGCTGTTCTACACTCCTGTATGGATGATGTCAATGTCTGCTGCAGATGCTCCCGTGAATGATCTAAGTCTAATCCAGGACATGTTGAAGTACAAGAAAACTGACCCAGAGCTTGCTGATGCAGTACTTAATAAGATGGAAAACCACAAATGGTACCTGACGCAGGAAGTCGTGCCATTTGCCCTGTTCAGCAGTAGATTGAGTGACACATTGAAGCACGACATTGCTGCCCAGTTACATGCCACTGAGAAGCCAGACAGCTTCAGAACAGGGAAGCCTCTATTCCAGAGAGTCACAGCTAAGACCACCCTGGTTGATCTCATTGGCCCAGAATCACATTTCCTGCTAGACACACTGAACATTGGATCCGAGTGGCTTCTGGAACCTGTCACGTCTTGGCCACAGAATGAGGACTACAGAAAAGCGTTGGACTATGTTAAGAATCTGAAAGCGGTGAATGACATTGCTGAACGTGGTGTCAAGATGATGAGCGACTTTGCAAATGTCATAACAACAGATGCCAAGCAAAGGGACTATCTCCTTCAAGCTGTGGAGTTCAACAGACGCCGCTTTGACAGCTTCAAGAAACAAACTCTCAACAACTGACTGTGTAAATGTCATTATGAAATTAATCATCATGTAATGCTTTCACTTCTTGATCGATTAGACTTGTGACAAAATGTTAATCTCAAATTTGTGTCATGAATAAGGCGCCTTGTCTGCCTTGAGTGTGAGAAAACGAATTTTGTGATATTCTGAAATCTTTGTATGTACCAATGTGCCATTTCTTGTTCCATACTATATAATTGTATAATTTAGAAAGAGGATTAAAAACACTTTAATTTGGTGCCTATTTTGTTTGCTCTATCTTGTTTAGATAAAAAGTTATAGTGCAAAACATGATTCAAGGGACCCCGGAAATGGTGCTTTTGGCCGATTTCAAGGCAGAAAACTTAAAGCTCCATGCGGCAATACTTCCCAACAACCTAGGTCAAAATGGTTGTGATTTTCGGCCTTTTCAGGTCAAAAAGCATGGGAAAAAGTACAGAAACCTATGAAAATAAGAAAAAGTTGATTTTTTAACAGGGCTAATGTCACGTATACACAAATATGTATACACTACCGTACATTTATATTTGTTTCAAGCTCTTCACTCATGTAAGCTTCAGAACTGATGTGGGAGTCTATTCAGACGAAAATAAACTTAATAAAAATCTTACGCAGCTGTCGTACCTTACTTATCCTTTGAATAAGTAACATTAATAAAACACGAAAAATAAATATCACCAACTCATATATTCTTTAGTCTTCCATGACACCGAAAAAGGACATCTTAGGTCATGCGATCAAGATGTACAGTTTCTGAAAAAATGTTCGCCTAAAAACATAAAACTTCTAAAAACTTAGACTATTACTAATCATTAATGTCTGAGTTTTGTCGTCCGTTGTTTATTTATGGAATATTTTCAATCCGAATTGTTATCAGAAAAAAAAAAAGAGCCTCAAGTTCATTGGGTATGCTAAAATGTAATTCATTGTATCCATCAATTAAGTTCAAATTTGAATGGAAAAGAAACTGAAAGCTTTCGTATCTTGATACGCTCATACACAAATTCAGTAATGGTACAATTAAATTTTCCGTTTATCATAAATGGAAAATTCTTAAATACATGCCAGAAAACACATATATACATGTGACAGGGTGTACCTTCAATACTGTCGATGTTATGTAAGGTAGCCAAGAACACACACACACACACACACACATATATATATATATATATATATATATATATATATATATATATATTATATAATATATATAATTTTTGTTGGTTAGGGATAATTCAATCCTATTTTACATTAAGGCATTTCTCAATATGAAATTATTGACACAAATGATAATTCCAAGGTTATATCATTTAATTTACTTGGAATGCGTCTGTTTCACATCTCTGCCGTTGACAGCTCTTAATTCAATAAATTATGCAACTATCCTAAAAAAAAAAGAGTGTACTGTACAGTTCATTATTTAGAAATTCAGTGTTTCCCAACCGGGGGCCATATGGCTCCCTGGGGGCCATGGCACATTTGAAGGGGGCCACAGGAAAATGTTATTTTGTAAAATAGAGTTAAATCTGCATATTACCTACTGAAAATAATGCTTATGGGGGCCACGGGAAAAAATAAGGTTCCTAAGGGGGGCCATAAGCCAAAACCGGTTGGGAACCACTGAATTTTAGATAATAGAATATAGTTATTGTGAACATATTCGACACATCGCCCATTAATTCTGACAGCAGTTACGAAGAAGATTTCTTTCTCCTTTCTTTAAAGAAGAATAATGAACGTTACATTAATATTTATGAATTACGTTATCTTTGGTTTGCTTTCTTCGTACGTTATTTTCAATAACTGACGTTATTATTGTGATAATGGGTGACTTACGGGGAAAAATAATCCTAACCGGAGGTACGGTCTTCTTATGGAGCTGATGTACTACGACAATCTGGCAGAACTTGGGTATGATAATATTTATTCGAAACTTAAGTAAATACTTAACATTTTATTGGTATTTTAGTAATGGCGTGGTCAGTAATCATAAGAAAAACTTTCTTGAAATTTACTCTTTTTGACAACATTTCTGAAGAGAGAAATCCCATTTTCACCATGAAATGCCAATAGTTAGCAAAATAATATACTTTTAAACAATGTTATAATATATATACTATAACAGACATATAAACTCTCACGGATTTTAAGTCTCAAACTTCTTTATATGAGATATGTTTCCAGTTATCAAAATCATGCACAGTCAAAATCAGGCAAAATCTCGCGGATTTTTTATACTTCAAGGTTGACGTCTCTGCTATAATAATGATAACTGGTTTAAAATTTTAAAAACTTAATTTAAAACATCATTTTATTTGTTAAAAAAGAGCATATGAGCTTCTTTGTTAGGTGTTCAAACTATTTTTTTTGTTTATTATATTTAATTTGGACCCTAAGCTTCAGGCTTTACCGGGCTCATAATTAAAGATAAAACATCGCTTCATAGATAATTATGATTAATAATATATAAATCATGAGTAAGAATTATTAATTAATTTCAATTATAAAAATTAGTTGGAAATTAGACAATGAATTTAAATCATTGTAAAGTCATTAATATCATTATGAAGAAAAAATAAATAAATATTATTAAAATTTCTATTGTTACAATAATACAACATTACAATTTCCATTATATTACAATAATACAATAATACAAACAATGGTACTTGTGGGTTATCTGTCGCCACTTTTTCAGTCGTTTGTTTCACGGCAAATTCCTCCGAACATCCATTGTTGTGGTAAAATGCGTCCGGCATTGATTTTACGCCTCGTGAACAGGCTCTCATCGATCTCAACCACTATTCCTTCTAACCTAACCTAACCTAACCTAACCTTAGGTTAGGTTAGTGTGTGGTTAGGTTAGGTTAGGTTAGTGTGAGGTTAGGTTAGATTAGGTTAGGTTAGGTTAGGTTAGGTTAGGTTAGAAGGAATAGTGGTTGAGATCGATGAGAGCCTGTTCACGAGGCGTAAAAACAATATTTTGTGAAAATGGCAACATGATAACACACATCTGTATTTGTGAAAAGTTGGAAAATTAAATTAAAAAGTGGCGACAGATAACCCACAAGTACCCAAACAATACTTCCAATTGGCCTATTTATTTTATATAATTTAACCCTTAATACATGATATATAATTCATGTTTAAATTATAATGAATACACAAACGAATTATTAGTGGAAATGCAGAATATATTAACCTTAAGTTATCATTATTATAGATATAAACCAAATACAAAGTCATTATTGAAGATATGATACCAGTACTATACAAACATTTCAATGATGAACACGAAAAATGAACAAGTAATGTACATTTAATGTTAGATTAGACACGCGAAATTAACAAGTAATAGAGTAATGTATATTTAATCCTAGATTTTTATTAGTATTCCATTATCAATCGAGATTTCAACTTGTTTTTAAACGAATTTACGGTACTTACGTATTATCGGGACTACCACACTATTCATTATGTATTTTTGCTCTCGTCATTTTCGTTTAAACTAACGAAAATATCACAACTTAACCCAGGGGTTCCCAAACTTTTACCACCAAGGACCCCTAAATATTAATATAGTTAATATAGTTATAGTTAATATAGTTAATGTTACTATTTTTCCAAAAGCTTAGAGACCCCCTGGAAGCTTCCTACAGACCACTTTGGGAATCCCTGACTTAACCTAACCAATCGTCAAGGGTGTACAGTTGACCTAACCGGTCATTCAGTGAACTAACCGGGCATTCATTCAGCTGACCTAACTGGGCATTCATTTCACCTAACTGGGCATTCAATTAACCTAACAGGTTAATAATGGTTAATATGGTTAGGTCAACTGAATGCCCGGTTAGGTCAACTGTACGCCCTTGATGATTGGTTAGGTTAAGTTGTGATATTTTCGTTAGTTTAAACGAAAATGACAAGAGCAAAAATGCATAATAAACAGTTTGGTAGTCCCGATAATACGTAAGTATCGAATTTACGTTCAAAATGTTTATATCGGCATTTAAATCATTCCCTAGTTTCAGTCCAATGAAAATGGATAATTTTTGAGACGAATACAATCTAAATCAGTGGTTCTTAACCGGGGGGGCGCGCCCCCCTAGAAACAGGAATTTCTCTAATTGTATTTGTTATTCTCTTAACGAGAGCATGGGCTAATATTGAGAAGTTATTGAGAATGTTATTTTGATTGAAGGGGGGCGTGGAGGGAAGGACCAATTCCTAGAGGGGGCATGGTAGTAAAAAGGTTAAGAACCACTGATCTAAATCGAGGAATAACATGCTTTGATCTATTTCTTGTCTGATATAAGTGGATTTCTTCATTAGCTAAAAAATATTTACTTTATACTTCGGTCCATGATTGTAAGCTATTTAACATAACAAAACTTTGACCTTGAAGGTGTGTTATGAGCACAATAGAAAATATTCGCAAGGTTAACGCGATAAATGTTTTACTCCAAAGCAACTGTGCGAGCGAATGGATTGGTACAGCATTCTCCATTTATGATTCTCTCCTCTCGTTATTACTTTGTACTTTTGAAACAAATAAACTACTTTTAAAAAAAAGGACATTGAGATTAGTCCACTTTACTAGTAATCTACATAGAAAAAAAATGTGCTTAGCCCTTATACTACGCAGAGTGAAAGAAAAATGGAGATGCAACAAAAATAGAAAAAACATTTTGAGTTTTTAGAACTCGAAATTAACTTTTATTTCTGAGATTCCAGATCTTCCTCCATCTCTACTTTCTTTCGTGAACATTCTCATATATTAATGATCTACACACTAGTAGTAGTATGGGTGCATCGGGGTAGATTGATTGCCGTGGAAACGAGAGGAAAGGGGAAGAGGGGAAACGAGGGGAAAAGGGGTGAGTGTAAAAGGAGGAAAAGAGGAAAAAGGTGAAAAGGAGAAAAGAGCAAAATTTTAATTACAGCTGTGTAAACAATGGGTTTCACTGTGTAAACAATGGAATTCATAAAGGGGAGTGGTTTGAGATAAGAGGGATGGTCATAAAGGTGGAGGGTTAAAGGTAATAGGGGTAGGGGACTGTTCTGATTAAAGAAGATAAGAATAAATATAAAATTAAAATTAAAATAATTATATATGTGTACATATGTATCATTCAGTGACCTCCACTTCCCTTCGGTGGGGGACTGGGGGAACGACCTACCCCCCTCACTCTCTTCCTGGTGTGGGTATATATATATATATATATAATATATATATATATATATATATATATATATATATTAAAAACTATTGACTTCTCCTTAGGGAAACGGAGCTTACAGATGAAAAGAAGAATCAACACAACGGCAAACATTTCATTTATTTGTACATCAGACGTTTCGACAAATCTTTTGTCATCATCAGCACTCAACTCCAACTGGAGGTGCGCCTTTCTCAACATTTGGGTTTGTCAGTCCGTACCAACCGTCCCCTCAGTAGCCCTCCACAATCCGCAATTAGAAACCATAGTAATGAAAACGACCATCCCCTTCACAAAACTCAGTTTGAAATTTTAACTAGATCCAATAACCGTACAGAACTCCGAATTTTAGAATCTTTGTACATCTATAGAAACAAACCCTCCCTTAATAATAATAGCTCATCCTACAAATTACAACTCTTTTGAACTAACCAACCGTTTTCACAGATATACCCTTTCTAATCCTCTGACCATCCAGTATTCCGTAGACTTTGCCAAGTATGGAGGTGGATGTAAACATTGTGTATTTACCTACTGAGGTAATTTAATTTTAGTTTTTATAGTGATGAAATTTAATTTAATTTTAGTTTTTATAGTGATGAAATTTAAATGATTTTAATTTTGTATTGATGCAATTTTCATTTTGCTTTAAGGTTTTAATTTTAATGGTCTTAATATTGTATTGATGTAACTTTCACTTTTCAATTTTGTTTTAAGGTTTTAAGACTTAACTCACTGATGATGACAAAAGATTTGTCGAAACGTCTGATGTACAAATAAATGAAAATGTTTGCCGTTGTGTTGATTCTTCTTTTCATATATATATATATATATATATTATATATATTAGGGTGACACTTATTTTCGAAAGTTTGAATTTTTATCGGGACGGGCGCGCGTTTCTGTTCCATTTTGTCAAAATATATCGTGTGTAAAATATTTTTGAAATAAAACAATATTTAGAACTGCCTCAATACGGTCAAAGTTTGATATTTTTCTCGAAAAGTAGAAATTTTAGATCATGATGTTCTATGCCTCTAGCAAATAAAATATCACTTCTAGTTTGTTCAAGCTACTAATCTTGACCTAAAACATATAACTGGACTTCATACTTTCAACTCTAGGTCCCCCTCAACTCGAGTATTAGCCCCTCAAGGGGGGGGGGGGGGGGGGTATCATGGGCGCCCATCTCCCTCTCATTGTTGCCTACTTTGCAGAGGTCACGGTGGACTTGCGGGCGGTTGGGAAGTCACAGCGGTGCTTCTCGACCACTTGTAAGAGGAACTGCCTTTGGTCTTCACTCTTGGTAAGGGCCAGGTTGAAAGACTGCATCAACGCCACCCCGCGCTCCGCGAAGTCATTGACAACTTGAAGGGCCTGGACTCGGCGGGATGCGGCGATGAAGGCTGGGTCCGTCCGCCACTCCTCCGGATCCTTGAGCAGGAAGGCGGTGCTGATGTCCAGAACCTTGAAGAACTCCTTTCATGTAGTCGTTGTGAACTTGGCCAATGTATTGTTGGCGATTGAGGCGGTGGACAGGTCCACATTGATACGCCGCGGGGATCCTCTGATCCTTCCTCTTCTTCCATCGCTTTAATCATCTCCCGCTTTGTCGCCAAGTCGATACCCTCGTCGAAGATGGCCAGGGTGACGAGGCGCTCGCTCAAGTACCATAGGTGCCTGGCGAAGACTGTCGCCGTCGCCTTGGCCACCGCTGAGTCCGGATAATAGACGAGGGCCTTGAGCAGCGCGAGGTCCGCGGCTGGGGCCGTTGCCGGGAGCGGCGCTTTGTACCAGGCCGTCACGTAGATGGACACGGCGAAGATGGTGAATCGCCGGATTCCAGCCGCTTCGCCTGACGACATCTGAAACTGTTCCCGGAACAGGAACAGTTTGATGGCATAGATGACTTTTGCCATCCAGCGCGCGGGATGGAAGGCGCCGGACGAGCGAACCGGGCACCCCGCTTGTTCGGACCGCCCAGCACAATTACAGAGAGCTCCAGAAGTTCCCTGTAGTCATCACGTGGATGTTGACCGTCGAGGAGGCGGCTGAATTCGATCAGCAGGTCGTCGCGGGCGTCCTTCAGGTGCTGCGGCATGGTTCCATCCTCGAAGGGCTTCGCTTTGGTTTAATCGATGAAGTCCCACTGGGCGGCGAATCGTTTGAACAGGAGGATGTCAGGACCAGTAGAGGGACCGAGGCACGCCGTGAATGCCTTCTCGCACACCAGTTCGTGGATGTGGTGGCGGCAAGCCAAATGAAGCACTGTCTTCTCGAGTTTCTGCTCAATGATATAGCAAGCTCCTCCTGAGAGTCCTGTGTTTGAGGCGGTGGTGTCAAAAGAGAGGGCACAGATCCGTCCCTTGATGTCCCAATCCTCGAGGGCAGAGAGGACGGCTTCCGCCATGGCGCGGCCGGTGCCGTCGGGGAGGCTGGGCACAGCCAGAAGCTTGTCGACGTTCTCCCCAGACACCAGAACTGGAAGGCGATCTTCAGCAGGGCCTCCGTCAGCCGCTGGTACGATTTTCCCGTCCCAGTGAACGGTCAGCGGCACAGTAGGATGGAAGGCTGCCTTCATTTCCGCTGCTGCCATAGCACGGAACTTTGCTCGGTCGCGGCGGGAGGATTCGCGGTTCAAGACCAGCTCCTCAGGGTCGTGGCCCAAGCTCCTCGCAGCCGCCGACAGCAAAAAAACACCTTCTCGGTCGGTAAGTTTCGTCCGATCCATCGCTGCGGAGAGATCAGGGGTGATCATCTTTTTCGACGCGCGGAATCGCTTGGGTGGTAAAGGGGTCGTAGATGCTTCTGCATTCGACGTGGACGGGCCCGGGAGAGAGAGCTCTTCCTCTTCTTCTCGGCGACGACGCCGTGTCGGTGACCGAGTCGGGCTGCTTGCACCTGAGCTGGAGCTCGATGCCAGTTCGACGAGTTCTTCTCGGCTCTCTCTGTTCGCCCTTTCATCATCTTGCCGGCGGCTCCTTTCCGCTTCCTGTCTCCTCGCACGCTCCTCCTCAGTGTGCAGCGTCATGTCACGTGTGGAGGAGATGCGGCCGCGCCGCACCTCGGCCCTTTGTCCCGTCAGGAACTCCCTGTCCTCTTCGATTGTGATCATCGACATCGCCTGTTCGTGTGCGATGTCGAAGAGGCGGTCAAGGGATGAGAGGAACTCGGCCTCGTTCCTGATTTGGGTCACAGTGCGCCGTTTCGAGTTCTTGTTCAGAGCCCGCCACTTCTCGTACATTCGGAGAACCTTGTCCCTTGCGCGTTGGTCTTTCTGCGTAGGAATACGGGACCGCTCCCAGAATTCCTTGACTGCGGTCACTGTCTCAGCGGCTGCTTCCTTGATCGGCTTCTTGACGTCAAGGTGAAGGTGGAAAAAGTACTGAAGCGCCTGCTTTCCCGTAGGCAGCATGCTTCCTGTGATGCTGTGGTCCACGGTCCCCAGGAGATAGACTGCTGTTTTAGATCTTGTTGCCGAAGCCATCACGTCGTTTCAGAACTCACTGAAAAAGAGAATGAAACACTGTTAGTGTTGGCAAAACTCGTCCCAACCCATTTTCTACTTAGAATAACATGTTCTTTCGCCTGTATCAATATTTGGATAAACTCGTGTTACACCCTGTATAATACCTCATTTTAGTCTTCTGTACACCAGTGCGGAAGACTAAACCAACGACTCTGACCGTCCGTCTGTCTGTCTGTTATCATTTTTCAACTCAGAAACTACAGCAGCTATCGAAACGAAAACTGACATGATAACAGAACGCCATGAGTACTTTTCGACAAAAAGTATAAACTTTGACCTCGTTGAGGCAGTTCTAATTATTATTTTATTTCAAAAATATTTTATACACAATGTTTTTAGACGGAATGACACCAGAAATGCGCCCGTCCTGATAGAAATTCCCAAAAATGAAAAACACCCCAAATAAGTGGCACCCTAATATATATATATAAATATATATATATATATATAAATGAAAAATATAAATGTGAAGAAATCACCATATCCCAATTATATATGTGTGTGACGTGTCGTGAACACGTTTTATTATTTATTTTTCTTCATTATTTTCTCTACTTTCTGCTCTCTATTGCATTTATCGCTTGCTTTCTCTGTACTACATTCGTTTTCACTGTACCATATAAATTCATGGTAGCCACGCCGAGACTATGGAAGCCGTTACAACACAAAGGGGGAAGGGGGGATTCATTAACACTCCTTTTAAACGCTTGTTAACACTTTATTTAATTCCGAAAATGGTTTAGTTAATTTGGGGGGATGCGAGTAGGGAATTTTACTATAATATTTTACGTCAGAGATGGGCACAAATAATTAATTTCATTTTAAGGTTACATGGCCTCAACTTTATGCTTATCGCGCTGCCGAATGACTGACTCTTTTTGGGGGTAGTCCGCTCTCTGGGCCTCTGTTCAGGATTGCCAACTCTTCCCATTTTAAACAATTTCAAACAAACATACTTTTTCGTAATTTCACAATTATTAGTAAATGATTTATATTAAACATTATAATCTTAATTAAACAAAAATTAATATTCTTAACTAGGCATTACTACAGACGTCATTCTATGTACTTTAGCGACTTCCATTTTACAGATAAAAAAATTCAAAGTGCGCGTCGAAACCTTCTACAAGACATTATTTCTATAAAGATTTGAATGTATAAGATATTCTGCGCACTACATACAAAGCCTTAATATCATTCTCTCTCTCTCTCTCTCTCTCTCTCTCTCTCTCTCTCTCTATATATATATATATATATATATATATATATACAAGGTGTTTGAAAACTTTCTGTACAAATTGTAATGGGGGATAGGCAACACCAAGACAAACCCTTTTCGTCTATAAGTGTATGTCCGCTGACGTCACCATTCGGTGCGAGAGGGCGCCGCTGCAATTGGCTAAAAGGTGAAGTGGGCTAGACTCGCGCTTGCCGCGGGCATTCTTAAATCGGACGTAGTACGCGTAACATGGAGCGCTTCACGACTGCTGAGATGGCTGACATGCATATGGTGTATGGGGCTGCCAATGGAAACGGAAGAGCTGCTGTGAGGTTGTACCAACAGCGCTTCCCAAACAGACGTGTGCCAAACCACCAAACGTTTGCGCATTTGCATCGGCGACTGCGAGAAACTGGAACATTCCATGCAAACACGCATGACACTGGTCGGGAGAGAAACGTGCGCACTCCTGACATGGAAGAAGAAATCCTACGGCGATTTGAGGACAATCCAAGCGCAAGCACGCGAGGTGTTGCACGTATCTTCGGTGTGAACCACGACCTGGTCTGGAGAGTGTTGCACGAGCAGCAGTTACATCCGTTTCATCGTCAGAGAGTCCAGGCATTACAACCTCGGGATTACCCTCTTCGTGTGGAATTCGCACGCTGGTTTCTGCAGCAGACAGCGGTGCAGCCTAATTTTCCGGCTTATGTGCTGTTCTCAGATGAGCCTGTTTCACACGTGAGGGTGTTGTTTAACATGCACAATTCTCACGTGTGGCGCACGCAAATCCACATGCTACACGGGTGCATGCTCATCAAGAACGGTTTGCCGTCAATGTTTGGGCGGGTATCGTCCATGGCAAGTTGCTGCTCGTGCAACACTCTCCAGACCAGGTCGTGGTTCACACCGAGGATACGTGCAACACCTCGCGTGCTTGCGCTTGGATTGTCCTCAAATCGCCGTAGGATTTCTTCTTCCATGTCAGGAGTGCGCACGTTTCTCTCCCGACCAGTGTCATGCATGTTTGCATGGAATGTTCCAGTTTCTCGCAGTCGCCGATGCAAATGCGCAAACGTTTGGTGATTTGGCACACGTCTGTTTGGAAGCGCTGTCGGTACAACCTCACAGCAGCTCTTCGTTTCCATTGGCAGCCCCATACACCATATGCATGTCAGCCATCTCAGCAGTCGTGAAGCGCTCCATGTTACGCGTACTACGTCCGATTTAAGAATGCCCGCGGCAAGCGCGAGTCTAGCCCACTTCACCTTTTAGCCAATTGCAGCGGCGCCCTCTCGCGCGAATGGTGACGTCAGCGGACATACACTTATAGACGAAAAGGGTTTGTCTTGGTGTTGCCTATCCCCCATTACAATTTGTACAGAAAGTTTTCAAACACCCTGTGTGTATATATATATATATATATATATATATATATATATATAACTTGCAAGTGACCCGTTGCCCACGTAGAGCTAACATCATGAAAAAGAAAGAAAACTGTAGTGTTTGTCATTTACTATTACTTATTCGAACTATAATAGATTTAATTTTCCCACAAGAGTTTCTCGTTCCATGGGCTACGTCGTGGCCGATGTCGTAACACCGCTTCCAGGAGTTCAGCGAAGTTAAGCGACATTGGGTCTAGGTAGTAGTTGGATGGGAGACCTTCCTCTGCACCCAGATTATGTAGCGACCCGTGCTCCGGATCCCACGTAAAGCTGTAGATCCCCTCCGTCATATGACCTTAGATGTTGCGAAGGTTAAACAACCCCAATAAAAAATATATATATATATATATATATATATATATATATATAAGAACAGAGAGAGAGAGAGAGAGAGAGAGATAAGACGTTGGTTTCCATATCCCAAAAATTTTATCCTTTAACAAGATTTAATGACCTTTTATATCATCGTTCGCTGACACCATCCTTACTAAAGAAAATGTTTATTTCCAGAATTAAACCATACAATGCCATTTTTTATTTTAGGGTACGATTGTGTAAATACGCAAAATGCATATGGTCACATCTCTCTATTTAAAGTGAGAAACTAAGACTGATTTGTTTTTCTTCGGTGAATATCCTCTCGTTTCTGTTATGACCTGTATTGGTGTCTACAATTTTGAAGTGTGACTACACATTCTATCACACACACTTTTTACTGAGGAGAATAACCCATACTAATCAATTATATTCATCTTGATAAAAGATAATTGTATAGACGCATCCAGGTAGACAGAACTAAATCGATTTGAGAATTTCTCCTCGAGACCTCACGTACGTTTGAGTTATAGATTTACGTTAAATTTTAGGAGGAGGAGAATGTCCTCACGCTCTTTTATGAGATGTACTTGAGCGTAAGGGGAGATCAAACAAGGGTAGGTCGGGTATAGGGAAATTTTATAAGTGAATATAAGCTATATTTGAGGAATGTTGCTCTAGGGATCAGTGCATCCTCATGTCATCTACTGGTTGGTATATGGTCAAAAGATACATTCCATCGCCAATGAAATTATTCAATTTGCCTCAATGCCTTTTATTTATATTGCTTTATAGAGCATTTTCAAGTGTAGATAACTCACGTTTATACTGTGACAAATGACAAATACCGAGGTGTTAATAGAAATTGTTATATCGGGGCGATATCATAGAGATAAGAAGGACAACATTCAATGTCTCGTGTGTATATAATATATATTATATATATATATATATATATATTATATGGGCAGATATTTATCCTATTTATTCCTGATAACAAGCAAAAGATATATTGGTAAGCCCCATCAAACTTGACGGAATTAATGCTTCAGAACAATACACTTAAATAAGTAAGATCACATCCAATCGCATTATTATTATTATTATTATTATTATTATTATTATTATGCATAAGGTTTAAATTACATTCAATAAATTACAGTAAATGTTAATTCATTAAAAATTAATATTATTAAAGCTACGAGTCGTAATTTGCAATTATTTAGTTTCCACAAAAATGTTGAACCATTATGGAGACATTACATATCCTTGTCTAACACTTATACCTATTTCATTCCAATCACTCAAAGTACCATTCACTCTTACAAGTACCTGACTCTTATATAAATTTTACACTCTTCAATAACTTTCTAACTACATCGAATACTGGCCACAAGCCATCTATTCACCTCATATGTTTTCACAAAATCTGTAAACAGTATCTTTAACCTTTAATCTTTCTTCATTAACTGTTGTACTGCAAGCAGTTCATTTATAATCCCCTTTGTCTTTCCTGAACCTTACTTGTTGAACACCGATCATACCCTCAGTTATCCTCCTTACTCTTTCATACAGCAACCATACATCTTACTCGGTACACTCTGTATACAACTACACCATTAATCCTTGTACTCTCTCTTATCACTTTTATGTAAAGTCATCACAAATGCTTTCATTCAATCATCAGAATCTTTCCTCTTTCCTGTAAAATTTCCTCGTCTACTTTTCCAGGGTCAAGGGTATTTTCTTTAATCTTCTCTCGTCTAGCCTCTGTCGCGGAGGGAACGAAGGTTAGGGAGAAATCCTTATGTTTTTCTATCCAATTTTCTATTACTGCTACAATTATTAAAAAATGCACTAGTTAATAACAGGAACCTCCCTGAATGTACCGAAAGGTTTTGAGGCTTCCACTTGTCTTTGTGACTCGTCTCTCTCTCTCTCTCTCTCTCTCTCTCTCTCTCTCTCTCTCTCTCTAGCGAAACGTAACGAAGAACTACGGGTGGCAAGCCTCTGCAAGGGGAACCCTAAGGAATTCTTCAGTTATGTTAATAGTAGAAAGCCATTAGAAGCGGCGTTCTGCGGACCTCCGACGCGGACATCGCTAATGTGCTTAATGAGTACTTTGCGGGAGTGTTCACCAGGGAGGATACCCGCGTCATCCCCGAGCCAGGCGTGAGGCACGAAGGTGCTGGCCTGGATAGTGTTAGATGTACCGCGACAGTCGTTGCCGATAGAATAGACAAACTGAGCGCGTTTAAGGCTCCTGGGCCAGACCAGTTTCTCCCCAGAGTGTTGCGAGAAGTGCGCGACCAGGTGGCTCCCCACCTGGCTACAGTCTTCAACAAATCGTTGGAGATGGGCCAGGTGCCTGGGGACTGGAGGGAAGCCAACGTGACCCCTATCTTTAAGAAAGGGGATCACGAAAGTCCAGGGAACTATCGTCCTATTAGTCTCACTTCAGTTGTAGGTAAATTATTAGAAGGGATAATAGCTGATAGGATCGTTGACAATTTGGATTCCTACAAGCTGCTTGGGGACTCCCAACATGGGTTTAGACGGCATAGGTCGTGTCTCACCAACTTGCCCGAGTTTTTCCACGTCTTGAGTGAGTACGATAAGAGTAGGGCGATTGATATACTTTATCTCGACTTTCAGAAAGCCTTTGATAAGGTACCTCACCGCCGGCTAATGGCGAAACTGCGCGCGCTGGGTATCGGTGGGGAAATAGGTAGGTGGATTGAAAACTGGCTGAGGAATAGGCGGCAGAGGGTGGTAATTAAAGGGGCTAGTTCGGGTTGGGCCTCGGTCACTAGTGGGGTTCCTCAGGGTTCCGTTTTGGGGCCACTGTTGTTTATCATTTACATAAATGATATCGACGGTGGCATCGTCAGTCGGATCGCCAAATTCGCTGATGACACCAAGCTTGGGGCCAATGTTGGGACGCCCGAAGCGATCGAGCAACTGCGTGCAGACCTAGGTAGGATAGGAGAGTGGTCCGAAAAATGGCAAATGCCGTTTAACTTGGGTAAATGCAAAGTGATGCACATTGGCTACGCCAATCCCAAGTCGGACTATTCGATGTTGGGTAGTAATATCGAGGTGACTGATTTAGAAAAGGACTTGGGTGTGCTAATTAGCAGCGACCTTAAGTTTACGAAACAGTGTGTAGAGGTGGAAAAGAAAGCCCAGAAACTATTGGGTTATATCAGGAGGCAATTTCAGTTTCGGAACAAGGAGATTCTGCTCTCACTGTACAATTCCCTTGTTCGGCCGCACCTGGAGTATGCTGCGCAGTTCTGGTCGCCCACCCTCAAGAAAGATATTGAGAGGCTGGAGCGAGTGCAGGCGAGGGCCACAAAGTTAATCCCTTCCGTTAGGCATATGGGCTACAATCGACGGTTACGCGCCCTGAACTTGTTTTCGCTTGAAACTCGGAGGCTGCGCGGTCAACTGATCGAGGTTTTCAAGCTCTTACGCGGGTTCAACGATGTCGATTTTAGAAGTATGTTTAGTTTAAATGATAACCCAACTCGCAACAATGGTTGGAAGTTGGATTTGAAACGGTTTAGGACTAGTGTGTGTGGGAATTACTTTACGTACAAGATCTGTGACACATGGAACAGGTTACCTTCGGAAGTTGTGAACAGTTCCTCTGTGGATCAGTTCAAGAAAAGGTTAGACCAAATCTTGCACACTATTTGAGTGTGTACAAAATTTTCCCTGGCACCCGTTGCCATTGGTACCTCCTCGGTATGGGCCGCAAGGCCTTTTGAGGTACTTCTTTTCCTTGTAACTCCTTGTAACTCTCTCTCTCTCTCTCTCTCTCTCTCTCTCTCTCTCTTTGCCTAATCCCACCCTGCTTATTCTTCCTAAAGCCACCCTGCTGTGAGACGACTGCTCAAGCTCCTCTTGAAAGATTTTGTGGACTGTTTATTGAGATTGTGCATTTCTATTAAAAAAAATCTTTCAATCTTGTGGTGTTTAGTATTCTGAAGTTGTGAAATAGTGTGGGATAAATATTTATTTCATATTTTATAATTAAAATGCCGTTTACAAAATACACTTGCGCAGTATGCTTATTTTAATACACAGGGACAATTATATCGATGATTTGGAGCTATTGAAGAATAGGGACCCCAGCCTTCTTTAGTTAGGTTTATAAGGCTAACTAACGAAAATACCAGACCTAACCTAACCAATCGTCAAGGGCGTACAGTTAACCTAACGATTGGTTAGGTTAGGTCGTGATATTTTCGTTAGTTAGCCTTATAAGCCTAACTAAAGAAGGCTGGGGTCCCTATTCTTCAATAGCTCCGATGATTCTAAAGACGGGAATAATATTTGCAAATTTTGTAAAGTCATATATTGATGAAAAGTTTCACGAGTTAAAGAGAGAAATTTCTAAGAATTTTACAAAAGAATTTAATTCAAAATTCGAAGATAGCTTAATTAAAAAAATTTATGTTGACGTGCAAAACAGTCTTTGTGTACTTAATAAAAAAGTTTTAAATGTTGAAATTAACTTAAAAGGAGTTGAACTTAATAATTCTTCGAATTCTTTGGAAAAATTAAAAGATCATATTAAACAAGTTGAAGTTAAAGTACAAAAAATTGGTACACAAGTTACTAAAATTACCAATGACATTCAGTCGAATAGAGGTAGTTCAACTGCTGATAGTTTTACTTCGATTAGAAACGGTGCTAAGCCAAAAGCTTCGTTAAGTTTTCAGCCAAATTGTCAAAATCCATTTAGTCTACAAGAAACTATAGAAAACGAGGATGAAACTGTGTTGTTAGGCTCGTCTGTTGTTAGGTATATGGATAAAGAATTTTGTTTAAGAGATAGAGTAAAACAAAAGAGAATATGCGTGCCAGGCACAAAAATAGAAAGAATTGAACAGGCAGTGAAGAATTTAAAGTTAGAAAATATAAATTCGCTGTTCATCTCTCACGTTGGAGGAAACAACTTGTACAATTTCAATAGCAGGACAGAAGAATTGTTAGTTAAATATCAAAGTTTGATTAAGTCTTTGAAAGCTGAGTCGAAAAGTGTGCTGATTTCTGGGGTTCTTCCGAGAATTTATGAAAATAATAGATTGTTAAGTAAAGCAATTTACTTCAATACTAAATTAGAAGCGATGTGCGTCCTTGAAAAAGTAGAATTCATTAACTTTTGGTCGGAATTTAACTCGGCAGATTTGTTCATTCAAGATGGCGTTCACTCGAATAAATAGGTAATTTGATTCATTGACCAGAAAGTGAGTAGATATACTTAAGTAGCATTTTAAGTCCTATTCCTCCTATGCCTTCACTTCTCCACCCTTCACAAAGCATTCATGTCAACAGTCATTCCATGCTTCGCATGGAACAGCTATGGGCGCACCTCACCTCTATCTTTCTATTACATCTGATCGGGGCAGAGAAAATCTTGTGGCTTTCAATGCCTCAAAAACCCATTCCTTTATCTGTCTTCTTATCACAATCTTCCACAACTATCCGTTTATCTTAATACATAACTCAACCCCTCCTCATCTCTTAGCATTCCTGGTGTTTCCTTTTCTTGTGATTTTTCCTGTAGAAATCACATATACATATACGCTTCTCATGTGTGGGGTGGCTCACCCACACAGCTCCATACTTAAGCGGGTGGAATGAAAGGCTTTTCGTCTCATGATTTCTCGCCTCTTACTGACAATTTTCATCTCCCTCTCTTTGCCGCAGTGTTGCCTCACTCTCTCTTTACAGTCGCTATTATAACGGACACTGTTCTTCTGAGGCCTCTAATTGCATGGCTCCTTCATTCAGGAGAGCTTGCAGTATCAGAATTTCTACACACTCTCATTCTTTTTCTGTCCAACTCTCTACCGCAAAAGTTAATCGTTATTCTCAAACTTTCATCTTTTCAACTGATCAACTCTGGAACATCTTCCACAATCCACCTTTCCTACTGTCTATGACCTTAATCTTTCATATGCAGAGTGTCTGGGTATCTCGAAAACTTTGGACCTTGATTTCGGCCTCTCCTTCCCATTCTATGGGAGGGAGCACTTTTTGTGGACATAAAAAAAGCAAGTTAAAATTTCTAATAGTTGGCTGTCGAGGTTAAATATCTTTAGTTATTTAGTAAAGGAATTATTAATTTCTGGAAATTATAAAATCTGTGAAATTACCCCAACCCAGATAATAAAAGAGGCTGCTGTATTTACTTCGGTGTGTGTGTGTGTGTGTGTGTGTGTGTGTGTGTGTGTGCCTGAGAGAGAGAGAGAGAGAGAAAAAAAATTTCAGCCAAGCTTCACAGTAATTAGATTACAGACAAAGAAGATCATTTCATTTTGGTCGGGCTGAGGACACTGTGTTCACGTAACATGCTTGTTTGTTTGTGTGGATTGTTTAACCTCTGTCGCAACATCTTTGATCATCTGAGAGGAGAGACCTACAGCTTTACTTGAGATCCGAACCACGGATCACTACATAATCTGGGGCAGAGTGCAGACTCCGGTTCAACTGTTACCCAGAACCAAACCTGGCTGATCGCGAGAAGTGGAGTGACAACATCAGCTACGACGTAGCCCTTGATGTAACATATTTCGACAACTTTTTATGACTGGATTAACCTATTTTGGACCACTGGGTCGAAAATGTACCGTTTCCAATACACGCACTCATAACTTACCCTACAAAAACTTCGGTCGTTAAGAGGTTAAGTTAGGTTTGGTATGTTCGTTTAGGTAAAGTTATTTTCATTTCGGACGGTATCTGTACTTCAGACCAGAAATAGATCAAAGCATGTTATATCTCAATTTAGATTGTCTTCATCTCAAGAATTACCCATTTTCATTGGATTGAAACTATGGAATGATTTAAATGCTGATATAAAAAATATTGTGAATGTAAATTCGTTTGAAACCAAGTTGAAATCTCGATTAATAATGACATACTAATAAAAATCTAAGATTAATGTACATTGCAATTCTTTATTCATTTCTCTTGTGTAATCTAGGATTAAGGACACATTACTTGTGAGTGTTCAATTCTTATCTCTCGTGTAAAACATTGATTTCTTTGTATGGTATTGGTATAATACCTTTAATAATGACTTTGCATTTGTTATAATGATAATTTAAGATCAGTACATACCTTAATTATTAATAATACTTAGTCATGATTTATTTATTATTAATTAATAATAACTATCTCTTCTATTTTTAATAAGAGCCCTGTAAAGCTAAAGTTTAAGGCCAAATAAAATAAAATAAATAGACCAGTTTCACAATTATTTATGTCATTGTAAATTGTAAAAGTACTGTATCTTATCACTAAAGGTTATTCAATTCATTCAGTTTAATTCAATTCAGTGATCTTTTAAGTCGCACTTCCTATCGTTAGTTTTAAACGAAATAACGATTTAACCTAACCAATTGTCAAGGGCATACAGTTTACTTAATCGGGCATACAGTTGGCCTAACTGGGCCTTCAATGACGGCATCGGAATAATATTGAAGGCCCGGTTAGGTCAACTGTATGCCCTAACCGGGCTGAAACCTATAAATCCAAGAAGTTATGGAAAAATAAATGTGTTTGGAGATGGTGTTTCGTTATTCCGATGAAACCTGTTTATTAGGCACTTCGCAGATCGCCTGAATGCCAGGCAAAGACCGAAATAACACTTTACTTTGAACCTTGACTAATCCTATGCAGGCATGCCTCAGATTGCCTGTTAAAATGTAGACAAAGTGCGAAATAAAAGAATATTTCGGTCTTTGCCAAATATCGACAGGGGAATCCGGGGAATGCCGAGCAATCTGCCGTTTACCGTCTCGTCAAAGTTTGCCGATAACACTTACACTAAAACCAAGCTCACCCTCTCGTCTATTGTTAATTTCGCAGCCATTCCCTACCTTAAAGAAAAAATGAAAACTCTTATGATGCGCGACTTTTGCGCCACCCTCTCTCTCTCTCTCTCTCTCTCTATATTATATATATATATATATATATATATATATATAGCGACCTGTCATATGACCTTAGATATTGTGAACGAGTAATGCATGTAAAACCAATGCTTTTATGAGACTATGAGATTACATCATATGAGATTATGTTTTTTTTAGTTTTATGGTGTTCACCACTAAAGGAGTTATATTCCAATGTCTGATCAGTATTTTTTATTCCGAAATGAAAATAGCTAAGCTAACTTCACCTAACCTAACCTAACGTAAACCACGAGGCGTGTGTCAATAATTTTTTTTTTTTTTTGTAATTTGGGATTCTTAAGCGTTTCTCGATTTACTCAATTCAAGAAAATTAAGTCGAATCGTTCTATATTTATAAGATGTCGTGCAAACCCATTAAACTCATTAAGCCTGTACTGTGCTCTCCTTATGTACAAGCAGACATTTCACCTCTAGCCATTCATTTCTTTCTAATTCTCCTCGATCTTTCTGGCTCTTACTTATTTTTTTTATTTGAAATGTTGAGGAAAAAGTTTAAAAAGTTGAAGAGAAGCTCAAATACAAAGCCCCTCTCTCTCTCTCTCTCTCTCTCTCTCTCTCTCTCTCTCTCTCTCTCTCTCTCTCTCCAGCCAGCATTTTTTTCTTGTAACTCGTGATGAGAGAAGCTTTATTTTGTAACGAATTTCTACAGTTCCTGGCAATTCATCCTTTTGTTTCTACTTTCCCGTTTCTATTAAGAGAAAGGGGGCTTGGTGTTGACATTCGTTTAAACTATAGTTTCTGTAATGTATAAACTTCTCAACTTATTTGCTTTATGAGACTGTCCCCAAATTAGTTTTTTCAGTTTTTGCAGTTAATGTAAAGTTTTCGTATCTACTTATCTTATATTAAAATGTATTAAAATGTAAATGATATAGGCTGAAAATGAATTCTGTTTGTTGCCTTCAGATTTTTTAATAAGGTAAATGGGTGATTTGCTAAATTCAGGAATTATATATATATATATATATTATATATATATGTATATATATATATATATATATATATATATATGTATATATATATATATATATATCTATATATATATATATGTATATTATATATATATATATATATATATATATATGCTCCTGCCTAAAACAGGACTTAATTTTTCAGACTAGGATTCATGAGGACGTCATATACCATCATGCATCCTCAGCAATACTTTCTAACGATCTACTATGTGTATGTGATATGGCCTCTGATGAAGTTGTTTTCTTAATAAGAAAAATCAACCAATTTGTCAGATTTCAGCCGAGAGATAAAGAAAAACTGCTGAGAATTGAATTTCATATAAACAACGAATGCATTTTAATCGTAAGCTGAATTTACCATACAATAATTACAGTAATGTAGATGAACACATCGATTTTTTGTGCAAATTAAGTCAAAAGAAATAATAATAATAATATAATAATAATAAGAAGAAGAAGAAGAAGCGTGTCGACCACACTGAGGTTAATATGCGGTAGAAAAGAGAATAGAAAGATAGGACGGAACACCTTTTTAATAATCTAGAAATATTGCAACTTGTCTGTAGTAATTTTTGTTCAAATGATTCTCACTTTAAACGTATGGATAGGTATTACAGTAATATATATCCATAATAAAGGAAGCAGGAATGTAACTCAATAAATTTTAAAATTGTCATGTTAAAATTATTCCTGGATGGAATAATTTTAGTGCTCTCCTGAAAAAGGAATCAAAAAGATGTTTACAATATCTCGTTTATCTTTATTGAACCGATAATTCGTTCAATTTACTTAAATATGAGAAGGAGGATTCACTATTAAGGAGTCATAAAACGATGTAAACAAGAAGAAGATTCCATTCGAGCAGAAAAAGTCCTGTGAGGCTAACTTAAATAATGATAATAAAAAATTTGGGAAATTTGTTCAGAAGAAAACGGATGCCAAGAATGCCATCCCATCAACAACTGATGGGGTGTCTAGGGAGGAAGAAAGAGCTACGTTATTGATAACCCAAACCTCAAACATCCTCAACAGCGTGGGGAGAGTTAATCTTAATGTACAAGGTGTTCAAAAAGTCCCGTCACCCCTACAAAATGTACATATTGTAATACCAATTTTATTTTTGTGTGATTAATTGTATCTACGAGGGCCACTCAATATATTTTGCCCCACCTTTTTTTTCTTTCTAAGTTTCCTTGTAAGTTCCAGAAATTTTGTACACAAGTAGTTACATACCTTTTTTACAAGTTTTTATTTTTTCCATATAGTCTCCATCCTCTTCTACGACTTTCCTCCACCTCGAAACAAGGGCCTTTATTCCTTGCTGGTAAAAGTCCGCTGGGTTCCGATGGAGCCACCTCTTAACCTCCTCAACAACTTCATCGTCACTCTGAAACTTTCTTCCACGAATAGCATCCTTCATTGGCCCAAACAAATGGAAGTCTGAAGGTGCCAGATCCGGGCTGTATGGAGGGTGGGGTAACACAGTCAAGCGCATTTTTGTGATGGCCTCTCTTGTTTACAAACTGTTGTGTGGTCTTGCGTTATCGTGCAAAAGAAGGACGTATTCCAGTTTTCTCTCCGGTCGAACTCGCTTTATACGTTCTGGAGTCTCTGTAGGGTAGCAATATATGCCTCTGAGTTGACTGTTTATCCTTTCTTCATAATGTCCACCAGAATCACCTCTTTCATGTCCCAGAAGATGGTGGCCATAACTTTTCCTGCAGAGGGAGCCATTTTGAACTTTTTCCTGCGTGGGGAATCTGTGTGATGCCACTCCATGGATTGGCATTTTGTTTCAGGTTCAAAGTGGGGTATCCAAGTCTCATCCCCAGTCACAATTCGTGAAAGGAAGTCATCCCTTCTGTCTCGTATTGAACCAACGACTCAGAAGCAATTTCTTTTCTTTAGGCTTTGTGATTTTCAGTCAGTTTCGCGAGGAACAAACCGTGAACACTTTTGAGTATCCCAGTTGCTGAATTATCGTATTCGCACTTCCTTCACTAATTCCTAGCCCCAGTGATAGCTCCTTGTATGTGACGCGCTGATTTGATCGAATGATGCTGTTAGCACGTTGCACAGTGTGAGATGTCAGCCGATGCTGGGCGACCGCTGCGTGGCTCATCATCGAGGCTGACTCTCCCTCTCTCCGATGATCTCACACGTTTAGACCAGCATCCAACTGTGCTTCGTTCAACAACAGCATCTCCGTAAACGTTTTGTAGACGTTTGTGAATATTTTCAACTGTTTCCTTCTCTGCGGTTAAGAACTCGATAACACCTCTCTGTTTACGACGCACATCACTGTCAGACGCCATTTTCGAAACTGCGTTAACTATCGGTTTTATACAAGGGCGTTTGAAAACGGTTTTATACAAGGAGGGGAGGTTCAAACTGGAAAAATCCGGTTATGTGAAGCGCAGAAAGTTCAAACTTACGGCCTAAAAGACATTTCATCCCCATGGCCTATTACACTGGTATGCATATGAATTTTTTTGTCTGCTGTGAGGGTTTTTTCAACTCATATTATATAATTCGACCATGCTGAATTCGAAATGACATTGGTTTTCCTCAATCAGGTCAGGTTTTTTCTCTATTGGCCATTTATTATAAGTCCAATTTTATCCCCAAATTTATTGATTTTTTTAGCTTAAACACTGTAGATACGAGTAATATTATAAGAACACTCGTGAAAAATGAAAACATTGTGTGAATAAATACTTTTATTCATACAATGAATATGGAAAAAGTTTATTGAGGAAGGAATGAAGTTTTTTTGGCTTTCCGTCTGTGTTTTTCTTCGGGCACGTCTCGCTCAAACACCAGCAATAGTCCGCCAGCATATTGATATCCCAGTTTCCCTGGTACCTCTCTTCCATTATTTTGATATCTTGGTGAAATCGTTCACCCTGTTCCTCACTATAATCCCCGCAATTTTCAGGAAAATAGTCCAAGTGGACCACAAAAAGTGCATTTTTATGGACATGCGCGACCCATGAGCTTTGAAAGCTTCCATCAAGTTTTTGACAACGGACTCGTATTCTGGACTTCTACGCTTGCCAAGAAAATCAGTGACAACTGATTTGAATACCTGCCAGGCATTCTTCTCAGTTGGAGTCATTGCGTTTTCGAACTGAGTATCCTTGATCAAAGTTCGAATTTGAGGACCATCAAAAACCCCAGCATTTAGTTTAGCATCAGATATATGAGGAAATTTACTCTCGAGATATCGGAATGCTGAACCCTCCTTATTCATTGATTTGATGAAATTTTTCATCAAACCCAGCTTAATATGAAGTGGTGGGACCAAATTTTTGTTGGTGGTACAAGGGGCACTGAAACGACATTATGCGACCCAGGTTCAAATTCTCTCTGGATGCCCATTCACGCTGTGCATAGTGCTTCTCATCCGCTCGGCTATCCCATTTGCAGAGGAAACATGGGTATTTCGTTTATCCCCCTTGCATTCCCAATACAAATGCACAATCTTAAAAAAAATGAAAATATTTAAAGAATTTAGAGAATTTGTTCTATCAGATAAAAAATCTATGCATTGGACTGTATCACTTCTGTAGGGAAGTTAAGTGTTCTTATACGCTCTCAAATAACCTTTGGAAAAACAACATAGTCAATAGCAATAGTTTACTTATGATATTAGTATTACCTTCAAATCTCCACAGATCCTCCAGTTATGTTGGTCGTATACGAGAGCATCCAGTAAAATTTTCATGTTATCGTAGCTCTCAGTAAGTTGTACATGCAACTGATGCAACCCCATTCCCAATGTTGAGAAGTACTGCTTTCAAACTTCGTTTAGACGAGTCTATAAATAGCCTCCATTCTGATGCGTTATATGGCAGGCCCAAGGATTCGATTAGCCCTCAACATTGCAGCAGTACACTAAGGAAGAGGTATTTTCGTGCACTGCAAAAACTTGCGGAATTCTTCCTCTCGTTTCCTATACCAGGAGAATGTTGTTCCCGGAGCCAGCAAGTTGTCCTCTCGAAGTCGTGAGCCCAAGATCTCGGCAGCTAATTTGGAAAATCCTAAATCCCTGGTAAGATCATTAAGTTTGGCCTGGTTGAGAGGCCTCGGCTCATTTGAAGCGGTATTTTGAGGTATATACGACTGGGACTGGTCATTGGCATTGGTCATTGATTCATCATCAGAATCATCGAAGTCCAGGGTTTGAGGTGGGTCGGGTATTGGAATTCCAGGACCATGGGGTACAGGTCTTATAGCAGAAGGACTGTCAGGGTATACAACAATGTGTTTATTCTTCTTGTTAACTCCTGAAAATAGAAACACAGAAACATGGATATAAAACTTGCATATGAAATAGAAGACGCATTCAGACAGTAGCGGCTCGTGAGGGAAGGCTGCGGTCTGTAAGATATGAAATAGGTCGATGGAGGAGTCTGTATATTTTCTTTCTTTTTCATTCATATTGTCCCAAAAAGAAAGAAAATATACAATCATTGTATATGTAAATGTAACTTGTATAACAATATGTATGTGTAAATGTATTTTCTATAACAATATGTATATGTAAATGTATGATTACCATTATGGTGAATATTATGCTATATATGGTGAATATTACATTATGGTGAATATTGTCAAGTTTCATACGAGGATTTCAAAATATTTAAGAAAAATAAATTTATAAGCCCACCTTGGAGGTTTGTCATGCAGAAATAGCAATCTGTCACGTGATCCTTTCCTTCTCTCCAAATCATGGGAATTCCAAAAGGCAAAGATTTCGCTCTGCCTTTGCTCCATCTTCTCAAATTTTCAATGCACGTCTTGCAGCACATATGAGGGGCGAATTTTTGTCCTGGTCCCCTAGCTTAATTCCAAAGTATGCTCTATACATTGTCTTCACAAATTTAGTGATTTGGGACTGGTTATTTGGCATGGTAACCGTCCCACATATGTAGCAGAATCTATTGGGATCATTTTTACACGCTCTATTCATTATGAAATATTTTATCTATATGCCTGAAAGTAAAAAAAGATATTATACAAGTGAAACAAGTGATGATAGATGTTACTGTTCCAATTCCGCTTTGACAAATTCACGAAAAATTCTATTTTACTTATGAGGCCATAGCCGGATAACCTGAGCTGATTGAGAAAAACGGATTGCAGATTCGAAATCAGCAGGAAAACCTCTATAAGAATCACTTACAAAACCCTTGACACCAAAATTGATGCATACCAGTGTTATTTAGCTAAGAAAAAAGGGTGGAGCTAAATATATTGAGTGCCCCTAGTATATGTGGTAGGTGTAATTTAAGAAACAAGTCACTAGTAACAATTACTTTAATTACAGTAAATACAGTTACTAATTAAGAATATCTGTGTGTGCACCATCATTTTCGTAACGGGCATTATGGTTTCATGCCAAGATCTTTTATCATGTGATCTCTCACTGTGGACATAGGGACTGCAAGTTTTTGTGATCGTTTCCGAAGTGATTTTTTTCGGTGAACGAGCTACCGATGCAATCACACTTTCACATTGTTCTGCTCACGTTGTTGGTCTTCCCGACAGTGGTCTGTCCTCGATGAGCCAGTTTCAAGCAGCTTTTTCTCCTAGCGTAATACCGTCTTGTTTGGTGGTGCAGCCTTATTGAATTTTGTGCTGAAATTATTCTGGATATCATGCATCGTTTTGACAGTATGTGACCTTTCATAAGCCCATGTGTTCATCACTATTCTTTCCTCCAGAGTGTAAGTGGAATGGTCTGCCATTGTCCACACAACTCTAACACCTGTAAAAGAAAAAAAAAGTCAATGAATCACATATACATTCAATTAATCGTACAAAAATAAAATTGGTATTACAATATATACATTTTGTAGGGGGTGACAGGACTTTAGAACATCCTGTAGATTGCAATGGAATGTCATTAGGAGTGTTCAGTTAAAATACAGAACTTCAGTTCTCGAAATTAAGAGTTTGATTAAAGAGCTAAAGACAAGTTCTTCCATAGGTTTAAATAACCTATCGAATGAACATTTAAAGTATGCCAGTAACGTGGTAAATCTTCATAAGTCATTGTTTTTCTCAACCTTGCTTGCTTACAATTATATTCATGCAAAATTTTTACAAGACAAACAAATCTGTCTGTTTGTATGACCTATGTATTGTTAAAACTGCCCCTATATCAACAATGTGACAATGTTTTATTAGATTATAATGTCAGGAGCAAAAATCATAATGGTTGTTTAGTAAATAAGGAATACTGAATGTATTTCCGACAAATATTTTCAAAGTTTTTCAATGCTCGACGAGACAAAGAGACATTTAGCTTGTATGTTGGAATTTACACAGATGAGTTCATATCTGAGAGTTTATCTGAAGTACACCTACGAAAATAAAAATCTATACCTTAGTTTAAGTTAAGGGCCTCACTTTAAATCAATTATATGAAATATCTCCAATGTATATATAACCCAGTATTTCTAGCATTATTTGAACTGTATGTATACCTACATATTTATTTAGGCATAAATGCCTGATAAAATCTTAGAAAATTGTTTCTGTTAAATGTGAATATAAACATTTTTTGTGGAATCTAAAAACCGAGTTTCAACGATTGAGTACATAGAGGGTTATTGAATCTTGTTGTAATGGCAATAATTTTAGATATATCTTTGTCAAGGGTATAATAATATATCTGATTTGATTTTTTATATATACAGTATATATATATATATATATATATATATATATCGTAAAGAAACGACGCTTGTATAGGAGATATTCCGCGCAAGACGAGAGAGAGAGAACGGAACAAATGAAAAAATGAGGTAACCACCTGGGAATTACGGCATTTGGAAGAGTGAGGTCCGTGGTGTAATGGTATCGCGTCTGACCGGCAATCGGAAGATCCCGGGTTCGATTCCCAGGTGGTTACCTCATTTGTTCCGTTCTCTCTCTCTCGTCTTGCGCGGAATATCTCCTATACAAGCGTCGTTTCTTTACGTTATTTATACTGCGTGTTCTTTGCAGTTGAATGTATATAATGTTACGGCATGCGGGAGGTGCCCCCTTGGGGCATTGGTTTCTGCGAGTATGTAGAAGAATTACGGCATTTGGAAGAGTGAGGTCCATGGTGTAATGGTATCGCGTCTGACCGGCAATCGAAGATCCCGGGTTCGATTCCCAGGTGGTTACCTCATTTTTTCATTTGTTCCGTTCTCTCTCTCTCGTCTTGCGCGGAATATCTCCTATACAAGCGTCGTTTCTTTACGTTATTTATACTGCGTGTTCTTTGCAGTTGAATGTATATATATATATATATATATATATATAATCACCTAAACCCGCAAGGAAAAAACTAAAACTGTTTAAAAAAGGCTAATTAATTTCGGCCGGTCACAACCAAGCCCTTTTCAAAGCAATAAACTAGTTAAAATGCCCAACAAGGTTAAAAACTTCCGTCCTGCGGAAGAGCTGAAGTTTAAATGACTGTGTTAAGGCATAATCACGGACAATAGATAGTGGCTGTCATACGTCTGGCAGTTGGCAAAGGCAAGATTTTTTTTTTGCCCAGATTTCAAACATTCAAGGTAAGAACTCTTCAAGTAAAATCAATCCTGTACATCTGGCAGCCGATCACAACCCGAAATTGCCCTAAAATATTTTAAAATGTTAAAAATGAAACTCCATACTATAGGACAACTTAATATTTGAAATGGTGTTTTCTCCTAAAATATAAAATCCCTCGTATATTTGTCTCTGTTCCTGATTCCTGACCTTCAAAATAGGTTTAGAATCTTGAAAGTTAAAAATATGATTATGAAGTTCACTATGCTGAACCAAGCTACTATAAGTATTACCCGATCTCCGATCACGTTTGTGGGAATTAATCTTCTCTGAAAATCAATTGTCTCTCCAATGTATTTTTGAGGGCAGCCACCACATGGGATTTCATAAACTACGCCAGAATTGTTGGAGGTTTTTGTAATAGGATGACAGATGAACGAAGACAATTTATTTGGCACAGCGGAGACCAACTTAATCCGCTGTGGCAAAAGTGAAGAAAGTCCTTTATTAACCTCAAAAGGCACTTTCAGGAATAAAATGTCTTTATCCAGGTTCCTAATTTAGAGAAAAAAGATCTCCTAACGGCGAAATAAGCTTTATTAATGAACAAATTGGAATAACCCAAACCTCTAAATATACTTTTAATATGTAAAATTTCATCATCAAGATAAATGGGATCACAAATCCTGAAAGCTCTCAAAAAGAGATCCAAAATAACGCCTTTTTTAGTACAGAGAGAATGATTGGAAAAAACATGAATGTAACTGTCTGAATGCGTAGGCTTTCTAAATACTTTGAAAGAAGGTCTTTGTTTGGGATCTCTTAAAATAAGAACATCCAAAAGCGAGAGAGATCCACTAATCTGAACTTTACATAAACTGTACTGAAGGTACACGATTGTTAAGAAACCCCAAAATCTCATCTAAATCCACATGAGATTCCAAAATAACATACGTGTCATCATCATAACGGAACCAATTGACCCAGGCACCAAAGATTCTGGCAAAAAATTAACTTTAAAAAATTCCATAAAAATGTTGGCTAAAATTGGAGAGAGCGAAGAGCCCACCGGTAAACCTATCTTTTGTCTAAAAAATGACCCATTAAAAGAAAAATAGCTATGTTTCGAGCAAACTCTAACAAGCTCAAAAATAATTCCATAATCAAACGGAATGGTCTCAGGATGATCCTGAAGCCACTCTTCTAGGAACTGCAAGGTTAGATCCAAAGGGACTCTAGTAAACAAAGATACCACGTCAAAACTCATCAATTTCTTTCCCGATAAGTCTGTACCTCGAAGTTTGTCAACAAACTCTGCAGAATTTTTAAGGCGTGCTCCCGAGATTTGGCCTACAAATGGCGAAAGGAGGCTCGAAAGACATTTAGACAGCTGTTCAGTGGAACTTCCCACATTGTGACTGGCCGAAATTAATTAGCCTTTTTAAACTTGTTTTAGTTTTTCCTTGCGGGTTTGGGTGATCTTATATTGTTGTGGTAAATGCAATTAAGTTTATATATATATATATATTATATATATATTATATATATATATATATATGAATAGAAACGACATAGGTATTAAGGAACGTTATATGCATATATATATATATATATATATATATATATATAATATATATATATATATATATATATATATTATATAATATATATATATATATATATATATTATATATATATATATATATATATATATACATGAGCGATAATCAAACATGACATGTGACCGGTGACATGGAGGAGTTGACTTTTTCAAATATGAATTTTTGCTGGTATGGATTCATTTCTCTCTCTCTCTCTCTCTCTCTCTCTCCTCTCTCTCTCTCTCTCTCTATATATTATATATATATATATATATATATATATATATATATATATATATATATATGGGTTAGTTCGCCCCTCTCCCCTGTATATATAATGTATATATATATATATACACATATATGTATACAAAGGAATATAAAGGACACCAAACAGTAACAGACCGGCTGTCCCTACGAGGCTGTCTGTTTAGGCAGGAAGGTTAAAAAATGTAAGGTTTAAAAATATAAAGGCAATGAAAGTTTTGAAGCAAAGTAAAGAAGAGAGGTTGAAAGGAAGGAAAGAAATTTATATATATATAATATATATATATATATATATATATATATATATATATATATATATACACACAGGGTGTCCCATAAGTCCGGCATCATAGGAAAAATAATAAAAAAAGGCAAAACAAAAGCTTTTATTTACAGAACGTGCTCAGTATGTTCACCATTGTTTTCAATACACAAATTCAGACGTGATACCCAGTCAGCAAGCACACGGTGAATGATGTCAGGAGTAATGGTGTTACATGCCCCAATAATGCGCTGCCGCAAATGTTCAACACTCCTAATTTTCTCTGCGTATACCAGCGCTTTCAAGTGGCCCCAGAGATAAAAATCTAGTGGTGTGAGATCCGGGCTTCTAGCTGGCCATTCCACAGGCCCTCGACGTCCTATCCAATGACCAGGGAATTGTTGGTACAGGTATTCCCTTGCTTGGGTGCTGTAATGTGCAGGAGCGCCGTCTTGCTGAGTAGTATAGCCGCAAAAGGGGAGAGTGCAGGAATGTTGCAGGTTATTATGTAATGTTGCAAAGGGGGGGGGGGGTTGTTGCAAAGGGGTGGGGTTGTTGCAAAGGGGGGTTGTTTGCAAAGGGGGGTGGGGGAAACTGAGGCGGCGTTATCCCCCAAGAGAAAGAAAGGAGGAGAGAAAGGAGGAGAGGTGTTCACCTGGCAGGAGCCAAGTGCACATTAAGACTTCCAGCCGGGCTGGCGTTGTTTTATAGGCTCCTAATCAGCCAGAATCAGCCAGTTGGCTGAGCCAAGGGGGGGAGAGACGCCCGAAGGAGAGAGAGAGAACAGCTGAAGAGAGAGAGCTGAAGAAGAGAGAGATGCCTGTAGGAGGGAGACGCCTGAGAAGAGAGAGATGCCTGTAGGAGGGAGAGACGCCTGAGGAGAGAGGATAGGTACACATGCAGGAGTACTCATGCTGGAGGTACACACACATACGCACACATGCAGGAGTACACAATGCAGTAGGTACACATGCTGGAGTACACACATACGCACACATGCAGGAGTACACATGCTGGATGTACACATGCTGGAGGCAAACATGCAGGAGAGAGAGAGAGAGAGCTGAAGGAGGAAGATACATGCAGGAGAGAGAGAGAGAGAGCTGAAGGAGGAGAGAGACCCCTGAAGGACAGAGTGGAGTTTCTCCCCAATTTATTTTCGTTCCCTAACCTAAGAGGCCACTAGGGGTTTACCAAAGAGCCATAAATAGAAGGAGCAGAGCTCCTTACTCGGCCGGAGCCGAGGGGGGAATGTTCTTCACCAGCTTCGCGATCTTTTATAATCCTCTATTCTGGCTGAGTTGCCAGATAGCGCAGGTATTCCAGATATCTGCCATGTGTCCCATTAATCGTGTAACACATATATGACGATAGTTATTCCAATTACATTCTGTTTAAATACACCTTTATTAATTGCATACCTTTCCAGTTTTTTTTTGCAATGATCGGATTGCTAGATATATATTATTATGCTATATATATATATATTATTTATTTTATAACATTTAATTTTAGTTTAGAAGCAAATTTAACATTAACTCCATTGAACTTACGAAAACAAATAACATAGTTTACCTTCGAAACGCCATAATAGAAAATATTAATTTTATGGTAACTATTTCGACATAAGTTTACTATAATTATATCATCTTTAAATATCTTCTGATATATATATATATTATAAATACCACAATATATATTTATAGTCATTCAGTAACACATTAGAAAGATTTACGCAATAATAGAATTAACAAAGTTACCCAATAAATAATTCGTTAGACAGAAACGAATTTTTATAAGGGATACCCAGCTTCATTAACTTGAGATGAACGAACAAATAACATAGTTATCCATAATTCAGCCCTCACGAATACGAAACGAAATGATCATTTACGATACATTCCCCAACGAGATGAAACTTATGAAACATATAGCCTCATTCCCTGCGAAGAAAAATGAAAAAACGAAATTAAAAAGAACGAAGAAGTTGGATTACCCCAAAACACAGTCCACTATAGCGAGGTTGTTTCGGAGAAAATCTGCTTGCGAGAGACCTTTCTTTTTGATTTTTATTATAAATATTTAAGTCACGAATAACAGTGGGAAAAACGTACACACAATATATATATAATATATATATATATATATATATATATGCTACACACAGACCGTGCATGGAACAAGGAACTCTTCTGGGATAATTAAATCCACTATAGTCCGAGTAAGTAATGACAAATACCGCCTCGGTGGTGTAGTGGTTAGCGTCGCGGACTACGAATCCATCGGCCCAGGGTTCGAGACCCGACGGCAGCCGGCGCGCAGCAAAACCCAGCTGTTCATCCTTCCACACAATAAAGAAAGTGGTTGGTAGATAAATGGGCACCCTAGGAGGCCTAGTGGTCAAGACGCTGGGCTACTGATGGGTCGTGGTTCGGAATCCACGTTAAACTGTAGGTCTAAGGTGGAGTGAAAAGCTTGACCTTCGTCAGAATGAACAATTCGGGCGGAAGCTAACCAAAGGTTAGCCCGACGCGGGCAACGGGTCACTCGCAAAGAGAATTTAATCATTGGTAAACTTCCTTCCAGACCACTCTTTCTATATATATATATATATATATAGAAAGAGAGCGAGAGTTTTGTTCAATAAATAATAATCGAAAAAAACATCATAATGCACGATTTTCTATGTAGCAATACTAATTAACTCTTTCTCGCCTACGGCGTTACAAGAACGTGCACTCGCTCGTAAATTAGACCTCCAGTTTAACATGGGTTCAGAAATACATCTCGTCGATGGGGTTCGTTGCTTACTCTACCACATGGACTTTTATATGTAAGAGACCTAACCTAACCTACGAAATACATCTCGTCAGGGCCGATCCTAGAGCCATATATAGCAATGGAAATGAGCGCGATGTGTCGTTAAATACGTGATTTAAAATAACAGGACCATTTTACCCGAGGCAGTAGTATATCCGAAAAACATCGTAATGCACGATTTTTTCTATGTAGCAATAATAATTAACTCTTTCAAATACGTGATTTAAAATAACAGGACCATTTGACCCGAGGCAGTAGTATATCCGAAAAACATCGTAATGCACGATTTTTTCTATGTAGCAATAATAATTAACTCTTTCAAATACGTGATTTAAAATAACAGGACCATTTGACCCGAGGCAGTAGTATACCCGAAAAACATCGTAATGCACGATTTTTTCTATGTAGCAATAATAATTAACTCTTTCAAATACGTGATTTAAAATAACAGGACCATTTGACCCGAGGCAGTAGTATACCGAAAAACATCGTAATGCACGATTTTTTCTATGTAGCAATAATGATTAACTCTTTCAAATACGTGATTTAAAATAACAGGATCATTTAACCCGAGGCAGTAGTATGCCCGAAAAACATCGTATAACCTAACTATAATTTGCAACTATAGTTTACCTTGACTTTCATATGCTTCTATCCTGTTTTATTAATAAAGATTTTTAACTTTTAATAACGTATGAATAAAGATTTTTAACATTTAATTTTATTTTAGTATTTATTCATGCCACGCCGCCTTAGACCACAGCTTAACGTTGAAACCGAATGTTCTTTTTAAAATATAATTAGGATATAATTTCTTTATTATAAAATAAGTTAACAATTATGTTAACAAACAATACTAATAATTTGTAAGTAAAAAATATAATATAAGGGACTACCATAGAAATGTAAGTGCCTATAATTCGATTTTATATATATGTTACTCGTCCGGTCTCGTTATAGCGGATTGGTACACGTCATAGCTCCACCCAGCTACATCGGCAGCCAATCACTACGAACATCTGGTCTTTTGGGCGGAGCTTGGCGAATGTGCATATAAAAGGGGATATTTTCAGTTGGGAGTAACAGTAGCTATTTTCGCATCAGTGAATAATCAACCATGGACCTGTACGTCTCCCCAGACTTGTATGAAGAACGTGATACTGCAGCATTAACCACAATTAGTCTTTTCAATGCGGCTGATTGTGGCGAACTATTTTCGACGCAAACCGTAGAAGATATTTGCAGTGACGCTCCTTACAATCCGACGCAAGGGACTACCATAGAAATGTAAGTGTCCATAATTAGAATTTTATATATATACGGAGAGTTGTAGTATTTCGTCAAATAGATACTAGTCAAAAATGTCAATCAATGTTATTTCCCCATCATGCTAAAATCGAAATTGGTAATCGAACCAAAGATATCTTCACATAATGGGATCTGTCTGTGCTCTGTATATGTTTTCCTTTAAGGTCCGATGAGGATTTGACACGAGTTATACAATCTTTTGAAGGGAATACGGATGATATACTGATCAGTCAGCAGTGTCACACATCCTCCACCATGGACCTGTACGTCTCCCCAGACTTGTATGAAGAACGTGATACTGCAGCATTAACCACAATTAGTCTTTTCAATGCGGCTGATTGTGGCGAACTATTTTCGACGCAAACCGTAGAAGATATTTGCAGTGACGCTCCTTACAATCCGACGCAAGGGACTACCATAGAAATGTAAGTGTCCATAATTCGATTTTATATATATACGGAGAGTTGTAGTATTTCGTCAAATAGATAGTCAAAAATGTCAATCAATGTTATTTCCCCATTATGCTAAAATCGAAATTTTTATGGCGTTCACTCCTCGAACCAAAGATATCTTCACATAATGGGGATCTGTCTGTCTGTATACTCTGTATATGTTTTCCTTTAAGGTCCGATGAGGATTTGACACGAGTTATACAATCTTTTGAAGGGAATACGGATGATATACTAATCAGTCAACAATGTCAAATAATGTAAGTGTTTTTCGATCTTTTTGGGATAAGAAGACGCAATATATTTTCATAAATTTATTAAATGAAAGAAATCAGTACAATAAACGAATATACAAATATACGAACAAAAACATTATAATATACAACGAGTACGTACAATTGGAAAACGGTTTTTTATCTGTCTGCATACCATTTCATCGTTTCGGTGAGTGTGACACGGGTCAAATAAATTTAAAAAATTTATAAATTCTTTATCATTTGACATATGCATGAGAAATGAGACACAGTACATTCCGCAAACATTAGTAAAATATCCCTGCATACGAAATGGGTTCCATACAACTTCGGGAATATGTAACTGAGCGAGAAATTTTACAATAATAGGGTCACTCCAGGGTTGAGTACCGAGTGAATCAAAATAGTACAGGCGCTGTCTATTTTTAAAATAGACAGCGATCCAGTGAATCCCTTCATTACCGATGATGTCTGTGTTCACAATAAGACTACCGCATTCTCGCGTACTTGGCAAACTCAATGTTTCATTCTTCGCAAACACGCCGATAAATTTGGAACGTGTGACTCGCTCCATTACTTTCTGAAGTGTATTAGCATCCATTTTAAAAGTCAGTGATAACGCTTCTAAATCTATCTACTTCTATTAGGGCTTGCGATTCGAGATATACTAGTACACTAATAGGAGCGTCTATAGGCTTGGCGAATTCCAGCCGCACTGAGATGTTACCGCTCTGCTGTGGTGTTAAATGGGTATTTACGCTAGCAGATAAGTCAGGTGTAATGTCAAACGGATAAAGGTTAAATTGATCAATGAATTCTTCCTGCGTTACCCCATTACCAAGCTCATCACAATCACCTGCAATATGGGTCAGATTACTATAGGCTCTGGCACAAAGAGGTAACACAGCGTCTGATGAATAGTCCGTACCCATTGTTCCACCCAAAGCAGTGCCATTAACGTATAGAGTTATATTTTTAAGTCCGAAATTCTCGAATTTAAAGGCACTCTTTTTATATTTTCCATTCACCGAAGCGTGGTCCTGCATGCCGATTAATATCCTTTTAGGAAGATTTCCCAGGGCAATGTTTTCTATCTGCTTCGATGCCAACCCTGCAGGAACCGTATATAGTTTGATCTGCACTCTGTTAATAGGATATTTCACTGTAGCGTTTAGTAAATTTTTCTCAATTTCTAGTTGTTTTGGTGAACTTAATTTCACTCGCCGTACGCGGAGGTATGTGTCCATAATGTGAACCACAACGGACTTTGCACCCTCTTCTTGATTCGCATCCAGATTTAAGCAGATCTCAGGACTCGTGCGGGTGAGCTTTATTTTCATATCCACCCCGTTCACAAGCAACTTCTCCTGGAAAGTGAAATCTGTGTGCAACCGTCCAAAACACTCGTATATTTTCTTTTTAGAATTTTTAAATTTGTCCTTTATACTATTTTCATCTTTAGTTTGATAATATCCCTCCGCACTTAAAAAGGTAGCCTTCGCTTCTTTGGAAAAGTTGAGGACATTTTCCAAATAGGCTCGTAGATGATAGTACCCCGTGCCTGCCGATATGTTGGTCTGATTTAAATATACGTCACACTGGTTGAATATGGCGTGCAGAAAGTTTGTTTCAGGGTATACAGCATATTTGTCATCGCAGGCCGTTCCATCAGAATGGGCTATACGTAGCTTAGCGTACATGTGCACACAGCTTGGATCAAAAAAGTAAGGACCTGAGCTGGGTATCACGAATTCTATAGGTGCACTCGGGGAACTAATTGTGTTTAAAGGGTTAATTGTAATAAAGTCACTGTGCTCAATAGAAACTTGGGTTGGCGGGAGCTCAAAAAAGGACAGCTCCGACTTACAGCATTGTGAACTACATGGGTGGATGAAGCGTGCCATGGCGAAATAGTGACTCCTCTCTCGACAAGTGGTAAACAAACTATGATTCATGAGATCAATATCCTTAGCTTATATCAGTCAAAAAAGTGGTCAACCATAGGTTTCATTCGCTTACAGCATTTCTTTTTTGATAGCCTTTTACGTTTAATACCACGTGACCCCTTCTTCTTCCGGGGAGCCCTCTTCTTCTTCCCGCCACCACGCATTTTTCTCTTTGCATCTTTGATGATTTCGTTCCGTGTACGCTTTAAATGTTTTTTTAGGCTTCTTTAGGTTTAGCCCCGGCCAATATGTCTTCTGCAGTGTTAAGGCCTGATTGTAGCGCTTTCCTTCCAAGGTATCTGGCACCCCTCTTCAGCAAAGGAACAGCCGTACGTAGTATGGATGAAAAAATGGATCCAAGTCCACTACCGCGCTGGTATCGCATCCCTCGATAGACGGTGAAAGGCTTTCTATCCATTATAACTCAGTGCGTCGAAAGTGTAGCTTCACTGTTAAGCTCCCGTTACCGAATGGGAAGTTTTCGCCCTCAATCGTTCTTATATATATTGTGATATTGGTTATTAAATTAGTTGCGACATTCACATAATGGGGTCTGTCATATGTAATA
The DNA here is from genome assembly GCA_023014485.1 of Bathynomus jamesi. NCBI lineage: Eukaryota > Metazoa > Arthropoda > Malacostraca > Isopoda > Cirolanidae > Bathynomus > Bathynomus jamesi. The sequence goes on along the minus strand of JAJOZX010002680.1, from coordinate 237,682 downwards.
CTCAAACTCCTTCCTCTATGGTTGGGGATGTGAGCAATGCGCAGCAGGCGTGCCTGGGTATCCCCAACAAACTGGTGCTCCACTATATTACTGTAAATATAGCACATGTCTGGGGACCTTTCAGCCAATTTCTCCATCTTCAATTGATACATTAATCTGGACAAGTTATACTGTGTCTCGTGAAATGTGTCTCTTTGGAAGGCTGCGCTATATCGGCCGTTGGTTAGAATTTTGAACTTTCTATGTTCTTTAAGACATCTGTTAGTCTTTGATTTTAGGATTAGTGTATGTGCAGGGTTGTTTACGATTTCATATACTAAATCATTCGTAAGGTTTGAGTTTCTTAAACTTACGTTTAAGCCTCTCACAACATCCTCGGCCGAACCATATTGACCCGGCCCTAGTCTTACTTCTGTACTGTAATACCGTGCAATCTTAGTCCAAGCGATGCGCATAGTTTCATCCATAGCTACCCCAGCTTTTTCACACTCGTCAATGTCTCTAAGAATCGTAAAAACGGTTTCTTCATGTTCAATATTTAAAAAGACGGTGTCCAGCTGAATTTCGCATATCCCCACCTCATACGAATCACGACCCAATTCAATGTGCCCATGGAGTTCTGTTACAAAGTTGGCTAGCGTGTTGTTAGGGTGTACAGACAGGGACGAGGAGGACGGGAGTGTGACGTAGAAATGGTTAGGAGCCATGTTGCATACTATTTAAGCTTCATTATTGCATCAGCTTTTATATAGGTGTTGAAGCTTTCTGGGTACCCTAGCCATTTCACCAGGTACATTTTTCTCCTTCCTGAACCTTTGCTTCCTAAAATTTTCTCAATTTTAAACACATTTTTTTCTAAATTAAACGCAACTTTCTGCAATTCCTCGCGGTAAAAGCCTCCTGAGATTTCTTCCCCATTCAAATCTTCAATGTAATACATCATTATCACACCTTTAGGTCTCACAGCCCTAACTTTAAAAATCTCGCGTGTCCATCCTTGCTCAAAACCCTTTGCGAATTTATTCCCCGAACGCGACAGCCTTACATAATCATTGATTTTGAAGCGCACAGAGTGTGGTGGTGGTGGTGGTGGTGGTGGTGGTCCATCTCTTCTCGGGAGCGTACCTCTTTCTAAAACTTCGTTAGGTGTTGCCCCAATCGTGCGATGGTGTGAGCGGTTGTAGGATGATGCCAATGGTTCCAGAATGTCTAGAAATCTGTATGTGTTTTTATGTGTAAAATAACGGTGCATGCGTTCCTTTATGGTGCGCTGAACTCTTTCAGCTAAAGAAGCCTTATGTATAGAATTGGTTGTGTAATAGCTGATATTAAACTCTGTCAACATATTCTGAAAAGCACGGCCTATAAACTCCTTCCCCATATCCGTACAAAAATAGCCAGGAACCCTGTTTTCTTTTAACATTAGCGTTTTGGTGGCTTTAGCAACTGTTTCAGGTGATTTATTTTTCAGAGGAACTAGCCACAGATATCTAGAGAATACGTCTATTATGAATAGAATGTAGCGGTAACCATCGTTATACACAGAATATCTTTGCATGTCTGTTAAATCTGCTTGCCAAATAGAATCAATCGAGGAAGCCGTTGTCTTGGCTGTTTTAAACCTTTTTCTCACAGGCTTATGAAGCGTATAAGCGTCCTGCTCCCTCAAAAATCTTTCAACATCTTTTTTTCCTACTCCGTAAACGTGCAGTCTATCTACGCCGCCGTAAGAGGATGGGGTAGAAATGTCATAATAACGTTTAGTTAATACGTTAGCCATTTGCGTATTTTAGAGGCACGTGGGTAGGGTTGGTTTAACCTCTTCTTGCTCCTCTTCAAAGGTGTTACCGCAGGGGGTGACGGCGCCTTCAATTGTGTCACAGGCGTTGCGTGTTCCAAGTCTTTTAACCTGTTCAGATTTCCTATCAACGTTTTAGGGACATTTATTTGTTGTAGTCTTGCTTTAATATGCTTCCATCCTGATGGTGATGGCCTATCCCACTTTCTCACCAGATCATGGACAATGTCTACGATATTCGATCCCTGTACCTTTGATCCTTCCACAATGATCTCCCCTGTATCGGTCCATTGTATGGCGGGATCCTCATTCAATAGATTATAAAGACTTAAGCCTTTACTCCTCAATGTAAGTGGGAGGGTATTTTTTAATACATGTTCGATATGTTGTGTGGCTAATCTTTTTGGTTGATCAGCTGTATCGTCGGGTACAGGTCCTATGTCGCCATCGTCCCCCGTGCTGTGCCTAATAACCACAGGAATCTCCGTAGGGCTCTTATAATTTTCGTACTCGTGAAGAAATTTCTGCAGAGCTTCTTGGTATAAGATTCTTTTCTCATCAGGTGTTTTTTCACTGTTTAATAGGGCTAACAATTCGCTTTCCATTCTTTTAAGTCTGCTTTTACGGGGATCTAGATCCGTGTCTCTTTGCAGTGAAGCGTACACCTCGTGGGGAATCACTACCACTTTCTTCATTATATTAATCTAGTCAGTAAAGGGCCCAAAACTGAAAATAAGATGGGGAGAAATGACCCTCCTGTTTGCACAATAACTCGTTTTTTCTTCGCTACAGTTTGACTTTTACGAGCGAGTGTACGTATTATGTTCTTGTAGCGGCGTAGGCGAGCCTTCTGATGGGTTTTCATTGATACATTGCAATTTATAACGTTAAGACAGATTTCACAGATGCATTTTAAAAAGTCGGCGTCGATATTTTTAATAAACATCTGCTGCATTGCCCGGGGCAGTCGATGATAGATTTTTATTAATTCATGGTATTTCTTTAGTCTCTTTGTCATTCTGGAATATACACCGTTTCAGGCTCGTTTGGAAATATATTCGTTCGCAGAAGCACTCTAAACGTGTTTCGCGGATGAAGGTCGCAAAGCAAATATCCGTAACGCGTGCTTGTAGCTTCTTTATAAACTTCCAAAAACTCCTTACGCTGATTCGGGAACATTTGATTGGCTAATACCCCAATTTGTGATACATCTCTACGTTGCGCGAATAAGACTAGATATTGCGTATTTAACGACACATCGCGCATGTATCTATTTTTGAAAAATAGATTCTGATTGATGAAGAACACGCTTATGTTAAGATGGTGGGAGTATACTGTAAATGTCTCGGCAAACGTTTTATCCATCTCCAACATGAGATCGTCAATTACAATGATTGTATGTTCAGTTCCCTTTAGCGAATTAACGTCATATACACCTTTGTGGAACAAAATATCATCTTGGTACTCGTTGAACACTGATTGATACGTCGAATAGCACCATATAACTTTATGCACAAATTTCGAGAACATCTCGCCCTTTTCTTTAATGATTTTAAGCATAAACACAGTTTTACCACATCCTGTAGGTCCAGATATAATACATGTGGATGGGCTCGTGAATCTGAATTTTTCTACAGAGTCCATTTCTAACACGTCACACTCCTAAGTGGGTCATTTACAAAATATTACAAATTTTGAGTGCTGATCCTTATATTTCTTCTCCCACAGAACCGACGATGAGGTAGAGCACCCTATCATTACGGATGACGATGACAGTGTAGTTGTGATCTCCTCCCCTGAACCCTCACCAGCGATACAGGTTGCACGTCCAAAGCGGAGGTATGAGAACCCCACATCAGGTATAAAGCGGCCGAAATACGTACCTGTTGCAGCAGACCCCCAACCCTCAACCTCTTACGCAACAACCTCCCCAGCAGCAGCACCTAATATACCCCCTTATTCCGCCCCCCGTTCTGTTAAGTCTACAATAATAGATCCCCAACCCTCCTACGCAACAGGGCCCCCATCAGCAGCACCTAATATACCCTAATTCCGCCCCCCGTTCTGTTGAGGATGTTATTACGTTCGAGTTAGTGCGCGCCGCAGCCCCCACCCCCGCCTTGACTAGAAATCGGTATAGAGTCAGGGTCGACCCTAGAGCCCTGTATAGCAATGGAATTGAGCGCGGGATACGCAGGGTAGTAGAGCGTATTATAGAGTTTGCTCTTCAGAATCGCGACGAGCGTGAGGTCAGGACGAGTCTGTCCTTTGGGTTCGGGTCAGATGACGGTGATGTAGACGATTATTGGGTGATAGTACCGTTTAGACGTTTGGCTGCTGAAGATGTAGAATATATATTAGGGCGTATAATGCAAGCCGTCCAAAGTAGTATAGCCTTCAATATGGACAACTTCACGGTAAATATTGACCGTGTATTCCGTGTTGCGGGTCATAGTGCCATACCGTACACTCTTAACTTCAATTCTCCAACTATTTACCGAAGGCATATAAACGTCGATCGTGGTTGCGGCTTTATAGCAGTACTCTTAGCACGTATGTTTACTGTACAAAATACACGGACTCAAAAAATTTGGCTGCCTACGATCGTTGAGCGTGCCCGTAAACTAGCTGTAGACTGTGAACTTGAATTTGACTGTAATATGGGTCCTGAAGAGCTGAGAAAGGTAGAACAGGAAATGAATGTGCGCATAGTTATATTTGGTTTGGATGATCGCCGCCGGACTGTGTATGTTTTTAAAAGCTGTGTGAGAGATCGTACAAGGCCCCTACTTATTTTAGGATTGTCAGGACAACGTATCTCCCCATCCGTAATATAAGGGGGCTTTACGCGAGTTATGACAAAAGTCGAAAATATGGGAGACATCATGATTTGTGTAAGGGGTGCCTCGAGTTTGCGGATGATATAGTGAGACATTGTAAAGAATGTCACATGGTATGTGAGCAGTGTAAAAGCACCAAATGTGAAAGCCGTGTAGTTGAGAAGAGAGACTGTGATGTGTGTAGACGCACATTTTTCAATAATAGCTGCTTTGATCTCCATAAATCAATTGGTACGTGCAGGAAAATGAGAATCTGTGAATGTGGTATGTTTCACACAATGGATAATTGGGGAAAATTTAAGCACAAGTGCGACGTAATTCACTGTCCTACATGCCAGGAGGAATATAAGGCGGATGGAGTAAAGCATGTGTGTTATATGAAAGATGCTAAGCCTAAAAATAACCCTTGTATAACTGTGTACTACGATATAGAAACATATACGAACGCTGAAACCAAAGAGGTAATTCCACATTTACTTGTGAGCCAGACCATCTGTGATGAGTGTATGGGTATCGAATGTGACGAGTGCCCCAAATGCGGTAAACGGACAAACGTTTTTAAAACGAATGTCAGCGATAGTCCTGTGAAACTATTTGTGTCCTATATTGTCAAGTTAGCCGACAAGTTCAAAAAAATGACTGTGTATATTCTCGCCCATAACGGGGCAAAGTTTGACACGCAGTTCCTTTATAAGGAGTTGCTTGAACACGAATCCTCTGAGATATTTACAGGTGATCCATTGAAAAGAGGCAACAAATTAATACAGATGCAGATAAGAGGCAATGTACAATTTAAAGATACTTTATTATTCACACCTTGTAAATTAGCAAAGCTACCCAAGGTGATGGGAGTAGCAGCTGAAGTTTCCAAAGGATACTTCCCATACACTTTCCTCACCAGCGAGACTTTAAACTACGTAGGCCCACCACCCCCCAAACATTATTTTGACTGCATGGATGAACGTGAAGACTTTGATCGATACTACGACAGTTTTAATGAAAGTAACCCTTATAATATAGCTGATGAATGTGAGCGTTATTGCGTGAATGATGTGCGCGTGCTTAGAGTATGTTTCCAGGCCTTTAGAAGTATGTACATAGCCCGTTTCAAATGCGATCCACTGCAAGTCGCAACCACCATCGCATCATTATGTTTTACGGTGTTCAAGAATAACTTCATGCCTAAAGACACCTTAGCCATTATTCACCGAAACAACCCCCGCAGTTACGGACACAAGGCTATTTACTGGCTCATACACCTGCAGCAACAAACAGGTGTATACATAAAGCACGCCCGCAACACGGGTGAAGTACCCATTAAGATTAATGGACGTGTTTTTTGGGTTGATGGGTTAAGTGAAAACCGTGTCACTGGTGTGAAGACTGTGTATCCTTTAATGCTGGTGGCATGGATGCCCCCGTCCTGAGTGCGGATCGTCGGAGATATCACGGTAGGTCTCCTGCCGACTGTCTTGCAGACCCGCACCCGCGATCAACTTATAGGATCACAGTTCACTCACAAAGTCTTGTGGGAGCATGAATATGATGCACGGATGGAGACAGACGATGTATACCGTGAGGAAATAAAAACGATCAAGCGTTCAATGGTGCTGGATCCTCTCAAATGTGGTGATAGCTTGTTTGGAGGACGTACAAATCCTTTCAGACTATACTTTCCACCTACGGAGGGCGTGAAGCTCCATTACTACGATTTCTGTTCTTTATACCCATACGTGATGAAGAGCAATCCGTACCCCGTGGGCGCTCCTGAGAAACTGGTGGGGCCTAGCCTACCCTCCATCAATGAATTTTCAAAAAATTTGAATGATCATTACTTTGGACTCTCTTTCGTAGACGTACTCCCCCCACGCAATTTATGGATACCGATCTTACCTGTCGTTATCGACGACAAGCTCATGTTTCCCCTGTGCGTGAAGTGCGCGGAAGAGGATAACGGCGAATGTAACCATATACCCCACCAGCGTAAGATCAGAGGCGTATATACAAGTCCTGAGCTGGCCCTAGCCGTACGCCATGGTTATAGAATACTGAAGATACACGAGGGGTGGAGGTTTCAGAAGCTCCCCAACCTTTTCACACCATATATAAACGCCTTTTTGAAGGATAAGGTTGAAGCATCAGGGTATCCGCGAGGAGTTGATACCGAAGATGAAAAGTCTGCCTATATTCAACGTTACCGCGACCGCGAAGGTATACAACTTGATCGTGTCCAAATTGTAAAGAATCCTGGCAAGCGCTTTAGTGCAAAATTGTGTCTAAACAGTCTATGGGGAAAATTTGCGCAGAATACCGGCAGAGGGAACATTCATTTGGCACAAAGTTATAGCGATGTCTGGGATTATGCCAATGCCCCCGATAAAGAGGTCATGGAGATCGTGAATGTAGGTAATACTTACGTAATAAAGTACAACAACACTGAATTTGCCACAGATACCTCAAGGGTTACAAACATACCTGTGGCGAGCTTCACAACAGCCTACGCCCGTATAAAACTTTGGGGTCTATTGCATTCTCTTGGGCGGAGAGTATTGTATGCCGATACAGATAGCGTGATATTCACAGAGAGGGAGGGTGATTACATGCCCGCTATTGGGGAGTTCCTCGGCGAGCTCACTGATGAGATCAAGGATGAGTATGGGGACGACGCATACGCCGACTCTTTTCTCAACAGGACCTAAGACTTATGGGGTACGGGTCAGGGTAGGGGATGAAATGAAATATATCGTGAAGGCAAAGGGTATTACGCTCAACCATGCGAATCGGGAGGTTGTTAACTTTGAGTCGTTGAAGGATCTAGTATGTTTGGAACCTCACCAACTAATTGTAGGCACCCACAATTTTCGGGCAGAAGCTGGGAGGCGTGAAGGAACTTAGGGGTACGATGGTGTGCCGTAACACCTATAGGAAACGTTACCAGTTACCTGGCACCTATGATACCGTACCCTTTGGATACCAATGATGCTTCTAACTCACACGTCTTGTATATAATCGTATCTATTTGTAAATATATATATATATAACTTGAATATCTCGAATCGTATTTGTAAATATATGAATATCTCAATAAATCAAATAGCGTTTCACTTTCTCCTTTGTGTGTGTGTGTGTGTGTGTGTGTGTGTGTGTGTGTGTGTGTAGGTGAAAGTTCTAAGCTCCGCCCACTGCGTGAGTCATGCTACTATCTGGGAGTCCCTGCGTGGTCAGTCGACCGCAGTAAGCCCGAGAGATCAGACGTGTATTCAGATCAGACGTATATTGAAATGGCTACCTTTAATATTGCTTGCACAACGTTTATGAAATGGTATTCAGTAAAGTGTGAGGATGTGGTGGATACCGAAAAACTTCCTATTCCCCCCCCTATGCCTCTTTTAAAGCCACATTGGATTGTGCGAAGTTCCAAGATGTACAAATACTCTACGGATGTTCTGGTGAGATTGTTGAAGGCTTTCGTTGCACAGACGATGTGCTGAAGTATGCTGCAGGGCTAAACTTTATAAAGTCTCACATACACCGTGAAGTAAAAGAAACAACGCGTGCAGAAGAGAAGCAGCAGGTATGGATAATGAGCCTTGTGGATGGGTGGTGTGACAAGCGGTATTACGTCATGCTATACCATGTCGATTACTCATACCCTACGTCTGAAAATGTGAATCTCGTGATCATGGACAATCTTAGGTGTTTTTATCACTATATTAACGTATATCATGATGAGGTTCATAGTGAGTTGTGGCTAGTGCCATGCGTGAGTTTTTAACAGATTTTAGAGACGAGTATCGTTTGATGGGTAAAAGGAAAAATATGAGCATATGTTCCTCTCAAATAGTGCGCCGGAGTGCGGAGATGATTAGCGCATAGTTCTTATCCAAAGTGCTTAGGCTGGTAGTGACGAAACGGAAAACAAATTGTGCAACAATTCGAGTCGTACGAACATGCCCATTCACGTATCATCGAGTCAGCCGCCCGTCGAACCGTTCCTGTCTGTGCCTCACACGGCTCATAGTTATCTCAGAGCTTGAACCGAGTGGACGTGCGCTCCTCGAATACGATGGAACTTCCTTTGAGCAGCATTCTCAACGCCTCGTACGATGTGTCCGTGACGAAATCGTTGCGCGTGTTCAGGCGTAATTCTGGTACCATTAGCTATGTACTGGAAACGGAATGTAGACCGACAAACAAACGTGTTTATTTAAGTATCGAGGAGATGAATAGAATCTTTGTGATAGTTGATAAGTGGTGTGAAGATCGTTATAAAATACCTGCTAACGTAGGTACAAGAAGAGAGCAGATTAGTGACGCGCCCTCATACGCCGTTGTATGTACGTTGTGTATAAATAACGATCGGCCGTGCATTGATATAAGGCTTATGTGGAAGAATGCTTCTGATAATAACGCTCTTATTCCTACGCGAAACCGTTTCATCCTCGACAGAATGTTTGAAATCGTCGGATTCCGTAAACTGAAATCTATATTAGACGCGCGTGTTACGGATATGCTTTATTTTGATACAGTTCTTGAATACGCATACACTGCTTGCTCGCTCGATGGGTTTACCGAGTGTAGGACTGGTGGAATGGTCTAGTGCTAGATGTTTATTTAAAAAGTTTAGACTCTTTGAAATACCATGAACTTTGGTACAAAGCAATTGATCGGTACAAGGCTGAGCTCACCTACACCGTTCACCCTGAAGAACTATTTCTTTATATAACGCGCAGTTGTCGTAACGATTTAGAAGATTATTTCAATTGCCGTTATGTTGAGTGAAGAGTTCACGATTGAAAAGCCCGAGTCGGTAGAAATAAACCCTCGATTGGAAAAGCATTCTTATAAACTTGTGTTTAATAATGTAGCTAACGATGAACTCGCGGTGAAATAATATTAAGCCGCATATACTGCGTAATGCAGAGCAATAATGATGTAATTGTAAACTCGATTAAGACCGAGTTTAGTATTTTGAAAAAAAAGTGAATTGTATATATATTTTGCTTGACGATTATACGCATACTTCTATTGATTTGTGTTTATATATATATATATATATATTTTGCTTGATATTTCTCCTGTACTGTTATGTACATATTGAAGTGTATATGAAATGTATATTTTATTTTATATATCACCATAATTGTGTGTGTGTGTGTGTATATTTCTCCTGTACTGTTATGTACATATTGAAATGTATATGAAATGTATATTTATTTGAAATGTATATTTATTTTATATATAATTATGTGTATATATTTCTGTTATACGCATATTCCTCAAATGTATATTTATTTGAAATGTATATTTTATTTTATATATATATATATCCATAATTGTGTGTATATATTTCTGTTATATGCATATTCCTCAAATGTATATTTACTTTCTATATATTTATAATAAAAAGAATGATGCAATGTTGTTTATTGTTATGCCTTCTACTACCGGTATTCTAATAATGTATACAACAGGTATCTGGCAATATTTAGGCCTTCTAAGCCAACTGGCTGATTAGGAGTCTATAATAGTGTATACAATGGTATCTGGCAATATTTAAGCCTTCTAAGCCAACTGGCTGATTAGGAGTCTATAATAGTGTTACAATGGTATCTGGCAACTCTGTCTTCGGAATACATGGCGCTATCTGGCAACTCAGCCAACTGGCTGATTAGGCGTATATAATAATAATGTATGCAATAATACTGCTAAAAAGAGGTATCTGACACCATTTACAGCCAACTGGCTGATTAGGAGTCTATAATAGTGTATACAATGGTATCTGGCAACTCTGTCTTCGGAATACATGGCGCTATCTGGCAACTCAGCCAACTGGCTGATTAGGCGTATATAATAATAATAATGTATGCAATAATACTGCTAAAAAGAGGTATCTGACAACCATTTACAGCCAACTGGCTGATTAGGAGTCTATAATAATGTATACAATGGTATCGCGGTATCTGGCAACTCAAGCCATTTACGCCAACTGGCTGATTAGGAGCCTATAAAACAACGCCAACTCGACTGGAAGTCTTAATGTGCACTTGGCTCCTGCCAGGTGAACACCTCTCCTCCTTTCTCTCCTCCTTTCTTTCTCTTGGGGGATAACGCCGCCTCCAAGTTTCCCCCCCACCCCCCTTTGCAACAACCCCCCTTTGCAACAACCCCCTCCCCCCTTTGCAACATTACATAATAACCTGCAACATTCCTGCACTCTCCCCTTTTGCGGCTATACTACTTTGCTGGAACCAGGTTGGGAAATTTCCTTCTTCGTTCAAGACACTGGGAAATGCTTCTTCCTTGAGCATACGTAGGTAGGTGCCTCCAGTGACATGTTCATCGAAAAAGAAGGGGTCCTATGATGCGATCCTTCCAAATGCCACACCATACCATCACCCGAGATGCGCCTTGTTCCTTTGAAGAGGTATACCAGTGAGGGTTGTTTTGAGACCAGTAGCGGGTGTTCTGTCGATTTACCTCACCATTTCCATAAAAAAACAGCCTCGTCACTGAACAGAATGGTGGACGGGAAATTGGCATCCCGAGCATAAGAAAAATATTAATTATGGTTTGTAGAAATAGAAAAATAAGAATTTCTCCTATGATGCCGGACTTATGGGACACCCTGTATATATATATATATATATATTATATATATATATATATATATATATAAAGTCATCTTTATATGTGAACTCGATTTACGCGGATTCGCTTATACACGATCGACAAAATAGGAGACGTTATTCAATATACGTGACTGTGATCCACGTTTCGGCTGGCAGAACTATTTACGCTCGCGTATATGTAAATACAATATGTACAGGCGTTCTTCGCGAAAAACGTGCTATGCATTACAATTTTCATTTTTAAGTGTTTTTAAAGTTGCTGATCCATATAAATATGAGTGGAAAACGGCCAGCAAATGTTGTGCTGTACCAAAGAAAAGCAGGAAAAGTGTTAATTTAGAAATGAACATTAATGTTTTAAGGAGATATGATGCAGGTGAACAGCCAAGTGCTATTGCCAGAGGGTATGGGTTACCTGATTCAACAGTGAGAACCATTAAAATAAAAGAAAAAAATTCGTGAGTGTGCTCAAAGTATTACGCCATTAAGGGCTAGTAGAATAAGGGATCTTTTCCGTTTGACTGCCGCCATTGAAACATAATTAAACTTTTTGTATTTTGTATTTTAACTGAAATGTCTTGATGATACAAAATAAGTTACTTTATAAAAAAGCTTTTCTTAATTTCCCCTTCAAATTTTGTTTCTTATAAACAATTTTAATTACTTTCAAGATCCATGCTTAATTTTTAAGTTTTAATCGTGTACTCAGAAAAACAAGGGGATCACCTGAAGATCAGGGCCTCCAGCCTTCTTTAGTTAGCTTTATAAGGCTAACTAACAAAAATATCACGACCTAACCTAACCAATCGTCAAGGTCGTACAGTTGACCTAACGATTGGTTAGGTTAGGTCGTGATATTTTCGTTAGTTAGCCTTATAAGGCTAAGTAAAGAAGGCTGGGGACACTCACCTCTTATGTTTCAATGGCGGCAGTCAAACGGAAAAGATCCAGAATAAGTAAAATTAGTGATATACTGTAGAATATTCTGTTAGTAATGTACGTGTATGATAAGCATTACGTTCTATATAATTCTTGTATACAGTCATATATTTTAATTTTTGTTGTAAAACATTCTTGAGCTGAACACGCTTATTCGCTATAATACATTTTCTCTGTGAAGACATGTGGTTCGATTTACACGATTTCGATATAGAGCAATCAGTGATTAGTTTAAAAGTTATTTGTCCAATAGATATAATTTTGTATCAGCTCTGTCTTTGTTATAACACAAAATAATATCTGAATATATATTCACTATTAAATGTAAATAAATAAATAAATAAATGAACCAATAAATAAACACAGAGGGGATGGGTGGTGCAGCTCATGGAATTTGCTCAGGGCGCAATAATGCCTACTAACGGCTCTGTTTGTATACATTGAAACTTTAGTTCGTTTAGGATGACAGGCTTGCCAATCAGAGCTGGGCACTTGCGGTTTTTTTTGCGGTACTGCGGTACTGCGGTACTACCGCACTACCAAACCGGTACCGCATAACGCAGTACCGCAAAGGATCGCTGAAAGTACAGCCTGTACTTTCAGCGATCCTTTGCGGTACTGCGTTATGCGGTACCGGTTTGGTAGTGCGGTAGTACCGCAGTACCGCAGTACCGCAAAAAAAAACGCAAGTGCCCAGCTCTGTTGCCAATACCATGAGCACTGTCATCACGTCCGAAGGTTTTTTTTTAGTTTTTACAAGACCATTTTTTATTCACTTCATTGACATCCCCATTGTTAATATATATCCCCTTCTTGAATTTATATTTACTTATTCATTTATGTTTCCTTAGTAATGCGTAAACCAGTGATGAATGGAAATAATTATGTTCTAAAGACATTTGGCATTGAGTCAACCAACCAATCAGCGCTCACTCACTAAACCCCAGATTGATTCATAAAATGTTACAACCGTTTGAAGTACACACAACAAATATATGCCAGATGTCGCTATCTGTTCTCAAGAGTGGCTTACGAATAATGAGCGCAACTGTACATTACTATTGTTTATTCATTTCTCGTGTGTAATCTCGGATTAAAGACACATTACTTGTAATTGTTGAGTTCTTATCTCTCGTATATAATATTTATTTCTTTGTATGGTACTGGTATACCTTCAATAATAACCTTACATTTGTTATATCGCTAATGATAATTTAATATTAATACATACCTTAATTAATAATACTTATTCATGATATATGTATTATTAATAATAACTATCTGTTTTATTTTTAATAAGAGCCCAGTAAAGCCTAAAACTTAAGGGCCAAATTAAATTAAATAAATTGTCCAGCTTCACAATTGTTTATGTCATTGTGAATTGTAAGAACACTGTATTTATTTTATTATTAATTAATAAAAAGGTTATTCAATTCAACTCATTTCATTATAAACGATGGTTTCCATGAACGCATCTTCGGCGTAAATAGAGGACTTACTCATAATAAACTTTTAATGAGCTGTGTATCGTGTATAAATTACCTCATACATTAATCGGTGTATCAATTCTTTAAATTATGACTATATATTTGTCTTAATAAGATGGCTGTTTGTGGGACGCAGGCACTTCTGATGTTAATATCATTCAGCGGCCTGTATTGTTTCAGAGAAGAGGGGTGCGGGTAGAAACCACTAGGCCCTAGGTTAGGATAGATTATTTTTATTTTTTATTTTCCAGTTTAGTCTAGGTTAGGTTAGGTTAATATACTCTATATTCAACTGGTACTCCCCCACATTAGGTTAGGTTATGCAAAAGCAAATTACCGTAATACTATAAAGATTGAGGTCGGGGACTTGAGTCGGGAAAAAAGCAAAAGTTTTAATCTCTTAAAGGGGATTACGGGGTTGATAAGATAAGTTTGATAAGATAAGGGGGTGGGGGAGGCTGATAAGAAAAAATAAATAAAACTTTTTGCATATATATATATGTTTTATCTGATATATCTTATCAGGCTCCCCCACCACCTTATCTTATCACGCGTACCTTATAAATCTCGCACCCCACTTTAAGAAATTAAAATTTTTGTTGTTTTTCCCTTTCCCTCTCTTTTCCCCTCACTTGTCACTGGCACTGGCACCCCGACCCCTTCTACCTAAATGCAACTATACTACTCCGTAATATAGGTGGTCTGTAGGACTACTACTTTTGAGATTTTATTATTAAAGTACTAACAAAAATTAGCTTTTGTATTTTTACAGAATTTATGTAACTTTTGCATACAGAAATAAACTAAAATCTGTAGAAAGAGGGAAATTGATGGCTTATTGTGCATAAATGTAATTTTTCTTTGCTAAAAAAAAAAAAAAAAAAAAATCCGCAGAGCGCGCGAAGTGCGCGTAGCATCTGGAAGCGCGGTCGAAACAATGACGTCGTTATTATTATTATTATTTTTATTGTTATTAATTTCTTTTGGGTTTTCTTAAATAAAATTTTAGTTTTTTATTTAATTATGTAATTATTATTGTAGAAAAATAAAGGTTTTTCGTTGTTAACAAAATTGAAAGAAAAAATACTGCTGTTTTTAGAAGTATTTTTACTAAGACTTTCGAACTTCAGTCTGTTTACATCAGTCACCTTCAACGGAATGATGTCATAATAAAATAGATTACGAAAAGTTAAAATTTTTTTTAGTTGAAAATCGAAATTATGGAATAAAGTTATTACTGAAATGTAAATACTGTAAATATTAAGATTTTTTACTTGAGATATGTCTACATTACTTTATGTTATTATTATTATTATTATTATAATAATACTGTCATTATCATTATCATAACAAAATAAATGGCTTTGTAAAAATAAGGTAAGACTAAAACATGTATTTTGGAAAGTTGCTTCAAAATGGTTTATTTGCTAACACACTTAAATGGTAAATAGAATTTTTTTCCTTTTCGAAATCCCAAATATATTCTCGAGTTTTTAATTTAATTATATTTATATAATATTCGTAAGTAATATTCGTTCTCGGTTGAATCTTAATATTCAATTTAAAATGGTACAAAACCTCTTTAAATTTTAAAAACTCGTCGTAAAATAAGGTCTTTTTGGTTTAATTTACGAAAGTATAATGACAGTAGATTTTCTGTTTACTTCGTGTTTGGCTGATATCATTTGGTTTTAGTAGGTACAGACCATTATACTTTTATTATGATTGCTTGTTTTTAAAGCTACAGTAAATTTTACACAAGAGCTCTCTCTCTTCTCTCTGTCCTGCCTCTATTTATCTATTTATATCTGACTGCCTGAAATGAATATATATATATATATATATTAGGGTGATTCAAATATGGGGATAACAAAAAATTTTTTATATTTTAATGTGTTCAACGCTTTAAACGGTTCATTTCAGCATAAAAACAACTATCCTAAAATATTTTAGCAAATTTTTAATTTTTAGGGGTTGCTACCAGCAATTAAAAATTGACAGGACGACTCAAATTGTCAAATTTTTCCACACCACCCAGGGGGTACAGTACAAGGCGCATTGCTTTTTTTTAATGTGGAAAGCTCCCCCGTAGGTCCTACCATAACCACAAGCATGCATAATTAAACTAGCATGAAATTTGAGACATTAGCTGTCCTTACTTCATCAATGTTTCTTTCTTTCTATCAGGGTAAACAGCCCTGTAGTTTTTCACTACTTGTAGCAAGAATTGTTTTTGATCTTCGTCATGTGTTAGTATTATATTATATTCATCCATTAATTTTACTCCTCTTTCCGCTATATCATTCACGACAAGACCTTTACAATTTTGTTTTTCGTTTCAGTAGGCACTTCATCATCATAAAAGGCCAAGGCTACCAGTTCTTCTGATAGGTACCAGAGGTGACCTAACAGTTTTTTAATAGCAACAAATGCAATTGTGTCATTTATTTGTTTGTAGACTACAAGATTCTGTAATAATTCCAGAGCAAGACGAGGAGCGCAAGATGGCACAGGAGCTGTAAACCATGCCTTTACATATAACCGAGTAGCAAATAGACAGATGTCTTTTAGTCCTTTTTTGTCTTTTACTGAAATTTTGAACTGAGATTTGAACATAAAAATTTTTAATGATATGTAATTTTGGCCATCCACCTAGCCCGATGAAGTCCCGCTGGATGTTTAAATTTGATTCCACCTTTTGGTTCACCCCCCAAAAAAATAATTGTTAACTGCAATAGTTCTAGGTAATCGTCTCTTGGTTGGAATGTATCTAGTTGATTTGTTGCAAATATAATTATGTCATCTTTGATGTCATGAATATTTTCATAGATATCTGGATCTGATAATACTGTTTCGTAGTCCTCCTTATTAATGCTTGACCATTTTTCTCTGAACTTCTTAAAAAGGACTATATCTGGGCCAGAAGATGGTGATAAAGACACAATAAATCGTTGTCGAATTTTTGTTCTAGAAGAATAGCTGCACCATTTCTAGGACCAGTATTGGCTGCCGTTGTATTGAAACACATGCATTTTATTTGTTCGCAGATGTCCCATTCAAGCGATGTCTGATTGTTTGCATTAAAAAGAGACGCATTTCTGTCACTCAATTTTGCAACATCAAGACTTCCTAATAACACTGGTCAACAAAGATTTTTCATCAGAGTAAAGTTTGTGGTGGCTGGATAGCATTTTTCACGCTGATTCCAAAACTGCATTCAGATCTTTTCTAGCACGTATAGTTTTCAAGATGAAGGCATATATATAACTACACAGATTTAACCATTTTAAATAGGCAAAATACTAATATTTCAACATTTGATTGTGTTTATTTTATTGTTTTTTTTAGTTTATTCATCTTATTTATTTCAATTATCTTAATTATACATCTTATGTGTTTCAGGTGTGAGCTTTTACGTCTAGCAGCATTGTGATTCAGGCAACAACGCCGTGCTTTGTGTGTCAAAAGATCAGTCCAGTCCAAGAACTTGTGTCAAGTTGGTGTACATTTTTTTTGAATTTATAGTTTGCTCAGGTCAGTCAACATGCCTCGACAATGTAAGAATGACCCCGACAAGTTCTGTTTCGTATGCGGCCAGTTCACAACTAAAACACAGCGACGAAGTATTACAACCGACATTAAGAAAATATACAAGCTATACTTTGGTTGCCATCTAGGTGACCAAGATAAACCATGGGCGCCACATCAAATCTGTTCTGGCTGTTCAAATGGATTACGTGATTGGCTTAACAAAAAGAAAGCTTCAATGCCATTTGCCATACCCATGATATGGAGGGAGCCGAGAGATCATCATGAAGACTGTTATTTTGTAGTGTGAACTTAATGGGGTTTTCTGCCAAGAACAAACACCAGATTGTATATCCAAACTTGGATTCAGCACGTAGACCAGTAAAACATGATGAAACATTGCCCATTCCAATTCCCCCAAGTGATAGGCTAGATTCTATCATAGATGACATGGAAAGTGATGAAGGTGCAACTGGCGTTTCCGGACCATCTACAGAACCAGAGTACACTTTTGAAGGTAGACATTTAGAGCCTAAAAAGTTAACCCAAGGACAGTTGAATGATCTTGTTAGAGACTTATCGCTGTCTAAAGAGAAATCAGAGCTTCTCGCCTCAAGACTAAAGGAGAACAATTTACTTGAGAACAATGTTCGTATTAGTTACTACCGAAAGCGGAATTTTGAATTAACAGCATTCTTTTCAGTAGACGGTCCTCTCTGTTATTGCCATGACATCAATGGACTATTTACAGCCATATCTCAGACGTATGTGGCATCTGAGTGGCGCCTCTTTATTGATTCGTCGCAGAGAAGCCTGAAGGCAGTTCTTTTGCATAATGGTAATATAATGCCATCCATCCCCATTGCCCATTCCGTCCATCTAAAAGAGACATATGACAATATGGATATACTACTTAAGGCAATCAAATACGACAGTCATCAATGGAATGTTTGTGGGGATCTAAAAGTTATAGGAATGCTTATGGGTATGCAGTCAGGATTCACAAATGGATATGTGAAAACTTTCTTGGAAGCAACAAGTCACCTGCGTATTAGGGTGGATCGATTTTACATTTTTTCGATTTCCATATTCTAATAGAGACAAAAACTTGCGCATGCATGAGAAAATAGCCTCTGCAAAATCTTAGCTTAATAGGTAATCATCTTCTGCCCCCGGCAGAGCGATGAAATCATATTTTGGTAGTCAAAAACGTTTTTTTCTTATAATTTTTAAAATATTTCAATATGCATCAAAATTATTCCTAATAACTATAAAGTCGATGAAAAAGACCTCATATGATCGTTTTTCCAAGCACGTTGTCCTACGTTAATATCTTTTGCCCCCGGCAACAACGTCAAATGTTGAAAAAATAGGTAATTTATATACATATTTTCAGATCGGCTCTTTGTCTTAAATAATGCATTTATATATTTCCCATAGCATTTATATCGTTGCTTAGGCATGAAATAACACACACGCAAAATTTTATGACTCTAGGCTAGGGTTTAAAGGTCATCTCTGGTGAGTGCTGCCAGCAGCAGCTGCCACTGACGCGCCAGTCGAAAGGGTGGAGCCATTCGTATGATTGAAATGAAACTACAAAGGCCAGTTCAGTGGATCATATGCCTATTACACGGTAATGAATTATCACTGCGACACCTCATTCAAGACTTGGACGGCAAAACAACTGGGCCAATGGGCTTTACTGGACCAGTTGGAAAACAACTGAACGACTGCGAAAAACTTCCAATTACAGAATTCGATGCCATTCCATCTCCCGACATTGACATAGATGATGCCGAGTTGAGCACTGACCAAAAATATTTGTTAGGCATCTACAGAGCAGTGTCGAGCGGTAGCTGCTCTTCAGCTCTCGCGGCTCGAAATCCAGGTAAGATGGCGCATTCCAGGTGGCTGACAACAGCAAATAGATTTCTGCGCCTCTATGTTTCAACCAGTGAACCTTCCAGCACCTTCAACGAAATTGTGCGATTCATTATGACAGTTTACGCACCAATTTGGTTTAAGATAAAGAAAAACTCGTTTCACTGAGGGCGCAAAACATTTTTCGAAATGATGCGTCTCTCTCAGACCATGCCTCAAAGATCTAAGACAATCGCCAACAAAGTCCTCCGTAGAAATTCTTTCTTTGCTCACCCAGAAAATATTTTGATCTCCATGCTACATGCCGATGAGCAACACATAAGAGAATTGGGATGGAGAAGAATATTAAAAGCACGATCAAAACAATCACCAGCGGGGGAAATTCGAGCCTTCGCCATGCCTGAGCTGCTCTACGATAGTCAAAACTATTACGAAATGATCAACTGGCAAACGGCTGAGGTGACCGAACCCCCCGTTACAAAAAATACCTGATACCCGAATAAAAGAGTTTGTTGAGACGGGAGACCAGCCTGATGGACTGATCCCACTATTCCCTTGTCATACTCAAGCGGTCGAGAGACTCATCAAATTAGTAACCGAAGCCTCTGCCAGTGTAAGTGGAATAGAAGAGAGGGACGGATTCATCCGCTCCCGTCTTCACTCCCGAACAAAAATTCCACGATTTGATTCTAAGAAAGATTACCGTGTGTAAATTGACATGCAGCCAAAGGAAGGGTGGTTGGGGCTGGATAGGGTGGAACTCGACGTACAGCCACCTCCTCGTGGTGAGTTCTGGGTTGCTAATTTTATAAAATTAGCAAGCGAGGAGCTGTACTTAGTACTTATCGTACTTATAACATCGCATTAACGTAATTATAATCCACATTTAGACTTTTCTCGGGGACAGAAGATATTACTCTAGAGTCATAAAATTTTGCGTGTGTGTTATTTCATGCCTAAGCAACGATATAAATGCTATGGGAAATATATAAATGCATTATTTAAGACAAAGAGCCGATCTGAAAATATGTATATAAATTACCTATTTTTTCAACATTTGACGTTGTTGCCGGGGGCAAAAGATATTAACGTAGGACAACGCGCTTGGAAAAACGATCATATGAGGTCTTTTTCATCGACTTTATAGTTATTAGGAATAATTTTGATGCATATTGAATATTTTAAAAATTATAAGAAAAATACGTTTTTGACTACTAAAATATGATTTTCATCGCTCTGCCGGGGGCAGAAGATGATTACCTATTAAGCTAAGATTTTGCAGAAGCTATTTTCTCATGCATGCGCAAGTTTTTGTCTCTATTAGAATATGGAAATCGAAAAAAATGTAAAATCGATCCACCCTACTGCGTATAAGGATGGAGTCAAGAACCTCCTTGATGCCTTCAAAGAAATGGAGTGTCGAATGTCGTTAAATATTCACTGCCTGCATTCCCACTTAGATTTCTTTCCTGAAAACCTTGGTGCAGTGAGTGACGAGCAAGGAGAGCGCTTCCATCAAGATATTCAAGCAATTGACCTCAGTTGAGAACAATATTTTCATTAAACTTTGATGCTTGATGAAATACTTTTCGTGGAACTCATTCCTTGAATATAATTTAATCGAAGTGGGTAGCGCCATCTACTGTAGGAAATGTCAATTAAACTCCATTTCGGTTTATTCTCATTAATTAACCGAGTGTAATTACACGCAAATTATTTTTCTTTTAATCAATAACAATAACATACTAAGAGCAACTTAAGTTTTAAGATTAAATACATTAAAAAATAAATTCACCTTACTTCGATGGGATTCGAACCGTTGCCACTGAAGTTCGGAATTTTGCGAGCCACTACATTACTCTCCTCCATCAAACATTGGCGTAAGGTTTTTCTATATATACTCTTTCGCAATGGTTTTAGTATGCATAGTTTGATACGCATACTGTTTCTGTTATATATATATATATATATACACACAGTATATATATATATATATATATATATATAATAATGAAAGATGAATCATCAAGAGTCACTGTTTATGAGGAGAAATTAATCATCAAAAATGTTCGATGACTTACCAATTATAACCTCGACGGAAATTCTAATTTCAGTGAAAGTTGAATTTCTATCCGATAATAATCTCAAACTGTAATTATTATTGTAATTATATATATATATATATATATATATAATATGATACACACAGACCGTGCATGGAACAAGGATTTAATTTATTATTATTATTATTATTAGTTTTTTTGCGGTACTGCGGTACTGCGGTACTACTACCGCACTACCAAACCGGTACCGCATAACGCAGTACCGCAAAGGATCGCTGAAAGTACAGCAGTACCGCTACCGCATTCAAATTTCCCGCGGTACTTTCCGCGGTACCGACCAACACGGTAGTACCGCAGTACCGCAGTACCGCAAAAAAAACCGCAAGTGCCCAGCTCTGATTAAGGAACTCTTCTTGGAAAATTAAATCCACTATTGTCCGAATAAGTAATGGTAAATGACAAACACTACAGTTTTTTCCCTTTTTCATAATGTTAGCCCGATGTGGGCAACGGGTCACTCGCAAAGAGGCCCTGAGTTCAATCCCATATATATAAGCAAACAACCACAGGGAAAAAGGAAAAAGAAACACGAAATCCGAGCGCTTTCGTGATATATTCATATCTTCAGGGACAAGAAAGAAATATATATATTATATACACAGTGTATATATATATATATATTATGTGTGTGTGTGTGTGCGTGTATATATAATAATTTTAAGGTTTTTCTGTAAATGTTAAGTTAACAACTTATATTTTAGTTCTTTGAGAATGCCTGAAGTGTAAGTCAAAACTTCAGTGATAATTCATAAGTAAAGCAATCCTATATTTTTTTTTAGTCGAGGTTGCGTCAAATACTAAATTTTTTGAAAAAGAATTCAAGAAAAACTTTGAAAATTTGGCGAAGTCTCCGAAACATTATATTAAAAATTTAATTTCTTACTTTGTCCTCCCCGTTCTCTCTCTCTCTCTCTCTCTCTCTCTCTCGCTTCGCCTCTCTATTTCGCAACCTAGTTATTCTCTTCCTCCACTAAACACGTCATATTTTTTTTGGTTCGCTTCCATTTATAAAATCCAGAGGTTAAAAGGAAAAAATTCTGCACTTTTTCTATTAACTTTTTTTTTTTTCTATTTACCTTTCAATCAATCTAAAAATCCATTTATCACCAAAACAATCTATTTTGTCTGAGCTTTTTGCTACGTTCTTTAGGTCTGAGCCGTAAACATGGAACTTAGCTAGCTTTCGCTTTAATATATATATATATATATATATATATATATATATATATATATATACAGGGCCGGATCTAGAAGTTGCGAGGCCCTAGGCAGATCTAGAAATTGCGAGGCCCTAGGCCTATATATATGAAAATATGGACTTAATTATCGGTACTATACCAGCAATATTAGAATCCCGCATAGACAGAACTATGCCAGCACTTAAAAATTAAACCAAACCAAAATAATCACGCATGGAAATTGTATAAGAAATATAAATAAACCATACAAATAAGTATAAATTATAATATGAATCAAGATTTGTATCGAAAATATAAGACAATGATTTCTACGATTTATATAATATTATAGGTAATGACTTTCCATAGTATACAAACGTTTTTCATATGTGATGTATAAGAGATGTTGACATTTCATTTTTTATAATAGTGAGCGATCGACTTATCAGGCTAAATATTAATGCTTTAATATTTGGTTCAGATGCTCCTTGAATATTACAGCAATGCTTTTCTACTTTTCTTCGAGCTAAACTCTTCAATTAATTGAGAATAATCTAATGAATTTGTTATATCGTTTTCTATTGATAACATAGCTAATGATTGCAATCTCGCTTGAGACATGGTGGAACGCAAATATGTTTTAATAAGTTTGAGACGCGAGAAACTTCTTTCAGCCGAAGCAACAGTAACTGGGATGGTTAATACTATTCGAAGTGCAACATAAACATTAGGATAAATCTCACTTAGTTGTTTTTGCACTATAAACAAGGGCATTTCCGAGATCTGTTTTCTCAGGTATAAACCTGCAAAGTACTTTAAGTTCTTCAAAGAGTTCTAAATCATTAATATCACTTGAACAGAACGCGCAAAACGGCTTGAGCGAGGCCCCCTTTGGCGCGAGGCCCTAGGCGATCGCCTAGTTCGCCTATAGCTAAATCTGGGCCTGTATATATATATATATATATATATATATAATATATATATCCAGGTAGCTCAATGGTCTCGGTGTCGAATTTTGGGCGGTAAGGCTCTGGGTCTACTCCCAGCTGTTGTCTCCTGGGATGGGTTCAGCTGGAGACTCACAGTGCCAATGCTCTAGCTCAGGTTGCCAATTTGGGCACTCTCATCATTTTGAAATGAGTTTCTAGGCTCTCTCTCTCTCTCTCTCTCTCTCTCTCTCTCTCTCTCTCTCTCTATATATATATATATATATATATATATATATATATATATATATATATATAATAGAAACAACGGAGGCGAAATTTATTTTAGGATAAAAAGGATGCTCAACGCCCACGTCAACATTATGAAGATTTAACATCCAGACGTTTCACAAATTAAACTCCCATCATCAAACTGTCCAGGCTGCATCAGGTTGTGCTCTTCTCCAACCTACTTTACACTTTTAATTGTGACTGTAACGCCACATACGTTGGAGCTCTGTGTGCTAATTAAGGCACGGGTCGATGAACATGGTAGCATTATTAGCCGCAAGAAGACCAGCTAAATCCTCGATCCACGAACATTGCGAAAGCAATACCCATTTATTCAATAACAATTTCTCAGGTTTAACCACAGCGCATAATGAAACAGACTTAAGGTTATGGAGTCCTTATATATATATATATATATATATATATAATATATATATATAATATGAAATGAAAATGAAATTAAATGAAAATGAAATGAAATGAAAATTAAATGAATATATATATATATATATATATATATATATATATATATATATATATATATATATATATATATATAACGTAAAGAACGACGCTTGTATAGGAGATATTCCGCGCAAGATGAGAGAGAGAGAGAGAACGAAACAAATGAAAAAATGAGGTAACCACCCGGGAATCGAACCCGGGATCTTCCGATTGCCGGTCAGATATGATAACCATTACACCATCCGCATCATTTTTAACATCCGCATCCGCACTTCTGACTGCGGATGTTATGCGGATATTACCTCCAATAAATTATGCAATTTACAATTAAATTAGCTTATAAAGTAGCTTATAAGGCCCAGTCATGCACATTTCATGTAAAGTATTAATTATTAATGAACAAACAAATATATAAACCTCAAAATATAAATACGTGGTAACACAGAAAATTGAATGAAACTTGTTTCATTGAATTTTCTGTGGCTGAAACTCTTGAGAAAGTTATTATTTTTATCATAATGAAAACATTAATATTAATTTTAATTCTTATGCATTGCCTGCCATAATAGTAATATCACGAAATTTGAAAAATTATGTCATATATTTATAATTCTATATTATATTGATAGATTAACTAAATATCCGCATCCGCATCCGCATATGTTGAAAAACTGACATCCGGTCGACCACTAATATATATATATATATATAGTATATATATATATATATATATATATATATATATACAGTGAGTGATAAGTGAGTGGCGATTCTATGTCAGTTAGCATAGTGTACTAATATCTTTGATATCTAATAAATGTCTATGCTTTTTTCAATTAAGCTAGCTTCACATGAAATCCAAATTTTTAATTTTGCAGTAATTCATGTTTATTCCTGTTTGTTCTGGTTTTTCATTGTTTTATTTTTATTATTTCTAATTATTGGCGTTGCAATGGCTGAGGTAGACGCATGTGTTGATAAAATTTGTGATCAAAATCCCTACACATATGAAGCACGGATATTAGCAGCAACATGGTGGCATGAATCTGGAAAAACCAAGCATTGCATGAAGGTAGTACGCGAAAGGTTTGAACAAAGATTTAATGATGTGCCGCCAAAGGGCGAAATTATTAGAAAATGGGAACACAAATTATTCACAACTGGGATGATAATTGATAAAAAACGCCGTGGTCGCCCCAAAGCAAGAGCAAGATTGGAAGATGATGATGTTCAAGTGTCAATTCGACAATCGCCAACCAAAAGTATTCGTAGGCGTGCATCTGCATTAAATGTTCCGAAATCAACACTGCATGATTTGATGAAAAAGACTTGCATTTTAAAGCTTTCCGCCCAACCTCCGTTCAGTTTTTATCCACAAGATAAAATTGTCAGAGTTAATGCTTGTCAACAAATTATTGAAACTTTTCCAAGTAAAGCCGAGAGAGATCGTACGTTCTTCAGTGATGAATGTGCCCTTTATGGCGATGGCAAAAGCAAATTTTCGTTTTTTGGTCGAAAGAAAATCCTCGTTATTATGATCAAGTAAAACAGTATCCCCTCGAATCATGATATGGTGTGCAATATCAGCGCATTGTTTAATTGGTCCATTTGTGTGCACTGGTCGAATTACTTCAGGAAGTTATATCGACATGTTGGAGAACAGATTTCTACCCGCTTTAAGAAATACGAATATTCGCAACCCTATTTTTCAGTAAGATGGTGCTCCAGGACACACTGCTTTCGCTGCGCGTGAGTTCCTAGACAGAAATTTTCCAGGCAGATGGATCGGAAAGTAGTCCTGTACCTTGGCCTCCGCGGAATCCGGACTTGACTACCCCGGATAATACCCTCTGGGGAATCCTCAAGATGCAGATTAATGGCCGTGAAAATCAAAGTGAATCTGAGCTGACAAAAATCGCAGAAGTTGTGTTAAGTGACATCAATGAGGATAAAGAACTTTTACAAAAAATGTCAGACAGGACATGGAGACGCATACAGCTTGCTGTTCGTGTAAATGGCGATCAGGTTGATCCCTATGACAATTAATTATCGAATTAATTGTAAGTTTACTAATAATAAAATTCCTTCTAATAAAATTTTTATTATCCTTTATCTTTTATTTATAAATTGTTCCCGAATCGCCACTCACTTATCGGACGACCTGTATATATATATATATATATTATATATATATATATATATATATATCGGACGACCTGTATATATATATATATATATATATATACGGGGCTCCAATAAACTTAGCCCCCCCCCCCCCCCCCGCCCATGGCCTAAATCATTAGAGGTACAGTAAAACTAAACATACCTTACAAAAGAGAATTTAATCCTGCATTTAATGAGAAACAATTAAAACTTGGTGTTCCCGCCATTGGCTTCCAAGACAGCCTGAATTCGCTTTGGGTAGCTTGCCAAAAGTGACGTGAATAGATCTTGATCGTTACGCAAATTTGCTAAAACAGTTCAATGTGTTGCGTCATTGTATCCTTCGAAAATCGATTTGCTGCAGGTTCTTGAAACAAGAGACATTCAACCTTGTCCTTTATAACTGATCCAATGTGTTCACAGATGTTCAGGTCAGGAGAATTTCCTGGCCATTCTTCATTTCCAAAGAAATCGATCTCATGGTTCCGCAACAACTGTTGAGTGGCTAATGCCTTAAAGCAGGGTGCCTTATCGTGCAGAAGTGTGACCTGATCGACATCCATAACATTGTTTGGGTTTCTTAGAAAAGGAATGACATGCTGGGATAGAATAATATCACGAAAATACTGTCCATCCCAACTCTGACCATTTGGCTTCAGCACCCACATGAGCTTCTTTGCAGTGAACAAAACAAACACACCAACACAGTCTGGACTTTTTAATAATTCGCGATAATGTTCATTGTCATCGATTTCATCTGGTGTTGTGGCCCACACTCGATCATTTTGGTAGTTAGGCCGACGTGTTACGTAAACAAAAAATTCATCGGAGACACCTAAATGCATGAAATCATCCACATCCCAATCTTCAAGATAATGGGCAAACCACATTCTGTCATCGATGTTAAGTTGAGTTTTTCTTGGCTTTGGAAGTTCATGCCAAGGCTTTAAACCTTGCCTATGACGGTACAGTCGAATGATCTCACCACTAACGATCTTTCTTCTCAACACTTCGATCTCTCTAGAAAGTTTAGCACAGCTGTTTTTCCGCTTACGCATACCGCTTTCAATGATGTCCTTTGTTTCCTGAGAGAGTGGCAAATTTGGGCGCCCAGATTTGGTTGTATCCATTTCACATTCAT
The DNA here is from genome assembly GCA_023014485.1 of Bathynomus jamesi. Classification (NCBI taxonomy): domain Eukaryota; kingdom Metazoa; phylum Arthropoda; class Malacostraca; order Isopoda; family Cirolanidae; genus Bathynomus; species Bathynomus jamesi. The sequence goes on along the minus strand of JAJOZX010002680.1, from coordinate 210,287 downwards.
CCAAAGTTTTATTCCAATTTCTTTTGACGAAGTCCTCACTTCTTCGCAACTTTTTGGCAACCCATGAACGTGTTATAAAGGTGGCTCCAACATCACGAGCTTCCCGAAATGTTATTGCTCGTATGCGATCTATCACACGTTGCCTCTCCGAATCACCAATTAATTGAGAAGCCATTATATTATCACTTTATCAGCTAGAGTAATTTTAATACCTGCAATAAATAAAGAATTTCATATATTTTTATAATCACTAAAAACTATTTCGATATAAGTAAACATGTAAGCTGCAAATGGGGGGCTAAGGTTTTTGGAACCCCTTAATATATATATATATATATATATATATATATATATATATATATATATATATATCAAAGCTCTTAACTGCTCCTTAGGGAAACGGAGCTTACAGATGAAAAGAAGGACCAATACAACAGCAAACATTTTCGTTTATTTTTTATACTTCAGACGTTTCGACAAATCTTTTGTCATCATCAGTGAATTATAAATCTTAAAACCTTAAAACAAAAATAAGAATAAATAATTAAAATTACATCAATACAAAGAAAATTGAAACATTAAACTTACATCAATACAAAAAATTTAAATCATTAAAATTAAGTTAAATTAAAATTACCTCAACTGGTAAATACACAATGTTTACGTCAACCTCCATATTCGGCAGAAACTAAGAGAAAACTGTATAGTCAGTTAATTGGAAGGTATGATATATCTATGAAAGTAAGTTGGTTGGTTAGTTAAAAGAGTTGTAATTTGTAAGATGAACTATTGTTGTTAATGGAGGGTTTGTTTCTACAGATGTACAAAGATTCTAAAATTCGGAGTCCTGTAAGGTTATTGGATCTTGTTAGAATTTCGAACTGAATTTTGTGAAGGGGATGGTTGTTTTCATTACTATGGCTTCTAATTGCGGATTGTGGTGGACTACTGAGGGGACGGTACGGACTGATATTCAGAATTCAGAATTCATATAATGGGAACTAAGGTACTCAATTGGCAATTATTGCAGATATCGCTGTTTCAGTTTTTTAAAAGCAAATTTCTGTCCACCCTAATATACTATATATATATATAAGTTTTGACCTCACATAGCTTTTAGGCCAACTGTTCTTCGACATCAGTAACCCAATCCAAGTAAATAGTTAAATTGTCCATCCTGCAAAAATAAAAGAATGTATGCTGTAGTTAAAAAGAATGTGTACGACCAATAAAAGGTTTCAGTAGTTAATAAAAGTAAATAGCTGAAACAGTAGAAAGGCCCTCATCCATACATAAACAAAAAATATACAGACTACTGAACGGGTGTGAAGAATATATATATATATATATATGCCAAGTGTCCCCCAAAAATGCCCCTATTTCTAAATAAATGTTCTAAGCTAAAAACATGAAATCTAGACACGAAGACAAACAGACTAGGTACATAAAATGTAAGAGTTTATTGATCTTAATTAAACATGTTCACTGTAGTCGCCATTTTTTTCTAACACAATATTCAATCTTACACAAATGTTTGACATAATTTTTGGAAATAGTTCAGCTGGGATGTTGTTGATTACCTCATAGACTTTGATCTTTAGGAATTCAAGTGCCTTAGTCTTGGTAGAATAGATCCCGTCTTTTATATAACCCCACAAAAAAAGTCAAGGGGTGTGAGGTCAGATGAGTTTGGGGGCCAGTCCACTGCCTCAGGAAGGGAGATTAGTCGCTCGGAAAAATACTTCCTCAAAAAGTTGCCAGTTTCATAGGCAGTGTGGAGGTGCTCCCTCCTGCTGAAACCACTGTAAAACTGTGATAAAGCATTCTATGGCCTTACTAGTTTATAGTCTATTGGTAGTAGTATCGTCTTTTCTTAATTTCTATGAAATTAGGAAAAGTTATTGCTTTAAGTATGAAATGGTGAAAGAACGGTTTTAATATACAATATCTATTAGTTATTAAGTAATAGAAGATTGTAAATGTATAGGTGTATACATATAGGTATATATGGAATAGAAGCCCCAATAATAAAAAAAAATTACATCGATTATAAATTAATGGCCAAATAAAAATAGGGGCATTTTTTGGGGGACACACTATATCCTAAGCACACTTCGAATTCTTGAGTATCTGTTTCGATTGCTGCTGCAATGCCTTGATTATGAGATGTTTTGTTGGCGAAAATCTGCAAACGTGCAAGTCAAATTTTATAATTTTTAATTAAAAAAGACATTTGTTAAACGAGGATATTTATGCAATTTTAAAGGAAAAGAGTATTAAATATGAGTCATCATTCAAGTATTTAGGGTTGTGTTGAAAATATGAGTCATCATTCACGTATTTAGGGTTGTGTTGAAAATAATTTGAGTGATGAAACTCAGATTGTTAATAATCAAAAGTAACTTCTCAAATAGTTTAAATGAGTCTGTAGAAAATTCAGTAATGTGGCCTCTTCCATCCTTATTAAATTGTTTACAACATACTGTATAGATTTTTATGGTAATGAATTATAGTATAGTAAAAATGAATTGAATAGATTAGGAGTTCAGTACCAAAAATGTATCAAGAAAATAATGATGAAGCCTTTTCATCACAGCAACTGTGTCGTATGTAATCAAATTAATATGGTTACTTTTGCTCATTTTTTGAACTATAGGAAAATCATGCTTTTATATAGATTATATTTTAGTCGAATTTAAGTATTTATCCTTTAAAAGAGTTTTAATTCAAGATTCTTAATTTAGCAAACATGTGAATGCCCTGTTTGTTACAATTGATGAATTGATAATAAAAATCAGTAAATACTAACAAACTTATTGAGTCAGTATATTTAGAATCGTGTTACTTTCACCTTTGCATTATGTAAGACTGACACACATTCTGGCATTCTACTGATGAACTTTGCCATTGGTTCTTGAGGACAATCATTGTGGTGTCTATTTACTTCTGTCAACCCTCTGTATAGTCTAACATCCTTCTTTGAGAATGATGAAGATGTTATAGTATCAAGAAGGAGATTTGCGCGGGAGAGAGAACAGATTATGATGATGATGAACTGCAAGTGTTATTTCGATTTGCTTCTTAGTTTGTCCTTCTATCGATTTTATCGTTGATTATTTATTCAAGATCTGAAGAATCTTTTCCGATATGTTTTATTGATTTTAGTTTTGTATTTTAAAAATTGAAGAAACTTTTACTTATATTTTATTTATTGTTCTTATTTTAATGAAGAACTGTATAAAAAATGTATGTACTTTTTAACGAAATAAAGAGGTGTCTATCTATCTGTTTCTCTGGCTCAATCGCACTCTCTCTCTCTCTCTCTCTCTCTCTCTCTCTCTCTCTCTCTCTGCCTTTTTATCGTAATACACACACACACACACACACACACACACACACACACACAAACACACAGAAAAACTTATTCACACTCGTCTTTTCATACTTCTCCTTTCATGGTTTCGGTTTATTTTTCAGCTATTCTTTAGACATTACCTTTTTCTAGTTTCATTGTTTCAATTATATTATAGATTAAATATATTAAATATTTTATTCAACATTTTTTGGAGCTATTGAAGAATAGGGACCCCAGCCTTCTTTAGTTAGCTTTATAAGGCTAACTAACGAAAATATCATGACCTAACCTAACCAATCGTCAAGGGCGTACAGTTAACCTAACGATTGGTTAGGTTAGGTCGTGATATTTTCGTTAGTTAGCCTTATAAGCCTAACTAAAGAAGGCTGGGGTCCCTATTCTTCAATAGCTCCCATTTTTTACTTGTGCACAAATGTTGGTTTTGCAATTTTTAAAACTTTTTAGGAGATAAAAGTTTATTTAATTTTAAATTAATGTCTTTCATCTTTGACATACTACTGCTTCAAATTAAGTTTTAAGATTTTTCATGAAGGAACTCCATTCCATCCTCCTACGTACCTAGATATTCACCCATCTAACCATTTATTCATCTATACTAATCCTTCCAGCTATTTATCCGTCTATCTATCCATACAACATCCCAACTATCTATCTATACATCTATCCAATCAGCCAACTTATCATCTATCCTATCATCTCTCTCTTCATCTGTACATCTATTTATACGTCTAATCATGTATCCATCCACCTCGTTAGCTATTCATCCACCAATCCATCGTTCTCTTTAACCAGGATTCGAACCTGGGACCTCCTGAGTAGGAGTCGCGAACACTACCACCACACTATGACAGGATGAAAGTTAACACAACCTGCCGTATATTTAAACGCAAGGAAACGCTTAACGCTTTCGTGTCCAGTAGTGTTTTACGACGTTAACCCTCCCGTAATCAAGGTAATGTCAACAGTTAATTCAAACCTCTCTGGTATAGCACTGGGGTCCCATAGATGGAATAACACGCATAAGCACGCGTGTTTTCTGTAAAATCTATCCCGTAAGCACACCCCAGTTTAAGAACTCCCACGAAAGTATACATCATGTACTTTCACCCTTTGTAAAAATAATATCATAGAGTAATTTATATTGCATCTTTCGTATATTAATTACGAGGGTGGGCTGAAAAGTAATGCCTCCCCTTGAATAATTCTGGATTGTGTCCCCACCTTATGCCAGATTGTGTAGAGGTAACCAGATAAGACCGGTTTTGTGTTATAGCCTGCACTTATACCACACGTTGGTTCAGTATCAATTACAATGGAAAGGAGTAAAGACGTTCGCTTCAAGCAACGTGCCGTAACTGAATTTTTGGCCGCGGAAAGCGTTGCTCCCATAGACATTCATCGCGAATGCAAGCTGTGTACGGCAAAGAGTGTGTTGATTGATATGAGTACCGTTCGACGTTGGGTGAAGCAGTGTAAAGAAGGAGAAGCAGGGCAAGAAGATTTGCGAGACAAACCGCGAAGTGGAAGGTCTGTAACAGCAACAGACACGTCTCATCGAAACTACGTTGACGAACTGATTCGTGAAAATTGTCGCATTAAACAAAATGAAATTGCTGCAATGCTCGATTTCTCCAAAGAGCGAGTGGGACACATTATTAATATTCTCGGTTACCGAAAGGCCTGAGCCAGATGGGTGCCTCGTATGCTCACTGCTGAGATGAAAACTGAGAGACTACGCATTTGCCAAGAAAATCTGCATCGCTTCGAAAATGAAGTAGATGAATTTCTGCACAGCATTGTGACAGGAGACGAGACGTGGGTCCACCATTATGACCCTGAAAATAAACGGTAATCCATGGAATATCGGCACAAAAATTCACCGCAACCAAAAAAATTCAACGTTAAAAAATCGGCTGGAAAAGTGATGATTGTTTTTTGGGATATCAATGGTGCTGTTCCCAAAGACTTTACGGAAAGAGGGACAGCAATCAACTCCGCACGTTATATTGAAACTCTGAAGAAGTTGAAAAGAACGGATCAGGAGGGTTCGCACCCACAAAAACGCAGTCATTGTTCACCATGACAACGCACGGCCTCACACCAGTGTTCAAACGCGAGAAACAATTGAGGATCTGCAATTCATCGTCTTGCCGCATCCACCATATAGCCCCGATTTAGCACCATGCAATTTTCACCTCTTTCCGAAACTTAAAGAACATCTCCGTGGAAATCGCTACGAGTCTAACGAAGAAGTTAAGGCCGCTGTGAAATTTTGGTTTCGTAGTCAAAACTCCGAGTTTTACCGGAATGGATTTCAGAAACTCATCTATCGTTGGCGTAAATGTATCGAGGTAGAGGGTGATTTTATAAAAAAGTAAATGTATAGTTTTGAAAAATAAACTCTAAGATACATATCTGTTTTTGTTTCGATAAAATCCTTCAACCCGTTTAAAATTTATTTGAGTGGAGGCATTACTTTTCAGCCCACCCTCGTAATTAGATAAGAAAGCAATGATCCAGAAACACCTCCAACTGGGCAGCGGCCCTTTCTTTGTTTTTACATGAGAGAGAGAGAGAGAGAGAGAGAGAGAGAGAGAGAGAGAGAGAGAGAGAGATAAACTATTAAATATTGCAATTAATATATTAATTATTATATTACAAAATTTATAAAATAAAGCATAAATTTATTAATTGAAATATTGATATGTAGTTTTTACTGTTTAATTTTGCCTTTAAGCTTTACGATTTTCTGACTTTTCAGATTAATTATAAAGTAATAATAAAACAATTCTTTGGTAATTGCGATAATATAATATAGGAATATTATGATTACTTATAATTATGATTAATTGTAAGGTAAAACAAACACTTCCTAGGTAGTTATCATTATATTATATAATATATAAATATTAGGTATATTATAATTGAGGCGTTCGGGCGAATAGAGGCGAATCAACCAAAATTTCGAAATGGTTAATTCGCCTCTATTCACCCGAGCGCCTCATTTTTTTAATGATTAGATATTAGGTGATATTAGGTGTAAAAGTAATATTTTTGGGACACACATTTTTAATATATGAATATTATGTGTAATGCTAATATTTTCAGGACATACAAAAGAACTTACAGCTCAAAATAGAAATGAATTCTATAAGCAGTATATTGTACATTAAATCTTAAAGTCATTATAATAGGTATGAAACGCACGGTATTAGGAATTAATATTTCTAGTATTTATCAGTATTCCTTTAATAAAATAAATTTTAACTCATTTTAAAAGCACTTTTACGTTATAAATATTATAAATAAATCATTCCATAAGTTCAAACCAACGAAACTAGGTGATTTTTTTGCCTTTACCTTACAACCTTACAAAAGTTCCGCGCGATGATTACTCATTTCGCGAAGGTCAAGCTTGTCGGCCCTCCTCTCCGGAGGAAAGTCCTAGTCTGGTATGAGTTACAAAATACTTATTTATCCGCTGTAAGTTAATAATTTTGTCCAGACATTTGTAAATAAAAATAAAATTTACTAATTTAATTATGTCATTGATCCACCCTCTCTCCCTTACCCCACCCCCTTCCTCCAATTTCCCTAACCTCTTTGCGTATTTATAACCCATTAGCCATTACCGCCATTACCCACCCCTGACATTCCCAAGTGTGATTCCTTAGCCATCTTTCACATTTTTGTATTCTTAATACAACATTGATAAGCGACTGGTCAGATGTTTTCCTCTGCGTTCTCTTTAACACGGTCATAAAAACTATCATCACAGTTCCACGATCTACCTGCAGCCTTGAGAAGTAATATATATATATATATACATATATATTACACACACATTTCAACTGCAAAGAACACGCAGTATAATTAACGTAAAGAACGACGCTTGTATAGGAGAACATTCCGCGCAAGATGAGGAGGGAGAACGAACAAATGAAAAATGAGGGTAACCACCCGGGAATCGAACCCGGGATCTTCCGATTGCCGGTCAGATATGATAACCACTACACCATGGTCCTCACTCGATCAGAAGTTGTAATTCTCCTACATATGCGCAGAAACCAATGCCCCGAGGGGGGCACCTCCCGCATGCCGCACCTATATATATATATATATATATATATATATATATATATATATATATATATATACATATACTGGGTGATCCAGATAAATGGGACCCATAAAAGAAGCCAAATATTCTTAATATTTAATTCCTTTCATAAAAACTATATATCATTCGAAAGAGTAGAGTTACAAGTTTATTATGAAATATTTATTTTTTTAAAATGACTCCTTTCAAATGTGCTCCATTAGTTGCCAAGCATTCCAGTGTTCTCGCTTGTAAGTTCTGCATCACTTTTGCAAGAGTGTGTGCGGTGGTATGGCCTGTATCTCATTTGTGATGGCGGCCTTCAATTCTTGCAAGGTCGTTGGGTTATTTCTGTAGACCCTACTCTTTAAATATCCCCAGAGATAATAATCTAAGGGAGAAAAATCCGGACACCTTGCGGGCCATTCAACGTCTCCAAATCTTGAGATTAACTCGCCTGGAAACGTTTGACGCAAAACTGCCATGCAGTTCCTCGTGGTATGGCAGGTAGCTCCGTCTTGTTGGAACCAGTGCTTTTCTAGACAAAGATCTCTTAATTTAGGAATAAGGAAATGGGTCAACATTTTTCGTAGCGATCACCATTTACAGTGACCGTGTTTCCGGTGGAATCCTCGAAAAAGTACGGCCCTATGATCTGAGATGCAGTAAGACCACACCAAACAGTTACACGCTGACTATGCAACGGGACTTCACACAACTCAATCCTTCCTCTTCTCTTAATATTCTTGGCGTTTCCTTTTCTCGTGAGCTTTCCTGGAAAAATCACATATACTCTCTTTCCAAAACAGCTTCCAAGAGGTTAGGTGTGCTGTACCGCCTCCGCAGTTTCTTCACTCTAGCTCAGTTACTGTCTCTGTACAGGGGTCTTGTTCTCCCCTGTATGGAGTATGCTTATCATGTGTTGGGTAGCTAAACCCACACAGCCGCACTTGACCGGGTGGAATGAAAGGCTTTTCGTCTCACAAATTCCCCGCTTCTTACTGACTGTTTTCAATCTCTCTCTCTCTTTGCCGCACTGTTCCTTCACTGAGTTCACTCTCTCTTTACTATAGCTATCATAACGGACACTGCTCTTCTGAACTCTCTAACTGCATGTCCCCTCCTTTAAGGAGAGCACGCAGTACCAGACTTTCGACACTTTCTCATTCCTTTTCTGCCCAACTCTCTAACGCAAGGGTTAATCGGTATTTTCACTGTTTCATCTGTTCAACCGGTCAACTCTGGAACAATCTTCCTCAATCCACCTTTCCCCCTGTCTATGACGTCCAATCTTTGAAACGCAGAGCGTTTGGCATCTCTAAAACCCTGGACCTTGATTTTGGCTCTCTTCTTCTTCTATGGTGGGGAGGGGGCGCTTTTGGGACAATCGCCCTTGATCCTCCTTCCTGAATAGAAAAAAAATATAGATGGAATACACAAACCTAATATGCATGGAACAAAGGACTTTTTGGGGATATTAAATCCACTATAATCCAAATAAGTAATGGTAAATGCAAAGCTGGGCACAAACCGTTAATCCGTTAATCGTTAATTAACGAAGTTAACTTTTTCGTTAACGATTTAACTTTAAGTTAACTTTGAAAATCATTATCGGACTAATTAACTTCCGTTACATTTAACTTCCGTTAACTCAAGTCCGTTAACCCAAAAAATTCATAAATAAACAAGATCCAGGGGGAGGAACAAGCCTACCTTGGGACTCTGCTGCCAACAGTTGCTGCGACACTCTTCAGGCTTAAGGACTTGAAGTCCAAGGGCCTCGTCTACTGCAGCGCCTTGGTCGACGCACTTTTGGCAGGCATCGACAAAAGGTTTGGGCCCCTCCTGGAGGATGACGAATGCCAGCTGGCTGCTGCCTTCCATCCCAGGTTTCGCCTCATCTGGTTGGACAAGTATGACAACACCAAGGTCGCCAGGGTGAGGAAAAGCATGGAGGGTACAGTCGAGGAGGCCATGAAGCAGCAGTCCAACGAAGTGGGCAGCAACAGTGGAGGCAGCAACAACGAGGAGGAGGAGGAGGAGGATGACTTCTTCAGTGCTGTCATCCAGACAAAAGAGAGCAGCAGAAGCCACAGGTCACTCAAGGGCAAGGCCCAGAACTTGGTCAAGACCTGGCTGGAGACCAACTCCAAGGACTTGCTGACAGATGCTGCCTTCTTGGGTGAGCAAGTGTTGGTGGACTTGTTCATCAAGTTCAACACAGCCATCCCCTCCAGTGCTGCAGTGGAGCGTTTGTTCTCTATGGGCAAGGACATCCTGAGGGCCAAGAGATCATCCCTGTCTGATGAAAACTTTGATATGCTAATTTTCATGAAGGGCAACATGCATCTCATGGACAAAATGGAGAACGAGAAGAAGAGGGAAAATTAAATTATATATATATGTGTTTTCATTTTTTTTATAATAAAAGTTAACGTTAACGGTTTATCGGTAACTTCCGTTACATGTTTAACGAATTAACGGATTAACGGTTAACGAAGTTAACCTTTTGGTTAACGGATTAGCGGTTAACGAAGTTAACTTTTTGGTTAACGGTGCCCACCACTGGGTAAATGGCAATTACTAGTGACCCGTTGTCCTCGTTGGGCTTCCATCATGAAAAGGAGAAACTTCAGTATTGGCCATTTACCATTATTATTCGGACTATAGTGGATTTAATATCTCATAAGAGTTCCTTGTTCGATGTGCATTAGGTCTGTGTATTCGATAAAAGTTATCTCAGGGAACTATTCTGAGTTAGACCATATATATATATATATATTGCAAGATAAACAATAAAATTTCTAAATAATTTCCCCATCAAATGTTTTGGACACCATTTTCTTTTATTTCATGGGTAACTTGTCACAATTAAGTTGGTTGTTACAGAAAAATATTCATGAATAAAAACTAATAATAAATATCTAACTATGCAATATATTATTAGTAATATCATTACCATTATTATTATTATATTTATTCCAAAAAGTTTGACTTCGTATTGAGTCGTAAATAAGTATAAAAAATGTAAATAAAGCTTTTTTTTTCCTTCTGTCAAAACTGATTATCCGATTTCGCATAACGTAAATAAATACCAAACTTTATGACCAATAAAAAAACAAATAAAATAAGAACAGTTCAATTTGAGTAAAAGTAGAATGCAAATGTGGACTCTATTCTGAGAAGTGTGTGTATATATATATATATATATATATATATATATACAGTTGCCATTTTATTTTATATACTGCGTATATATAATTTTATTTTATTTTTTACACGTCTACAAAATCACTTTGAATGAAAGTATAATCATAAAACTTAAAGCTTAAAGGCATTTTTAAGCCTCAGTTCAATCGTACGGAAACATTATAAAATAAAAATTGATTTCCTTATTTTTTTTGTTATTATTTTATAGTCACCATACTAGGATTATTCCGAGATGAATGTTGCATAAATTTTCTCCATCCGCTGAGCTTCGCAAATGTTTGCAATAACTGTAATGTCTCGAGGCTTCCGAAGATATTTAGACGCGTTCAGTGCAGTGTGCTGCAAAGAATTCAAAACTCTGATAATTCAGTTATCTAAAATATGCATTATTCCTGTCGTGTGTCTTAATGTTAGTTTCCCCGGTATGAAAAAGTCCGTTTTTCAGCCCCACTTCTGGTTTTTATTAATTTATTTGTTAATTTTGAAGGTAATTAATGTAATGGTTTAATTTTCCATTAATTCTTCTGTATTAATGTGATTAATTTTGCAGAGAATCTCTACATTTTACCACGTCATTTTTTTTTAAATGAATTTCTTTGATAAATCATCTTTTTGTCAATATATATATATATATATATATATATATATATATATATATATATATATATATATATATATATACGAGTATATGTTGCTCGTAAGATCCTAATTATGAATTCCGCTTAGCCGATTTCGTGTTATTTTTGCTTTGGTTATTAAGGATTCCAGAAATCTGATTCTTGTTAAGAATTTCGCCAACTGAATTCTTGTAGTGTTTTAGTTATTATTATTAAGGATTTCGCGCGTGTTCTTCCCATAATAACCTTCCCTAATTTCGTAATCTATATACGAAACTTACAATAAAAATAATAGTTGAAATTAGTAAGAATCGCTTAGCTGGATCCCTTTTTCTATTATTTTGAACTGGAAAAAAAATAGCAAAAAATAACACCTTTAAAATTTCGAAAAATCCCAAACAAATTCTTATCAGGTTCATTTCTTTTATGTACAGTCGATCGCAGAAGTCTGTTCCCATGCAAATTTTACACAATTTCTGTTTAATACTTTCTCAGTTCACGTTTGCGAATATATAGACGATTTATCTTGAGGCAGCGTAGGCGATAACAAAGAAAGATGGTTGCCGGTTAACACGTATTAAAAATAATATTGGAGGGAGAATGAAAGAAAATGTTAATTTAACCTTTCATACCTGATTTTCGTTTACTTTTCATGCCAAAAAAAACCACTTATGTTATATCTCCAAAATGACTAAAATCTCATAAAATTTGATGGTCTCATTTGCGCCCATACGGCATGAAAGGGTTAACAGTGAGACCAATTATTTCTGATAATAAAACAAAAACACATCAATTCTATATTCAACAGTGACTATATGACCCTTCAGCGTTTTTAAACCTTTAGGTTTTAGCCGTCAGTAACTTAATAAATTTCCATCTTAACCTTACGATTTAAATAGAAAGAATTCGTTTCTCCTTTGAATATATTTATAAATAAATAAATAAATAAATAAACAAATAATCGTCTTGTAAAACGAACCAATTGGAGGCCATTTATTTCGGATAATAACGCAAGACCTTATTATATGAACAATCTAAGATATGTAAATAGTGTAATGGCAGACAATGCCACACCCTTTTGGTATTACAAAGAGTGTGGGGAATGACGTCACGGGCGGGAACGGGGCTGAGGGTAAAGGAGCTTATTATTATTATTTAAAAAAAATTTAAAAAGGTGAAGTCATTAGCAAGGACACATATAATAATTACTTGGTTCCTTCGGGCTCGGTCGTAAGGCTAAGAAGGAAATTTATTTACTGACGCCTAAAACCAAAAGGGTTAAATTTATAATTGATGTGTTTTTGTTTTATTATCAGAAACAATTGGTCTCACTGTTAAATTAACAGGTTTTTTATTCTCACTTTAATATTATTTTACGGTTTACTAAGTGCATAAACTTAATGTCCCTATTCGCCCTTATCTTCCCTGCTTTTACCAGTCATCGCTTCGCACTGGCCAATTTCTTTTTTCCTTTACATACTAAACTGACGTTCAACAATTCTATCATTTTAAATTCTTTTAACTTTGTTCATGAAATTACAAAAGTTTCGAATGTTGAAAAGCTTTTTATGGCCAGCTTCGACATTGAGTCCTTGTTTATCAATGTTCCTGCATAAGAAATCATTGATGTTTGTTTGAATACTGTTTTATTTCCAAATGCCGATTCCAAAGTAGACCAATTTACCAAAAAATTATTTCACTTCATTAAAATGTACCTTATTTATGTTTAATAATAGTCTCTACAAATAAAGAGATGGGGTAGCCATGGGGTTTCCCCTTTGGGTCCCATTTTTGTAAACACTTTTCTACGCTTTCACGAAACTCGTTCACTTGATGATTGCTCAACTTCTTTCAAACCAGTTTCTATCGTAGATACGCGGATGATACGCCTTTGTTTTCAAGTATCCTCAGCTCAGTATCACAAGGAACAGCAGTGGCGTACTAAGGGGGGTGCGAGGCGGGCTGTCCGCCCCGGGTCACAGCCAGGAGGGGGGTGCCATCGGGAAAGTTGAAATACCAGTACAAGTTTTCAAACCAAATGAAAAATTCGCCAAAGTAAGAAAAAACTTAAAAATGTTCAAACTATTACAACAGCTTAATGTTAATTTCCACTATAAAATAAATTTTTTTTTATTGGCAATACAAAATTTACAAACGAAAAATTAAATATTTGATAAAAATTACATCGAAAGACGAACGTTTGTTGACGTTTTAGTCATCAGTTTCCAAGTTTCCAGTTTCCAAGTCTTGTTCACTTGACACTGTGACTCCACATACATGAGGTATGTTTCATTAAATAATTATGATAAAGCATAAAGTGCTGGTGTTTATAACAATATTATGGTACTTATACCAGTGTCCAGTAATTTTTGACAATGTGGTATCATAGTGATGTTTAAGTGTTTATAAATGCATCGTCGTGATGTTATAATACCCGGTAATTTAAATGCATTGTGGAGAGGGCCATTCATTATGCAACTACAAAGTGTGAGGAAATGGACATTTCTATGGAGAGAAGAGGGAGAGTAAAGCTCCGAAAAAGGATGCCAGGAGAGATGGCAAAGGATGCTGGTCTCACATTGCCAGAGGAAGTAAAAAGTGCTATGTTTGAATGTCTTGATCGCTTTCATCAAGAATTGGAAATTCGTTCTAAGACAATGGATCAAATTCTGTCAATCTTCGCTATTATTCAGCCAAACACTTTGGTTGTTGCAACAGAAGAAGAACTTCGGAAGTATATTCCAAATTTGACTCAGATTTTCGATGAATTCTCTGATGAAGATATCAGTGTGGAAATTGGACGACTTCGGAGGCATTTGGAAGCTGCCAGAATCAGCGTTGAAGAGGCAAAGAAATGGACAGCATTACAGTTTCTGGGGTTTATTGTGAAATGGGATTTTTGTGAATCTTGCCAAGCTTGTCACTGTGTTTGAGATTCTTTTGACTGTCTGTGTGTCTATTGCTTCATGTGAAAGAAGTTTTTCCAAATTGAAATTGATAAAAAATTTCTTTCGCTCGACCATTAGTCAGACAAGATTGACAAATCTGGCTTTACTTTCAATTGAACTGAATATGCAAAGAAGGTGAATTTTGATGAGGTCATTGATCAATTTGCAGAAATAAGGCTCGAAAGCAGAGACTGTGAATCCTCTCTATTTACCTTTGAAGAATAATCTGAGTGTTGAGACTGGATTTCCTGTGTTTTGTATAAAATAAAATGCAGTATTACTTGTTCACTGAATTTTTAATGTCCTGCATTTTTCTTCTTTCCAATTTGCTTATGACAGTACTGTGCTGTTTAAAAATCTACTTGCAAACATAACATATTTTTCTGTGTGTTTAAATTTTAAAATTATTTATGGGGGGTGGCAAAGGAAGGATCCACCCGGGTGCCAAATACTTTAGGTACGCCCCTGAGGAACAGTATTAACTCCACTACTCTTCATAATCATGCTAACTGATATAGAGAACTCAGAGGATATAGGATATAGGATATAGGATCTCTACAAAGAGACATGAACAGAATCTACGAGTGGACGGAAGACAACAATATGAATTTTAACACTGAGAAATTTCAACTGTTAAAGTACGGAAAAAGGGAGGACCTAAAATCCATGGCATACTATATCCCAAATGAACAGGAAATTCAGAGAAATTCTAAAGCAAAAGATTTAGGAGTTGTAATGACTGATGATGCGAAATTTGAAACACAAAATAAGATAGCAGTAAACAGAGCAAAATGAATAACTGGGCAGATACTGAGAACCTTTAAACGAAGGGACCGGAATATAATGATTCCTCTATTGAAAACACTGATCATACCCAAGTTGGAATACTGCTCGGTCCTAACATCTCCATACAAAAAGAAAATATTAGTCAGCTAGAAGGGATTCAGAGAAGCACAGCCAAGATCAATAGATGCAAAGAACTAAATTACTGGGAAAGGTTACACGAATTAAACCTATTTTACCTGGAAAGGAGAAGAGCGGGAGATACACCATTATTTACACTTGGGAAAATAATGGAGAAACTAGTCCCTAATCTTACTCTGAACCCTATAACCCCCCAAACAACAGTGGAAAGTAGAAAAGGAAGATGTGTCGTGTTCCCAAATTAAAGGCTAGACAGGGGACATCCTTAACCCTGAAGGAAAATAGTTTTGTTGTGAGAGGACCAAGAATGTTCAACCAGCTGCCCAAGGAACTAAGGAACACGAGCGGTGTAGCGGTGGACATCTTCAAAAGAAGCTTAGACGCCTGGTTCAGAACAATCCCCAATGAGACGGGCGTACCTGGCTATGTGAGGTGGAAAGTACAAGAAACCAACTCTCTACTTCACCAGGCCAACTCGAGAGGAGGGGCGACAAGCTTGACCTTCGTGAAATGAGGAATCATCGCACAGAACATTTGAAATGTTGAAAGGTTGAAAGGTATCCTTCTCGTGCTGACCAATTTTTTAATTATTTAAACTCCAAACACCCGAGCATTAAATTTATAAAAGAAATAGAGAAGAATTCCCAGTTAGTACTCCTGATATCAGTATTCACAGCCCTAACAATAATTTCATAATTTCCCTAAAGAAAACTTTCACTGGTTTGGATACACATTTTTAAGTGACATTCCTCTTGGTTTTCAAGTAAATTAAAGTTAATCTTATTAAGACACTTAATGATCGTGTTTTTGAGGTTTACTCAGAATATTTCTCTTTCATTCTGAGATGATCTTGATGACGTCATCTATTAAAATTTTTTAACTCATTATTTTAGTTCTAATTCTTATCCAAATGACTTGATTTTGAAACATATTTGCAGTTATTTGAATTAACATTTTACCCCATCCCCATTGTTAAAAAAAAACGAAATATACAGGGTGGCACAAAAGTCAGGAGTCAAAGGGTCATCATTGCATAAATTATAAATTTTTAACTAAAATATTATAAGTTATAAATTGTAAATTATAAATTTTTTAACTAAAAAAGTTTTTTTTTATTTAAAAATAGTGGCGGCCATAGAACAGATTCATTCTCTCTGGCTCCTTTGACTCCTAACTTTTGCGCCACCCTGTATACCTACGCCTTTTTATAGCTATATCAGCCTCCCTCCGGATTAAAAAAAGACTTAAAACGCTAATTTTCTCAATTTTATTTACAAATTTACTTTAAATTTATATTTACCAATAATTTTAGCATTATTTTATTTTCTAAACTTAGAGAAAGGTTGCCCGATGCCCTCTTCTCCAACCTAATTTATTCTCTTAATTGTGGTTGTAATGCCACATATATTGGTAGCTCCGTGCGTCCGCTTAAATAAAACGCGAGTCAATGAGCATCGTGGTATTAGTAGCCGCCTTCTCCACCAGTTAAATCCCAAATCCGGAAGCACTACGAAAACAATGATCATCCATTCAGTACAAACGAATTTCTGGTATACAATTCCAACATTTAATTCGATAAAATAAATATCAAATGGGTAAGGACTTTTGATACAGCCTGTACAGAAAGAAGCCAAAGTTGAATGATTATATACACAAACTAAACATTGTACAGTAAGTCTAACTACACGTTCAAAGCACTTTATGATTTGGGAGGTGAGAACTAGTGGGCAATAGTTTTTAAGCAGTGGTTTGTTACCACCCATGAATGAAGGGGGCAATGTTCGTGTTTTTTAATGGATGTGGAAATTGTCCTGTGTCGAGTGATTTCTTCCATTGTAAATATAGTGGCCTGGTTATACTCTCTTTGCATTTCTTCAAAAATATGACATTCTATGTATCTGGCCCTGATGCTAAATTCTCTCGTGTTTGTGAGTAGGTTTAATTATGTTCCCGTTAACTTCGTTGCAGTTCCGTGCGTTGGTCTACACACGTTCGTGTCCGTACTTGTTCTTGACTGATTTGTATCTATGTCATATAATTCAATCAAATTTTCTCTTTTCATCTCAGGCTTAGGAGTGCTAAAAACCGAGCTGAAGTAGTCCTAAGCAACTCGCTCATCCCTTCTGGGTTATTTGTGAATTCATTTACTGCATCTTTTAATGGACCAATACCCTCTTTACATTTTATTTTTTTTCGTCAACGTGTAAAAGTATTTTGAGGTATTATTATATTTTTTTCTACCTTGATTTCCTTTGTTTTTCCTGTGAATGAATAATTGTTTTGGGGCCAGTTCTATTTCGTATAGCTTTATTTCCAGCTTGCCCCCTTGTTTCTTTGGCATCTGGGCATATTTTGGGGGGGTTTGTTTCCTTTGTCAGAAGACTATTCTGATTTTTTTTTATTTTGTTACGTTATCTGTTTTGTTTCTTCGGAACACGTTTCAACAATACAGCTTTAATTACATTTTATATTATAAATAATATTTTTTCCTGAAGTTCCTTCACGAAGTAGCAATTCTCAATCTACTCCCATTAATTCTGCATTTATACCTACCCAGTTTATTTTCTTTGAATTCATATTCTCTCCTTCAAATATGCCTTTTATCTCTTTTGGATGAATTTCTGGTCTTCTGGTTTCGAATGTTATTTGTACCTCAGTTAACCTTCGTTTTGTTTCCTCCCGAATTGTTCATTCTGACGAAGGTCAAGCTTGTCACTCACCTTAGACCTACAGTTTAACGTGGAATCCGAACTACGCCCCACTAGCAGCAGCAGCCCAGCGTCTTAACCACTAGGCTACCCAAGGTACCCATTTATCTACGAACCAATTTTTTATTTATTTTTATTTTATTTTTACTTTTTATTTTTATTTTTATTTTATTTTTAATTTTATTTTTTTTAGTTACTATTATGTCATTGTTATTCTTCAAGATTAAATCCAAAACGTTCTTTGTTCTCTTTCCGAGTCGCTTCACATATTTCCTGGGTATATATATATATATTCTTCAAGTGATAATATTAAGTGCTTTTCATAATTATGGCACCACAGGTGTAACTATTTAATATTCTGTGTATAATTTCTGCGTTCTGTTATAGGTTGTTCTTGCTTCGTGACCCGTTTCGCGCCCGTGACCGGAATGTCAGCCGTGTCGAACCCGAGCTTAATTGTAAAACCACCCGAATACATGTTGCAGTCTGTTCCCTGTATTAATTAAACTTTATACCCATATACTGTGTGTGTGTGTGTGTATATATATATATATATATATATATATATATATATATATATATATATATATGTGTGTGTGTGTGTGTGTGTGTGTGTGTGTGTTGTGTGTGTGTGATGTTTTTTAACAAGTGGCATCTAATAGAAGGGAAAGGCTAAAAAAAACTTAGTTTTGATTCCGCCCGGAATCTTCATTCTGACGAAGATCAAGCTTTTCGCACCGCCTTAGACCTACGACTTAATGCAGAATCCCAACCACAACCTCCGCTGGAAATCGAACTTGGGACGGTGTATTCGTAGTTAGTGATGTTAACCAGTAAACAATATATATATATAGATAAAATCATCGATGCATTCATGGTGTTTAAGTGGAAGTATGAAAAGTAAACATCTTTTTACATAGAGCACCATTCCGCCCATACACCCATTTCGGGGTACAAGCAGCTCGCAGCAGCAGTGCCAAGCAAATAAGGGGCAAAGTATTTACGAGGCCTTCCGTACGTGGTTCATCACCACTGAAAGTAACAATGCTCTGTGTTAGCCTAATCCAAAGAATAGCCATATCCGTATTCAGTTCATTGCAATTTTTGTTTGTTTGTATTGTAGACCCTCCCCCCCCCCACCACCAGTTACAGTATTAGCAATCCT
Organism: Bathynomus jamesi; assembly: GCA_023014485.1. Classification (NCBI taxonomy): domain Eukaryota; kingdom Metazoa; phylum Arthropoda; class Malacostraca; order Isopoda; family Cirolanidae; genus Bathynomus; species Bathynomus jamesi. The sequence goes on along the minus strand of JAJOZX010002680.1, from coordinate 191,240 downwards.
GGTGCATAATTCTTCAGGAGCAAGATGCACCGCAAGTTTGTGTTTCCTCCCTAAGGCAGTACAAATTTACCTGTATCAACCACAGTCACGCTCGTACCAACTCAGGATATACTACTGTGTGTGTGTGTGTGTGTGTGTGTATATATATATATATATATATATATATATATATATACACCTTACCTTACCTTATGTTGTTTCGTGCGTTGGTCTCTCTTCACACGGAGGTCAAGCTGATGGCCCCGCCTCTAGGTCTGGCCTGGTGGAGGAGCGAGTTGCTTTCTTGCGCTCTCCACCGTACATAGCCAGGCACGCCCGGCTCATCTGGTACTGTCCTGAGCCAGGCATCCAGTCTTTTCTTGAAGACTTCAACTTTGAACCCCGTTACGTTTCTGAGGTCTTTAGGAAGCTGGTTGAAAAGTCTTAGCCCCCTGACAACCAAGCTATTTTCCTTCAGGGTTGAGGAGGTCCCTTGTCGGGCCTTTAATTTGGGAACACTACACATTCTGCCTTTCCTATTTTCCAATGTTGTTTGAATGGTAATTGGGTCTAGTTTTAGGTTTGGTACCAGTTTTTCGATCATTTTCCATATGTAGATTATGATGTACCTCTCTCTTCTTTCCAGTGAGTACAGATTTAGTTTACGTAGTCTTTCCCAGTAGTTGAGTTCTTTGCAGCCATCAATCTTGGCTGTGAAATGCCTTTGCGTTTCTTCTAGTTTATTAGTTTCTTCCTTTTTATATGGGGACGTCAAAACTGAGCAGTATTCAAGTTTTGGTATGATCAGTGTTTTTAGCAGGGGGATCATTACTGTCCTGTCCCTTCTCTTGAACGTTCTTAGTACCAGTCCGGCGACTCTTTTTGCTTTATTTATCGCTATCTGATTTTGTGTTTCGAATTTCGAATCATCTGTCATTATTATCCCGAGATCGATCGCTTTCGTGCTTCTCTGAATTTCCTGTCTAACTGGAGCATAATATGCAGTCTGTTTAAGTTCTTCTTTTCTACCATATCTCAAGAGCTGAAATTTCTCGGCGTTGAATGACATGTTGTCTTCTGACCATTTGTATATTTTGTTCGTGTCCCTCTGCAAGGCCTCCACGTCATGTACAGCGCTGATTTTTCTGCTGATCTTTGTATCGTCTGCAAAGGATGTTACTATACTGTTGCTGTTTACTCCGCTATCTATGTCTGTTAGCATGATAATGAACAGGAGTGGGGCCAGTACTGTCCCTTGTGGTACTGAGCTGCGTACTTCCGATTCTGATGATGATATACCTTGAATTTTGACGACCTGCAGACGATCTCTAAGGAAGTTGTAGATCCATTTTCCCACTTTGCCTGTTATTCCCATATATTTAATTTTATGTGCTATTATACCATGGTCACATTTATCGAAAGCTTTAGCAAAATCTGTGTATATAACATCGTAGTTGTCATTGCCTTCCAATGCATCTAGGATATTGTTGTAGTGTTCTATTAGTTGTGATAGGCATGATCTACCTGATCGGAATCCACGCTGATTTTCGTTGAATCTTTCCCGTGTCTCAAGTAAATCATAAATTTTCTCTCTAACTATTCTTTCAAATACATACTTTGGTGAGGTGGGACGTCAATGACACTGGTCTATAGTTCTTTGCTTGAGATCTGTCCCCTCTTTTATATATAGGGACAATGTTTGCTCTTTTCAAGATGCTCGATATTTCCCCAGTGTCTAGGGATCTTCTCCATATCCAGTATAAAGGTGTAGCTATTTCATTTTTACAGTTTTTAATCAATAACGCGTTCCAATTGTCCGGACCTGCAGCTGAATGTGGTTTCATTTGTCCTATAGCTCTCGCTACATCTGGTGTAAAATCAAAGTCTGTTATATACTCTCCTTGCAATTCCTCTTCAAAGAATGCATTTATGTCAGGTATCGCTTTGTCACTTTTTGGGGTACTGAAAACTGATTCATATTGAGCTCTCAATGTATCAGATATTTATTTTGGATCGTCGGTTAGTTCATTATTTCCCGTCCTTAAGGGCCCAATAGCGGCGCGCGTTTTTGTTTTCCTTTTTGCATAGCTATAGAAGTATTTTGGATTTTCCTTTATTGCTTGTACCATATATAAGTTTTATATATATATATAATAATGGGTGTGCCATAAAAAAATGGTACATTTTAAAAGGGCTATAAAATCAACAATTGTCATTTAATTTTAATAAAACTTCTACACAATAAAACGTAGGGCCTATATATTTATCTATATATGCAAACAAGTTTTCAGACTAAAATATCAAATAATTCAAATTCTATCAACATATAACGAAAGAGTATGATTTTTCTACTTAACATGCAAAAATTATTAAACCTTTTTAATATTTTTTCATAAAAATAATTTTTAACGTAAAATTTACCTGACATTATTAAAAAATTGTTCGAAATTCTTTCCTTCCATTTCAATAACTTTTTTATTCTTGGCCAGAATATGGGAGAACTTAGCAGAGCGAGTCTACAGCAGGGCTTCTCAAACTTTTTTCACTTGCGACCCCTTTGGATCAGACAAGTTTTTTCGCGACCCTTCACTCAATGTCATAAAAGCAATAGGTACTAACACTGTATATTTATGAAAAAAATAATATTTTCAAATGTTTCTGCGACCCCCAATAATATTTACGCGACCCCTAGTTTGAGAAGCTTGGGTCTACAGGACTAGGATAAAAGATGTCGCTCATTTACGCGAGATCATCATTCAAAAATGGGAAGAGCTTCCACAGGAACAAGTAAATCGAGCCAGAGATGAATTTCGGCCAAGAATGTTTTTAGGTTTTCTGCACCGTGATCCTGGAACTTCTAAGCAAATTTAAACACACTCTTTTATGAGTTTTCCAAATTCCTAACTGTTTTGTATTATTTAATTAACTTATGTGACCTATCTGACAATTACATGATTTTGGTATTTATGTTAAGTACTATTTGAACACTAAGACCATCCACGAATATGTGTTTGAATGAATTCATGGTGTGGCATCACGTAACGTATTCTCACAACCCCATTCGTTAAATAAAAAACGTCACGTGTTTCAGTGAGATCATGTTGACATCTGTTCGGATGTTTACGTGCAAAAAGTCACGTATTCTTTTCTGGAATTTACCTGAGGCCTACTTGGAATTCATATCATACCTAATTTATGTTTTTCATTTATGCCAAATTTCAACTATATTTTGTATTATTAATAAATTCCTCATTTTAGCAAACCCAACAAAAAAGAAGAAAAGTATCATCCATGCAGCTCTTACATTGGAACGGCTTGAATGTTTAATGCATTATATATTAAGGTTTAATTTATTGTATTTGTCTATTTTTAGCACTAAAGGTGGCAGTTTATTTCCGAAACGTTTATTTACAATAAGAATGATAAATAAGTATATGGGTTTTCGTATTCATCATATATATAACCTCGTTAACTTCGTTTAGGTTCCGTGTGTTGGTCTCTTCTGGTAACATCCCAGTTCGTCTACTGCCATTTGGTCTACTGCCATTTGGTCTACTTCCCATTATGTCTACTCTTTATGTCTACTCTTGAAATGGATACTATTCCCATTTGGTCTATTCTTATTTCGTCTACATCCCATTCGCCTACGTGTATTATCCCTAATTGGCTCTTCTCTATGTATTTTATGTCAATTCTGCAATAGAAACACTGACTATAAAGGAGAATAACTCAAAAAGAAATAGGTGATAAAAAATTACATTTATTATAATGACAAATAAATAAAAAGCTTGTTTTATGCATACTATTTACCTTTCCGGGTCCCGAATTTATTATGGGGTACCAATGCTCGGTTAGGTTAATTGAATGCCCGGTTAGGTTAATTGAATGTCCGGTTAGGTCAACTGTATGCCCGGTTAAGTCAACTGTATGTCCTTGACAATTGTTTAGGTTAAGTTGTGTTATTTTCGTTAGTTTTTGTGAAAATATCACGACCAAACCTAACCAGTTGTCAAGGACATACAGTTGACCTAACCGGCCCGGTTAAGTTAATTTTAGTTAATAGCTTTGGTGACTTGGGTCACGTCAGGTCAGGTAAATGATAGTAGACGTTCTGGGAATATGTGACATTTTCAGAGTAGACATAATGGGAATAGACAGAATGGGAGTAGACGAAGTGGGAACCCAGATGTAGATAAAATGGGAATTTGGTAGTAGACCAATTGGGAGTAGACGAAGTGGGCATAAACCGGCCCCGCCTCTAGGCCTGACTTAGTGGAGGAGCGAGTTGCTCTCTTGCGCTCTCCACCGCACATACCCAAGTACACCCGGCTCATCTGGTACTGTCCTGAGCCAGGCATCTTGTTTTCTCTTGAAGACTTCAACTTTGACCCTGTAACGTTTCTGAGGTCCTTTTGAAGTTGGTTAAAAAGTCTTGGCCCCTGACAACCAAGCTATGTTCCTTCAGTGTTGACGAGATCCCTTGTCGGGCATTTAATTTGGGAACACTACACATTCTGTGTTGTTTGGATGGTAATTGGGTTTAGTTTGAGGTTTGGTACCAGTTTTTCGATCATTTTCCATATGTAGATTATGATGTACTTCCTCTTCTTCTTTCCAGGGAGTACAGATTTAGTTTACGTATATATATATATATATATATATATATATATATATATAAATTTCATAATTAAACACGTAAAATAAATAAATGGTGTACTGTTGAATACACGAAAGATTTTGGAACTCCTTTTCCTTTACCTTGGTGTGCATCATATATATACGAGGGCCACTCAATATATTTTGCTCCACCTTTTTTTTTCTTTCTAAGTTTCCTTGTAAGTTCCAGGAATTTTGTACACAAGTAGTTATATACCTTTTTTACAAGTTTTTATTTTTCCATATAGTCTCCATCCTTTTCTACGGCTTTCCTCCACCTCGAAACAAGGGCCTTTATTCCTTGCTGGTAAAAGTCCGCTGGGTTCCGCTGGAGCCACCTCTTAACCTCCTCAACAACCTCATCGTCACTGAAACTTTCTTCCACGAAGAGCATCCTTCATTGGCCCAAACAAATGGAAGTCTGAAGGTGCCAGATCCGGGCTGTATGGAGGGTGGGGTAACACAGTCAAGCGCATTTTTGTGATGGCCTCTCTTGTTTGCAAACTGTCGTGTGGTCTTGCGTTATCGTGCAAAAGAAGGACGTCTTCCAGTTTTCTCTCCGGTCGAACTCGCTTTATACGTCTCTGGAGTCTCTATAGGGTAGCAATATATGCCTCTGAGTTGATTGTTTGTCCTTTCTTCATAATGTCCACCAGAATCACCCGTTTCATATCCCAGAAGCTGGTGGCCATAACCTTTCCTGCAGAGGGAGCCATTTTGAACTTTTTCTTGCGTGGGGAGTCTGCGTGATGCCATTCCATGGATTGACGTTTTGTTTCAGGTTCAAAGTAGTGTACACAAGTCTCATCCCCAGTCACAATTCGTGAAAGGAAGTCATCCCCTTCTGTCTCGTATTGAACCAACGACTCAGAAGCAATTTCTTTTCTTTGGGCTTTGTAATCTTCAGTCAGTTCACGAGGAACAAACCGTGAACACACTTTTGAGTACCCCAGTTGCTGAATTATCGTATTCACACTTCCTTCACTAATTCCTAGCTCCAGTGATAGCGCCTTGTATGTGACGCGCCGATTTGATCGAATGATGATGTTAGCACGTTGCACACTGGCTCATCATCGAGGCTGGCTCTCCCTCTCTCCGATGATCTCACACGTTTAGACCAGCGTCCAACTATGCTTCGATCAACAACAGCATCTCCGTAAACGTTTTGTAGACGTTTGTGAATATTTCCAACTGTTTCCTTCTCTGCGGTTAAGAACTCGATAACACCTCTCTGTTTACGACGCACATCACTGTCAGACGCCATTTTCGAAACTGCGTTAACCATCGGTTTTATACAAGGGCGTTTAAAAGCGGTTTTATACAAGGAGAGGAGGTTCAAACTGGAAAAATCCGGTTATGTGAAGCACAGAAAGTTCAAACTTACGGCCCAAAAGACATTTCAGCCCCATGGCCTATTATTTAGCTAAAAAAAAGGGTGGGGCACAATATATTGAGTGCCCTTAGTATATTTATATATATAACGTAATTTTATGTTATATGTTGTTGTCATTATTATTTTTTTTATTTCCATATCCAGTATATTGCCATTTTTAAACTTCTCCATATAACTAAATGGTTCCAACAAATTATTGAAGAATGCTAGCGACATTCACGATTTCGAAAAATCTCTTAAAAGTCAAATTTTTCTTACCTGAAATTTTACACAACAAGTTGTCGCCAATTGCGTTATATTCTTGGACTGTTTATAGGCTGAGACACGATAAAAATCGTTCCCCGTGAATTTATATAATGAGTGGCTGCTTAAATCTCTGAAAGTTTGATAACGAAATAGAGTCTACAATGCATCCCGACGGTGACTGAGCCGTTTTTCGTCATTTTGATTTCGTTATATGTACACAATTTTCTTCCGTAGTACATCGTTTTTATTCGTTTTCGCTAAAGTTGTTTTTAGAACATGGTTGTAAGGATGAATTTATAACTTGATAAAAAAGATTTTAAGTTCAGTGAAGAATGCTATAAAATCCCGAGTTCAAAGAAAGCGCAACCAATATTCTTGAGCTGACGAAATTATTTTTCGTCATCGTTGAAATTGAAAAGAAAATGAGGTAACATGAAGCTTGTTGCGACCTATATTAAATATCTAACCTGCCAAATGCATTTCCCTGTAGGATGATTACAAAAGGAGATGAGAGTGCCTTCTCAACCTGAACAGAACTATATGAGAAAACTGATCGTAAAACTGAAATAATAACTTCATCAATCAGGCGTATGAAATCTGATAGGGAAAGCGCAATTTATATAAAACCAATTTTGCAAAACTGGCGAAATGTATGACAATTTTTGAGTGCTTAAATACGAAAAGAAAGGGGTTTTAAGATGTAACACGGAGCATGTAGTTTTCAACATAATTGGTGTGTCAAAAGTACAATATTTCAACGAAATTTATGGTAATTGTACGAAGAAGTAATTAGGTAAATATATTAATAAAAAGTGTCAGTCATCTTAAGGGATTTGCCGAGAAACAAGAAAAACTGAAAAATTGAAAGAATACAAAGTTCATGGTGCCCCCTACTGCAAAAGTAGTCGGGAATCGAACCCCTGAGCTCAGTGATTTCCCCTCACTTATAGGGAATCCTCACATAGATATGGACACTGGCACTCTACATGCATGCGTCTAAACTATATAACAGAAAAATGCGACAGCACTACAAGTTATAAGATAGAACGATAGATAAGTGCCCAAGTAGCACACTTATATCGATATAATGCTGAAAAAATATCGATGAATGAACCTTTTATTATTGGAACGATAGTGAAGTGAAATAGGATAAAAGAGAGGTAGTTAAAGGGGGAAAAAGAGTGAATATGAACGAATGCGGAATGGTGGTTAGCGGTAGTTTACGATGAGGGGAAGTAGATAGAGAGAGAGAGAGAGAGGGGGGGAGCATGAGACATGCATTCAAGAAATAGGAAAGAACTTCGAACATTTACTTTAATGAAGCAAATGTATCACACTGCGTATTTGCACAAAATATAAAAAAAATTTAGGAGTTTCATTTTTCTGTCGCGTGCTGTAGCTCGAAACCTACGGGTTTCTCGACCTATGTTTATACGATATTTTTTCTTTACTTTTGTCTCAAGAATACCCTGCGATTTATGAAACACACTTATGCATCACCCTGTATTGTATAGAAAGCATAATGAAGCAGAATGTATGTTAGAAACGTAAATATTCTAACTAATGAACCCTCTGCTGAAATTCCTGGCTGATGTACCAAATATAAATAAAGGTGCAGTATAGAGACAGGTATAAAAACGATATGAAAATTCATTCCTATAGCCACCTCCTGTGATATACTCGTGTGCATAATATATATATATATATATATATTATCGGCAGTCGTATTATTATTCATTTATATACCGTATATAAATGAATAATAAGATTGCCGATTCATATAAACTTGCATAAAAATCGTGTATGGTTTAGTTATTTTAGTTATTATTAATGGCTAATGCGTTCATCAGCTACTGTATTTTAGTTATGTTAATGCGTTTATCAGCCCTTTTCGAGATATCTCTCTTATAATGGTGTGAGTTTAATTTATTGAATATTAACCAGATATTTAGACTTTGCGGAAAGACGACAAAAATTACATGGCGTAATATTTTAATAACAAGGATAATCCTGTGATAAGTTTAACAAGAAACAATATTTTGGGAACTACTTTTAGCTCGAGAACTTCTTTTTTTCATTATTTTAGCTCTGCTCCATCAAGCAAAACATCTTCCGAGAAAATTTTTCGCATAGTTCATTCTCTTCCTCCAACATGATAGTAGTAGAGACGTTGGCACACTCCTTTCTAAATATCATCTGTAAACGCAAATTGTACTTTAATTAAAATATCTATTTGTTTAAGAATTTAGTAAGTTTATTGTACAGAATTTTTTTCAAATACTTTACTTAAAGCTAGCAATATGGAAATGGGGTGATAATTAGAGGAAGTATTTGGGTTACCTGATATAAATACAGGGAAAACTGTGGCTTCCTTTAGACTGTCAGAGAATATACCTACTGTGACTGATTTATTCATTAGTTTACTGAGTGGGATTGCAATTTCATCCGATTCTAATTCATATATTTTTATTGGAATCGTATTGATGTCAGAATCTTTATTTCTCAGAATTTTTATTGCTAAAGAAATATCGTTCTGTAGGATTGGATGAAATTAAAATTAGTCTGGAGAGGGTTGCCTGATGTATTGCTGGTAACCAACCTCAGTATTTGCAATAGAGGTTTATGTACTGGAGCAGATATTTGCAAAATTACTTAATAAATTCAATTCAGTTCTATTCAGTCATCCCCTTGTGTAAGGGGAGGACAAGGGATTTGTTTTCACTTTTTTTGCGTTAAGTAAATCCTTCAGAGTGTTCCATAACCCTTTAGGATTAGAATTTTGTTTATCAAGTTTTGAGCAATAGTAAATAGTAATCTGAGTCCATTCTTTTTAATGAATGCATTAACACTGTCATAGTAATTTTTATATGTTTGTTCCATGATAATATAATTTTACCATAATTTTAAAAAGAGTATGTTTGCGTTTAATACTCGCAATGAGTGTTGGGCTGATCCATTGGTTGTCGCATTTATTTTAGATATAATTTCTTATTTAAGAGGAAAATTTGTGTTGAATATATCCAATAATGCGTTTGAGAATATTGAAATTTTCTTCCAATATCGTGGTTGCTTTCGGCTATTCCAAACCAAAAGATGTTATTTCTCTAATGAATTTTACGTTTATTATTATAACTGTATAAGATCTGGAGTTAGCTTTCTTATTTCTTGTGGGCAGAAATGGGTGATGAACATGAGTACGTTGGCAAGTGATCTGTTATATTTAATATAATTATACGTGAGATGTAGTCAAGCGGGAAACGTAACCAGATTTGATCTAGTACAGTCGAATTTCTAATGTCATTTGAAGTATAGTGGCTTTGTAAAAGCTAATTTTGCAGTCTTGATATTGTGAAGGAAGCTTGCAGTATTATTTCAGTGTTCTTTAGTGAGATTAATATTTAAGTCTCTTGCAACGACATAATTGTTACCGATATGACCGGAAGTTAGAATTACACTGACATTTGTAATAAAAGTTGGTACGTTACCAGTGGTGGTCGGTAGGTGCCTAATATGAAATCTGTCATATAATGTGTAATACAGTTCTTTAAAATGTAATACTGTGTATATATACTAATGCATACTAAGTGTATACTAATGTGTAATTCTGTTCGCTGTTAGGTAATTTTGTCCGGTAATGTTATTCTAACCTTTAATGAAAAATACTGTCCTTTAATGAAAAATACTGTCCTTTAATGAAAAATACTCTCCTTTAATTATTAATTAATTAATTAATTTAATTAGTAATTATGTCATCTGATGTGTAATTATGTCTTCTAATGTGTAAGTATATCCGCTAAATGTGTAATTTTGGCCTTTAATATGTAACTGGGTACACGAGTCAAATGCATGTATGTTGTGAATGAGCTCTAAGGCTAATATTTTCATTGTACTTTTTTTACATTCCTATTACATTTGCTTCACAGCTATTTTCGGTGAGTAGTAGCTGTCGGAAGAGGGAGTAGCCTTATCTGTTCTGTACTTTACTACTTCTATCGTTCCTGTGTGAAAACCTTTCATAAATTTATAAAGCTTATAAATTTACAAATTTTATTTAAATATTTAAGAAAAGACATAGGTAAATTAAAATAATATTGATGACGTCAAATATTTTATTTTAATTTTATATAACTGGTAATTTTTTTCACCCTTCTGTGTGCAGACATTCACTCAGAGAGAGTGAAAATGGCTAAATTTGAAATGCACTTATTTTCACATCAAAGGCTCACAAAGAAGAAGCAGGGAAGCAACATCTCAAATCCTAAATAAAAGGAATGACATTACGAATGAAGGCCTTTTTTTGTTTTAGAAGAAATGAGAATTTTAAAATAGCAGCGCTCACTCCCAATTAGAAAAGGCTTGGCTCCGCAAATATATTTACCACAGCAATACATTTTTCATTCATCTATTCAACACCACCCACAGCCAATTTAAATACCACACTAGTAACAAATACTCCAGTATTCTGAACTGCAACGTTCCGCCCAGTAACACCGATCAGAAACAAAAAATAGCGACCCAATAACAACCAATACTCAGCGAAACTGAAAAAAACCTATTAACTGTCTCAATTTGGTGTATACAAATATAGAAGGACTGTACTCAGACAAAACAGATTGCAAACCATAATACCTGCAAAATTTAGCTCTGGAAACCAATACAGATATCTTGTGTCTAAAGGGAACTTGCATAAATGTGAAAGAGGCTGTGAGAACTGCATCGAACACAATGAAATAGCAATACAGGACTACAACATATATATAGAGGGAATGGATTTCCTAGAGCAGGAGGAGGCTGTTGTATTTACACCCAAAACACATAAACAGGCGAAGTGAAGGTAAACAAAACAAACAGCACAGTGGAAATTCTTATCTGAGAAGCAATAGAACTGAACCAAATCATCATGAACGTACGAATAGGTCACCAAACACCAAACGAGGAAATTTCAACTCGTTATAAATTAAATAGAAAACATCTAAAAATCTCGTACGAGATTGTAGACACCAATCGAACAGGTGGGTACATTAGGCAGAAGAGAGGGAGTGCTGAAACTCCCGTTTCTTCTGCCATTGTCCTCTTCAGTTGATCGTTTTCCGTGTCTCATCTACCCTGCGAGCAGTTCAGCATGCTTTCGAACACACAGTTCTCTCCTATTCTTTACTACACGTACATGCATTTTACACATTACACAATCTTTCCAAAATTATTAAAAATATAAATAAATAAAATGGCATCATAAATAAATAAATAAAATGGGCCTCATAGACCTTGATTTTGACTTTCTCCTTCTTATATAGGAGGGGGGCATTTTTGCGGGCACACGCCTTAAGAAACTATGCGCTTAAACCAGGGAATTTGTGAATAGACTCGAAACGAGAACATCTTGGATTTAATTTTGAAAATACCAATGGCATGACAATAAATAAAAATGTAACCCAAACAAGTTTTTCTGATTACCTTTCAACTTTTCAAATGTCCGTGCGATGATACCTCATTTCACGAAGGTCACGCTTGTGTCCCTCCTCTTATTATAACGTAATTGATGTGCAAACAAGGTTAGAAACCAACAAATCTAAAATCATCTAGAGAGACAAAAAGAACGTGTGAAGGGTTTGATATGACTTTAAACAAAATAAACTGGCAAATATAAATTCAGAATTAAAGGAAATAGATTGGAGAATGGTACTTCGATAAAAGATTCTAGAGAAAATACTTATTATATTGTAGTAAAAAATTAAACTAAACTTTTATTACTGAAACATGTTCCAAAGAAACCAAAATGTAAACGCAGCAAACTCGAGAGAAAAATCAGAACGTTATACAGAAACTTCCTTAAGAATTATTCTACAACTCCGGACCAAAAATATAGAATACTGTCTCAAATGCGCTCATGACCTTGATAATACCTTTAAGTTATACACTTTCACGAGGAATATCGAATATCTGTGCTGTCATTACGATAAAAAAGACATCTTTGTATGTCACTTTCTAAAATTTTAAAATATGGCAAAAATCTTATTAAACAGTGACAAGTTAATGCATGGCGACATACTAAAATATTAGAATATCTTGTCAGGTGTTAGAAAAAGATAGAATAAGTTCAATATGTTTATTGAGTACTGCCATTATATCAAAGACTTTTTAATTCTGCGTCTTAGTATTTACTTGGTCACCCTCAGCCCTCTAATTACGGCCTCCAATCGACGTGGCATCGGGTCGACAAGCCGTTTGCATCAGGGCTACTTCTAAGACAGTGGGTGGGTTAAAATAATTTTTTTTGTATTTGTATTCGATCACAAATAACACAAATCAAATCAAATGTATATGTTGTTGTTGTTGTTGTTTAGCCGATCAGCCCACCCTGATCGAGCAAGCCGGCGGCACGCAGGTAACCGATCGCCCTCTCCGGAGTGGACCAGAGGTTCAGCGCACTAGTGATGTTGTGTTGTGTTCGTTGTTGTGCTAGAGCGGTACAGTCCGTCATAATGTGTTCAATTGTTTGTGGTGTGTCTTGGCACAGGTGGCAGGTGTCGTCTATGGAGTTGTCTAGTCTGTGTTTATGTCCGTAAGTTTGGGATGTCCACATCGGAATCGTGCTAAGTTAACTCGATCCGATCTGCTCAGGCTGATCTCTGACCTGTTAATGGGTGGCGGCTTCGCACCTAGGACCGCATTCGGACCGAGTCGTGTCAGTGCTTTGTGGGTTAGATGTGTGTGTATGTGTTTTCTGTACTGTGTGATGTCTGTGGGGCGTGGTATGGAATGGAGTATTTCGTTATAATATCTCTCTGGTGTTACCTTAATGGTGCGAGGTGTTGGTGCATGATTGTACATGTAGTGGCAAGGGTGTTGTGGGTTAGTTGTCGCTGCTGCCATGAATTGTGTTCCCCTCATGTCTAAATGTTCCCTAACTTTTAGTATTTTTGTTTCTGTGTGCAGGTGTTCTATTGGTGTTGTTTGAGTGCATCCTGTAATGATACGAAGTGCGTTGTTTTGTATTGTTTGTAAGGTGTTTATGTGTGTGTTTGAGATAATGGGTGCCCAGCATGGGCTAGCATAGTCCATAACTGAGCGAATATATTGTTTGTATATGAGTGATGTTGTTTCCTGCTGGTGTCCAAAGTTTGTGCCTGTTAGTACCCTAAGCGTGTTAAGTCTTGACGTACATTTGGTTTTAATGTCCTGAATGTGGTTTGCAAAAGATAATGATGTGTTGTATGTGACACCAAGTATTTTGGTTCTGTGAGTGTGTGGAATGTTGATGTTGTTTAGTGTAAGCTGTGGAATTACCTGGTGTTCTTTTGTGTTGCTTGTAAGCAAGGTGATGGTTGATTTTGTGGGCGCTACTTTGAGTCTATTGTGTGTGAGCCAGTCTTGTATACTGTTTATGTATGTTTGTAGGTTATTTGTAGCGGTGTCGATGTTGTTGTGGGTGGATGTTAGAGTGATATCATCTGCATATGATGATAAGGTAAGCTGTTATCTATGGGTGTTGGAATGTCATGCATGTATAAGTTGAAGAGTGTTGGTGAGAGAACAGAGCCTTGAGGGACCCCGTTCGGAAAAAGCTGTTTTTGGATGACTTGCCATTAAATGTGACATGTGAGTATCTTCCTGAGAGATAGTTGCTCAGCCACCTTTTGGTGTTATTGTGCATGTTTGTGTTGAGTATTTTGTTTATGAGAGGGAAGCGTGGGATAGCATCAAATGCTTTACTAATGTCTATTGTTGCTAATAGTGTACGTTGAGCTGGTCTTCTGGAGTTGATGCCATCCATGATGTGCTGCGTGAGGTTAGTGAGTAATGTCGTGGTTGAGTGGTGAGGTCTGAATCCAGGTTGAGTAGGCGATAGTGATATGTGTGGGTTGGTGATTTGTAAGATTAGTCTTTCTGTTACTTTGGAAGGTGCGCATAGTAAAGTAATGGGTCTATAGGAAGCTGGTTCTGTTGGATTTTGTTTTTGGTTTGAGTATGTAATAATTTTACCTTGTTTCCATATGTCAGGAATAATACAGTGTTGGTATGAATATGTGCTGATATTTGTGAGAGCTAATATTCCTTGTGGGCCCAAGTGTTTAAGGTGTATGTTAGATATGTTGTCTGGTCCAGTAGCCTTCGAATTCTTAATGTTTTTGATGATCTTGGTGGTCTGGTCTGTATTGAAGGGTGTAATGGTCATGTCGAGTCTGTAGGTTTTCTTGTGTCTGGCTGTTTGTCTGTCTGCATGTTTCTGGTTGTTGTCTCTGTTTAAGTGACTTATCTTTGCGTAGTGATTAACTAGAATGTTAGCTTGTTGTGTGTATGTTGGGATATTATTTTGGCTGCGACAGATAGCCGCGTGTGAGGTGTGAATGCCGCTGTTAGAGTGGGTAATGCTGTTTATAGTCTTGTATAGCCTGTATGTATCTGTGGAGTGGTTTAGTGTTGTTATGAATTCCCTGAATGTTTCTGTTTGTTTTTCTTTGAGTTTGTTGTTTATTTCTGTGTTGAGCTGTTGTATCTGCTGTTTTATGGCTTCTGTGTGTGGTGTGTGTGTGTTATATTTGAGGTTGTTACGTTGCCTTATGAGGTGGGCTATTTCTCTAGTGTAATTTGGGTTGTATTTCCTAATGTTGCCCTTGGGTATGTATTGTTTGCATTATTGATAATCTGATTAAATGTCTTGAGTGTTGTATCGATGTTTATGATGGGTGTGCTGTTTAATGTGGTGAATTGTTCCTCAGTCTGTATTTGAACTGTTCCCAATCAGCTTTCTTGTAATTTCTGTAAGTGTGCCTAAGGCTGTTGGGGCAGAGTGTAGAATGTGTTGTAATGATGATGGGCAGGTGGTCTGATGACAGTTGTTTTTCTGTTCTCCATTGTGTATGTGTTGCTAGTGAGGGGGAACAGAACGTTATGTCTGGGGAGGAGTTTGAGTATCCTGCTTGATGTGGTATGTGTGTATGTTCTTCTGTATTGTTAAGAATGAAGAGGCTGTTTAGTTGTGTGGCTATGTTGGCGCCTCTGGTGTTGTTTTGGTTGTGCAGGTACCAAACTAGTGTCTTTGGCGTTGAAGTCTTCTCCTAAGATGACATTAGTGAGAGAGGCAAGATTGTGTAACTGTGGATTGTAATTGGCTGGCACCTGAGGTGAACTATCTGGTGGGATGTAAATGTTGATTAGTGTGGTGTTGTGTTTTGCGCGTGTTTTAATGTTAACTGCCTGTATTTCTATCGTGTTATCTGCTTGGATTGTGTTTGTAATGTTTTGGGTAGCATCAGTGTAGCTAATGCTTTTACGTATGTAAGTGATGAGTCCACCCCCGTTACCCCCAGTACGATCTTGACGGATCGCCGTGAAGTCAGGGATGGTGGGTGTTTTGTGTGTGCGTTTTAGTTTTGTTTCTTGTATAAGTGCTATGTGAATGTTTTGTTTGTGTACGAATTCCCTAAGCTGCATGATTTTGTTTGTGAGGCCATCTACGTTGTACTGTAATATGTTAATATTATACTTCT
This sequence comes from Bathynomus jamesi, assembly GCA_023014485.1. Lineage (NCBI taxonomy): Eukaryota > Metazoa > Arthropoda > Malacostraca > Isopoda > Cirolanidae > Bathynomus > Bathynomus jamesi. The sequence goes on along the minus strand of JAJOZX010002680.1, from coordinate 175,475 downwards.
GTATGTGTCTCATGGTGCTATTGTGTCTATGTCTTTGTGTATGGTGACATGTGTAAGTTGTAGTGGGGCCTGGATTAGTCTTAATGTCGCCAGAGAGTAAGAGTAGTTCGGGGAGCACGCAATTGTTCCCTGTAATTGAAAAAATAGCACGCTGAGAATAGGTCCGGCCCCAGGAGCCGATCGGCACTCTGACCGTGCCACGCAACAGGCCGTCGACTGCCAGTCTAGCCAACCGTAGACAGCCCGCTGCACGGAGATTTGAGGAAGTTTGGCCACCAGCGCGTTGATGTTTTGGTTTGACGTCGCTTCTTCGCGTTGACGTGTCCTGCGCTGGAGGATGCAGCCACTGTTTAGAAGCTTCCTCGTCAGCTGCTAACACTTTTTTCACGTTGTTCTAACTACTGTACCTGTTCAGACGTTTTTTATAAACAAATCTTTATAAACAAATATGCAATTTTGTCTTGCTCTCTTTGTTGGAGTTCTGAAAATGAATTGCCCTCCTCTCTGCTAAATTGCTCTAATATGTTGATGCATATACTGTATACTCGTATGCTCATACAGTATATACTCATATACTGTATATGCTCTTATTTTATTTTAGTAGCTGGGTGAATCTTTCTGTACGTGGGCAACTGCCCACCGTTTCCATTAATCCAAGTGAGAAATAAATTATTTTATTTTAATATACGCAGAATGAACGCTTATTTTTCGTTAAATACATTTTTTTTTTTCTGGTCTCATTTGATATTTGCTTGCGGGTATTATTTCTATAAAAAGTTGGCGGGCGCATGCGCGCGGGGTCATTCAATAGCATGTATTTTTCCTTATTTTATTAATATCACTGTCGTTCATAGTAGCAGTGTGTGTGTATATGTATATATATATATATGCATGTGTGTATATATATATATATATATGCATGTGTGTATATATATTATATAATATATATATATGCATTTTAACCATCACACTGTAGTCGGGGGAGTTCGACTTCCGATTGTACATAAAAGGACTATTCTATTCTACTATAAAGACTGAGGTCGGGGGGGGTTCAACTTTCGATGCTGTAATATCACTTTTATACCCAGGAAAGAATTTCAATGGTAGCCACTAAACTTCATAGTATGACATCAGACACACACACACACACACACACACACATATACACCTTACCTTACAACCTTACAAAGGTTCGCGCGATGATTTCTCATTTCGTGAAGGTCAAGCTTGTCGCCCCTCCTCTCGAGTTGGCCTGGTGAAATAGTGAGTTGGATTCTTGCGCTCTCCACCTCACATAGCCAGGTACGCCCGGCTCATCGGGGATTGTTCTGAGTCAGGCGTCTAGTCTTCTTTTGAAGATTTCCACTGCAACTCCCTTCGTGTTTCTTATGTCTTTGGGCAACTGATTAAACAGTTTTGGTCCTCTCACTACAAAACTATTTTCTTTCAGGGTTAAGGATGTTCCCTGTCTCGCCTTCAATTTGGGAATACGACACAGTCTACCGTTCTACTTTCCACCGTTGTTTGGGGAGTTATGGGTTCAGAGTAAGATTAGGGACTAGTTTCTCCATTATTTTCCAAGTGTAAATAATGGTGTATCTCTCTCTTCTCCTTTCCAGTGAATATAGGTCTAGTTCGCGTAACCATTCCCAGTAATTTAGTTCTTTGCACCCATTGATCTTGGCTGTGAAGCTTCTCTGGATCCCTTCCAGCTGTCTAATGTCTTCTTTTTTATATGGGGATGTTAGGACCGAGCAGTATTCCAATTTGGGTATTATCAGGGTTTTCAGTAGAGGAATCATTACATTCCTATCCCTTCGTTTAAAGGTTCTCATATATGACCCGTTATTCTCTTGCTCTGTTTACTGCTATCTTATTTTGTGTTTCAAATTTCGCATCACCTGTCATTACAACCCCTAAATTTTTTGCTCTGGAATTTCTCTGAATTTCCTGTCCATTTGGGGTATAATATTCCATGGATTTTACGTCTTCTCTTTTTCCGTACCGTAACAGCTGAAATTTCTCCGTGTTAAACTTCATATTGTTGTCTTCCGTCCACTTGTAGATTCTGTTTATGTCGGTTTGTAGAGATCCTATGTCTTCTGGGTTTCTTATTTTTCTACTGATCTTTGTGTCATCCGAAAAGGATGTTACTGTGCTGTCTCTGGTAACGTCCTCATCTATGTCAGTTAGCATGATTATGAAGAGTAGTGGAGCTAATACTGTTCCTTGTGGTACTGAGCTGAGGACCTCTGATTCTGATGAAGATACTCTTTGTACTGTAACAACTTGCCGCCACTCACTAAGGAAATTATATATCCATTTCCCTACTTTTCAGTTTATGTATTATGATTCCGTGGTCACACTTGTCGAACGCTTTAGCAAAGTCTGTGTATAGTACATCATAGCTTCATTACTTTCAAGTGAATCAATAATGTTATAGTGTTCCATTAGTTGTGATAGGCACGATCTGCCTGACCGAAACCCGTTGGTTGTCATTGAATTTTTTCTGAGTTTCCAAACAGTCAGATTTTCTGTCTAACTATTCTTTCAAATATTTTAGTGGATGGGATGTAAGCGATACTGGCCTATAGTTTTTGCCTCGGATCGATCTCCTCCTTTATATATTGGGACTATGTTCGCGCTCTTCATGATGCCCGGTATTTCTCCCGTGTCTAGTGATCGTCTCATATCCAGTATAGGGCTCAGCGATTGCATTCTTGCAGTTTTTGATCAGTGTGGCATTCCATTTATCCGGTCCTGCCGCTGAGTGTGTTTTTAGTTTCCCTATGGCTTGTGTAATATCATCCGTCGTGAAGTCGAAATCCGTTATACTTTCCCCTTGTGGTTCTTCTTCAAAGAACGCGTTTCTATCGCATATCAATTTGTCAGTTTTTGGGATACTGAAAGATGATTCGTACTGGCTCTTAATATTTCAGATACTTCTGTTAGATCATCAGATAAATCACTGTTCTCATTTTTAAAGGTCCGATAGTCGCATGGTTTTTCGACTTTCTTTTTGCGAAATTATAGAAGTACTTTGAGTTAGCCTTTATCGCTTCTATAGCGTCATCTTCTTTTTCTGTATGCTTCTCGATTAGTTCCTGTGTGACGACATCGATACTTTGCAGTTTATCATTTAATATTTTTCTGATGTGTTATCTTTACAGTTACTTAGTTTTGCAGTCACTCTTTTTCTCTTTCTTTTGTCTTTCAACCTGCTTCTCTTTCCTCTTCGTTGTATCTTTGGGACATGTTTTTCCCAATTTCTAACGTCTTCTCTCTAACGTCATTAGCATCTCCTCCATTGTCTTGGCCTCGAAAATGGTTTTCCAATCTATTACCTCCATGCTGGATGTCACATCTTCCCAGTTTATAGCTTTGGAGTGAAATTTCAAAATTTCGAATTTGCTTCTTTCTGTTGTGCGTGTTCTTTCCTTTCCTGTTGCCTTTATATTAGTTGTTATTTCAATGATGTTGTGGTCCGATATCATAGTTGGGGATATTTCTACATTATCAATTAGATTACTGTTGTTTGTGAATACCAAATCTAGGCAGTTTTTTTTTTTTTTCTGTTATTTCTCGCGTTAACATAAATTCATCAGCTAGAGCTAGTAGCATTTTTACCTGCTCCTGGTCTTCTCGTGTGTCCCCCTTGTCCTGGTGTATACATATATTTTTTCCTATCCTTTTATATTTCATGAATGGGAAATTAAAATCACCACAGAAAAATATTTGGGGTTCGAGAGTGTAATCTTTTACCAAGTTTCTTACCTCTGTAATGGAATCTGAAAATTTTGAGGTTGCGTGTTTGGGGTCTGTACATTACAATTAGTACCATATTTAATTTTTCAATTTTTGCTGCTACACATTCTACGTAGTTGTTGAGGTACTTATAGCCATTTCTGCTATGTGCCTTTCGCGTGTGTAAATAGACATCCTCCTTTACGTCTCACTGTTCTGTCGGCTCGGAGGATGTTATAGTTGTCAATTTGTATTTCTTTTTTGTCAATACAGGACTCACAATTTTCACAGTTCGCCTGGCAGTCCTTTAGATGAGTTTCCGTGAGGCATGCAAAGTCTGCTCCGGCTTCTTGCATGAGTCCTTTCAGGTATACAACTTTGTTCGTGGAATGGTTTGATTTAAGGCCCTGTATGTTGGCTAGGATTATTTTTATTTTTTCTCTTTCTTTTTCGCATACAGGTGGTTCCGATTTGTTTTCCAATGGGGGTGCCGGTTTCGTTTCCTTGTAGTCCTCCGAGAATTTACCTCTTTTTATCTTTGTCGGCACCTCTTGTCTTGATAACGCATGAAGTACCTTTGTTCGTACCTTCTGTCCGGCTCTCGGATTCCTATATTTATATTTGTCAGCTGGTTTTTTTAATCGCTGGATGGTATTTAGGTGCTGAACTGTGTTGGCTGCGTCTAAAAAATTGGCACTCTTCTTTGATGTTCGTTTTTTCTGTTCACTCGTTGCGTTCCTTTAATGGTGGTGGTATCGGCATTTTTTTCGTATTTGCAACTCCCATATCTTGCATAAGTGTTGCAGACCGTAAGATGGTGGAACGTGCATTTCTTATCAAATTTGCGGTATCCACTTGTGCAATCGTTTTGCATAATGTGGGATGTGCATATATGCATTGCCCATCCCGATATCTGCAGTTTCCCTTTCGCGTAGTATTTACATACGATATTTTCTACGCTTCTGCTTCTTTTCTTATTATTTTCAAAGTTCTTAATTTTGGCATTATCATTATTTTTCTTTGGCTGTTTATTTTCTACGTTTTTAGTTATTATTTTTTATCATTTCGCTCGTTGGACCGTTTGACTACGCAACTTTACTTATTTCTTTTCTTTCATCTATGTCTTCCTTCCATATTATATTGTTTATATTTCATTCTTTTTTGTAACATTCGATTCTGCTATCTCCATTTCTTTAAAGACCGCGAAAGAATTTACAGTCTGGTACATGCGCCACATAGAAATTTGATCCCCACGATGTGTTTCGCGTTCGAGACAAGAGTTATTTCCCTATCATTCCAAATCATGCAGATAAAGTCGTTTAGTCGTTGGCAGAAATCACATCTAATCGCTAAGTTTTCCGTTGTTACTAGATTGCACAAATTACAGATTAAGTGAGAATTTGGACCCATATCCATGCTATTCCTTAATTAGCGTAAAAAGAAATACCCACACAAATTCTTTATTTATTTATTTATTTTTATTTTTATTTCTGTTTCTTTCCTTTCGATGGTCGAGGGTATTTTGAGGGTTTTCTAACCTTTGCGTTTTATGACCTTTTTCCTGCCTTGTTTCAAACTTTCTCGAATGCCAACCGTATTTCGTTTTGAATATATACATTAAAACTGGTGGTAAATTATGTAAACTGTGTTGCACTTTCTTAATTTTAATGAATTTCACTTTGTAATTTATATGCACGGATTCACTGATACTTTATACACTTTCGGGTGCAAACAGAATAAACCGCCGAGTAGATTATTCCCTTCTAATTTGGGTGTTAAATAGAGACAGCAAAACAGCACTCCATTCACCACAGGGTACAAGCAAACTTATATTATTTCGAACTTTATGTTAGGTTAGGTTATTCTGTATTCGGTTTTCTATTTTTCTGCGGGATGGCGCCGTCTCGGCAGTTTTGTATGCCCCACTGTCCCAATTACCTCCGTGGCATTTTTACACCTGTACTACTATTCATCTCCTAAATTTAATAAAGTAGAAGCTGAATCTTTTTTCATTTCAGTCCTGCTATTCCTGTTCATATATATATATATATATATATATATATATATATACGCGAGAGAGAGAGAGAGAGAGAGAGAGAGAGACGAATCCTAATAAAACATCAAATCTCAAACATAAAAAAGGCAAAACAATTTAATTTGGGTCGCATTCCGTGCTTATTTCCAAGGATAATAAAAATAATTGCATTCAACACTGTTAGTCTTATATTTTAGTATAGTTCTACAATGTTTACCAAGAAAAATTTTTATATTTTAAAATGAATTTAGGAGAGGGGCTTTAATCCCCGAGATTAAAAGATCTTATCTAATGGCTCTTAGGAAAGATCTATGGAGACAAATTTTCATTTCCTGATTAAGTTACTATCACGAAGGATAATTGTTATTTTCCCTCTTCCAAATATTCTATTTTCCAAATTCCTGAGAAATTATTTGTTTTTAACGTAAATGTTTTATTTTTACATTTTTCAAATAGATTTTTTGAATTATTTGTCTATTTTTTTTATATTTTTAAGTGCGTTTCTTTAAAAAGTGTGGTTACAATCTATCATTCGCGTGAATAGTTTTAAATTAAAATAAGAACGTTTTGGGCGATATAATCTATTGCATTCATTACCATTAAAATGGATATACCGTATATTTATCAATTTTTATGGTGTAATAAATTCTGCTTGAGTAAGAGCATGAAACATTAAATATTGTGTTTGTCTTGTAATAAATTTTCAATCTATATGTACAGGATATTCAACTGAAAACCGACTATATACTATATATATATATATATATATATATATACACACACTCGTATATGTGTATTAGGGTAATTACAAAATAGAATTTCGTAAAAGTTAGTCCAAGATTCAGTTAAATATTAATTGTCGTGTATATATATATATATGCACAAAACATTAAAAACTCGGATTGGGAAAGTAACTTCAAATGTCATATTAATCGTGTATGTTCTGGCGATCTACTGTAATTGTGGCTGGCATCGAGTTCGTGCAGCAGTTTGTTAGCTACAGCTGAGTCAATATTTGAAATTTAATTATAATATTAAATATTCTATGGGTTTAAAGAAAATTTTTGAGGGAGGACAGGTAAGTCACGGGAGTTTCTATCCAGAAGGTATGTTGATGAGAATGGCCGCGAATGAAGATAAGGATAGCGTTCTCTTACATTTCGGAAGCCCTGCACGAAGCCGTCAGCGTAGGTGTGCTGAGGGTTGCCCATAATTCTGTACGTATTGCGAACTAAATTGCTGGTATGGTTTAGGTTTTCCACCAGGATGACAGTAACCGCTTCATTTGTGCGTGATGATTCCGCCATCACGATATCGTGTTCATCATCTTTAATCGAAGGGTAATTCATCCTTTGCAGTCCAGTTCAATGTTGAAGGTTTCTGGCTGTTGCAACTGCTTCTTAACCCCTACAGGTGTTGATTGTTCCTTACTGTGCCTGTGCCTTTAATTCTTCTCGATGTTTAGGGCCCCTGACTGTTATCTCTCCTTTTCATCCCAGCAGACGTTGAGGGTTCATGACTGTTGTCTTCCTGCATCTAAATTTCTTTCGATGCTACCTCTCGTTCTGAAATACAGTATATTAGGAGTGACATCCTTGAAGGTCATATATTTACTAAAATACACTCTTAAGAGCGTGTCGTGGAGTCTCTAAAAATATTTAAATTTACAATTCCTTCTACATGTACTGTAAGCAGTCCTACCAGACGTGAAAAAAACAATGTTTATGCTTAGATCCATTAAAGACAAAGATATGTTATTTCCTAAACTTGTACATAGAGCCATATGGTGTTATTATATCCCCGACCAATAAATTTGGAGGGGCCATAGTGAATTGCCCTTGTCTGTTCGTCACACTTTTGTGTCCGGGCCATAACCGCTCAACATAAATTGATGAAATTTCACACACACATGAGTCATGACAAGATGGTGTCTCATGAGTAAAATCAGTTTCCCGCAATTTCTGAAGATTTTAAAATACTTTCCCAACATCTCAACATAAATGTCTTTTTTTATCAACCAAAAAATATATTTTCAAAAGCAAATTTATGAGAGATATCTTATATGCTGTAATATATTAGCAAGACAAATGTTCCTAGACCGACCTCAAAAAGGTTTTAAAAGTTTATAAAGAAACTATGAGCCGGTAATACATTTATTTGGTCTGTGATCTCGAAACTGTGTAACACATTTGGAGGGAGTAATTTTAAGGGAAACCATATTTCCAGGTGAGGTTGAAATATTATATATATCGGAATGAAGAGGCAGTTAAACAAATATTTTAATTTTGTAAAAATATTTCCACAGCTACCTCCCTCTCTACGGCTTTTATTTACAAACAATATTACAAGGACTTTATAAAATTAAAAATGCGAAGTTTTATCAACATTATAAAATGTAACGTGACAATGATTTCATGTCATAAATCATGTTTACAGCCTTAAAGAACATAATCTGTACAGTTGCTGGTAAGAAGCAATGCAACATTAGAGAAAAAAGACATTATAAAAAAAGGAGGAATATTCCTACCCATCCTATTTTTAGTTTTAACACCATTATTAACTAATTTTCTCTTAGAAAGAAGAAAGTTGATGTCCAACCCCATAAGAATCAATGCAGACTATACAAATTAGGAGAATAGAAACTGATTTAACAATATTATAAATAAGTAAATACACCACCAGTAACTGAGTATTGCTTTGTACTCACAAAGCCATACAGAAAACGAGGTATTGCAAACATGGAAGTTATACAAAGGACTTTTACCTCTAAGATAGAGGAAATGAAAGATGAAGACTACAATCCTTGAAACTCTACTCCATGGAAAGAACACAATAATATATACATATAAAAAATACTGGAGAGCTAAGAGACGAGTCAGATTCTGTATTATTCCAGCTGTTGAAGATACGAGGCATAAAACTGTTTAGCGTGCCGCCAAATGAACTAAGGAACCTCTGGGCACACTACTCTGCCGTTTCACAAACATTTTTATCCACTGTTCCCTTGAAACTGAAGTGAAACCTATGCGACCCTCTTATTTCATCTGCAAATGACATTCAGTGGAATGTACTTACTTTACGTAATTTACCGGTACCATAAGCACTGTGTGGTAGCATTAAAAATGAATGCTTTCTTTGGTAATAACGTGAGATGTTTCTGAACAAATTTTACATGTCATATTGGGTATAGTGATAATAACTAAATTACTGAAAATACTCAGATTTTTACTTTATTTTTCCTTTGCTAACCCCCTTCGCGCCCCGCTTTCTTCCCTCAATAGTGGCACGCCACACAGTTTGGGAGGGGTCAATTTAAATAAATTTCAGAACAACTTTGATAGGTTCCTGTGTAAAGTCCCTGATGCGTAGCTGGCTATGAGGGCAGTATGAGAATAGAAAACAACTTCCAACAAATCCCCCAAGTGAGGCGAGATGCCGCAGAGGGTCGAACACAGGTCGATCTGGACAGTTGTTCAAACCAAATTAAAGTAAATTAAAGTAATATATATATTATATATATATATTTATATATATATTATATATATGATGAATAAAACCACGAAGGAAAGGAAACACAGAATGGTGCTCAAGCGCTTTCGTCTAATGACATCCTCAGGAACACTGAAGTACATAAAGGGTTACAACCTATATAGAGGTTACAGAAAAAAAAAACTATATATATATATATATATATATATATATACATATAATACGGAGAGATAAAAATTTTTTTAAATTATTAAATATTAAAGGATTGTGGGAGGAGCATACAAATTTGTAAGGAAAAAACTACCGATTTTTAGCACAAGATTAGCACAAGATCAAATTAATTGTTTCCAACCAATGTTATAGGAAAAAAAAAAAATACAAATTTATACTGGAAATCTGCCCGGGTTTTAGCACTTTGCCCTTCTTGTTTAGGTTCGATGTATATAAAATAAATTTAAAAAAATACAAGTTATTTGAGTAGCATACACGTTTACCAAAGATTTAGCGTTCTACCCTTCTTATCTAAATCTGTTCTGAAGGAATTCAAAACAACAGGATCGAGTTGAAAAAGACCTTTGCTTATGTTGAAGTTATTTGTGAGTTGGATAATGGCAGACTCAAGAATATTTCTATTAACAATGTTGATAGAGTGAAATAAAACTGAAGCATTATTCCAATCAATACAGTGGGATAACTCTGACAAATGGATAAAAATGGCACTGGACGACTGTCCTGTTCTAACGGAATATTGATGCTGTTTTATACGTGTGTGCAAATCCTTTCCCGTCTGACCTATGTAAAAGGAATCACATTGTTTACAACCAATTTTATAGATAATGCCTGAATTATTGGTAGGGCTATTTTTTACTATGATATTTTTCACAATATTGTTATATGAAAATACTACATTAATATCCAAAAGTTTAAGTACATTAGCAATGCCTAAAAAGCCCGGGAAAAATGGAAGTACTAAAATATTTTTTGACAAAGTATGAGTGTTATTATTCACACGATAGAAAGTTCGTTTTGCCTTGTTGAGACAAGATTCCATAAACGCAGATGGATAACACAGATCACTTCCAATACCGTTGATTTTTTCCAATTCGGCATCGATGTATTCCGGACTGGCTTTTTAGGGATTGCTAATGTACTTAAACTTTTGGATATTAATGTAGTATTTTCATATAACAATATTGTGAAAAATATCATAGTAAAAAATAGCCCTACCAATAATTCAGGCATTATCTATAAAATTGGTTGTAAACAATGTGATTCCTTTTACATAGGTCAGACGGGAAAGGATTTGCACACACGTATAAAACAGCATCAATATTCCGTTAGAACAACACAGTCGTCCAGTGCCATTTTTATCCATTTGTCAGAGTTATCCCACTGTATTGATTGGAATAATGCTTCAGTTTTATTTCACTCTATCAACATTGTTAATAGAAATATTCTTGAGTCTGCCATTATCCAACTCACAAATAACTTCAACATAAGCAAAGGTCTTTTTCAACTCGATCTTGTTGTTTTGAATTCCTTCAGAACAGATTTAGATAAGAAGGGTAGAACGTTAAATCTTTGGTAAACTTGTATGCTACTCAAATACTTGTATTTTTTTTAATTTATTTTTTTATATACATCGAACCTAAACAAGAAGGGCAAAGTGCTAAAACCCGGGCAGATTTCCAGTATAAATTTGTATTTTTTTTTTTTTTATTTTTTTTTTCCTATAACATTGGTTGGAAACAATTAATTTGATGTTGTGCTAATCTTGTGCTAAAAATCGGTAGTTTTTCCTTACAAATTTGTATGCTCCTCCCACAATCCTTTAATGTTTAATAATTTTTTAATTTTTTTTTTATCTCTCCGTTTATTGTATACTAGCAGAGATACCAGGCGTTGCCCGGAATGTAAGGGTGTGTCAAAATAAGGTAAAAAGATGAACAAAACTAAATGAACACATAAACACAAAGTTTTGGTAATTGTTTTTATTCCTTGAAAACATCAGACATTTTGTAGCACTTCAGTGTAAACAATGTTACGTGTTTTTCCATTGGGTGTCAAAACATAAAGATTGCGAGGTGTTCCAACTTTTTTGGGCCATTGTCACCCATAGCAAAAGTCACACTCAAATGTCAAAATGCAAAAACTTATTCCTTAAACTTATATTTTAAAAAGTTCTCGAAAATAATGATTTTAAGCTTTTTTTGTGTCAAAATGCAAAAACTTATTCCTTAACCTTATATTTTAAAAAGTTTTCGAAAATAATGATTTTAAGCTTTTTTGTGTTAAAATGAAAAAACTTATTCCTTAACCTTATATTTTAAAAAGTTCTCGAAAATTTTGAAACTTTTATGCACACTATTAGATTCCACTTAAATCCCGTGACTTTATGCCGTCATTCAAAACTAAACAAGATTTTAATGTATCATTTACTAAATAAAACTGTCTAGTCTACCTACCTACTGTACCTACCTACTGTACCTACCTACCTACCTACCTACCTACTGTACCTACCTACTGTACCTACCTACCTACCTACTGTCTAGTCTACCTACCTACTGTACCTACCTACTGTACCTACCTACCTACCTACCTACCTACTGTACCTACCTACTACCTACCTACCTACTGTACCTACCTACTGTACCTACCTACCTACCTACTGTACCTACCTACCTACTGTACCTACCTACCTACTGTACCTACTGTACCTACCTACTGTACCTACCTACCTACCTACCTACCAACCTACCTACCTACTGTGCACACCATTAGATTCCCCGTGAAAAGTTATATCTCATTCACTACCTTAAACACTATTTGGTGCAGCCATATTCATTTCAATAGAGAACAAACAAACAGACAAACAGACAAACAAACAAACTTCCTCTTTTATATACGGGTGGGGCACGGGAATCAAGTGTTTTTTGAATAGCTAGTAATCGGCCATTAGGAATGGGAGGGGCGTGCGGTAGGTAGCATTCCATTCCTGGGTTCATAGCATTTAACTTTAACTAACACTCACCTTTATCTTTCAGGTGCCATCATGGAGCAGTGGACGTTAGAACACCGCATGTTCGCGTATGATCATTTTGTTAGGAGTGGCGAGTCAGTGACAGCAGTTCAGCGTGCGTTTCGCCGCAGATTCAACATTCATCGAAATGACTCTGTTCCCGCTCGTGACACAATCTTACGTTGGGTTAACAATCTTCGAACAGGAGGCTCAATAATGAAAACAAAACCGAAGGGGCCGCAACGCACTGTGCGTACTCCAGAGAACGTTGAAAGGGTCAGACAAGCGATGTTGCAAAGCCCAGGCCGCTCTGCTCGGAGACATTCAGCTGCACTCGGAATCAGCAATCGTATTGTTAGACGGATTTTGCATGAAGAATTACATTTTCACCCATACAAGTTAGCGATGGTGCAGGAATTGAATGTAAACGATTGCCCCCAACGACTGAATTTTGCACAGGAAATGCTTGCACTTTATGAGCAGAATGAAAACATGATGGTGGTAATGAGTGATGAAGCCCATTTCCACCTTAATGGGGCCGTCAACAATCAAAACTGTCGGTATTGGGCTGCTGAAAATCCGCGACAATTCCATGAAAAACCGCTGCATAGCCCTAAGGTTACAGTTTGGTGCGCGGTGGGAAAGTTTGGCGTCATCGGTCCCTATTTCTTCGAACAAAATGGGGTTACCGTTACCATAACATCTGGGCGTTACATTGAGATGGTGAACACCTTTTTCATCCCTGAGTTACGAAGAAGGCGTATTGCTCGTCGACATTTGTGGTTTCAGCAAGATGGGGCCACGCCACACACCGCCAGAGCGTCAATGGCTGTTCTTCGCCCCCTGTTTCCCAACCATCTCATTTCGAGATTTGGTGACATTGCATGGCCCCCTCGGTCCCCTGACTTGTCCACATGTGACTTCTTTCTATGGGGGTACCTCAAGTCACGTGTCTACGAGGACAAGCCCCGTACATTAGATGCATTGAAGGAAGCGATCCGTCAACAAATCATCCAAATCAACAGAGACCTGCTGGGAAGAGTGGAGGCCAATTTTCGTAAACGCCTTCAACAATGCGTCGACGGCCAAGGACATCATATGCCAGATATAATTTTCGGTACATGATTATTATGACATGAAATGCTATGTTCTTACGAATGTTGTTCTACCAATATATTTTCTTTACAAAAATAAATATCATTTTCCTGATTATTCCAAAAACACTTGGTTCCCGTGCCCCACCCTGTATATATAATATAATAATAATAATATATAATATAATAATAAATAATATATATATATATATATATATATAATATATAATATATATATATATTAATATATATAAGATAAGATAAGATATATATATATATAATATATATATATATATATATGTGTGTGTGTGTGTGTGTGTGTGTGTATGTATATATATAGTTGTTGTTTTTTTCTGTAACCTATATATAGGTTGTAACCCTTTATGTACTTCAGTGTTCCTGAGGATGTCATTAGACGAAAGCGTTTGAGCACCATTCTGTGTTTCCTTTCCTTCGTGGTTTTATTCATCATAAATATTTTTCACGTGTTACTTTCGTGAAATAATTTTCATATATATATATATATATATATATATATATATATCCTGATGCCATTTATTTGGCACAACACAGCGCAATTTCCGATTACGACGTTTTACATCAAACTTGCGTTCTGTCTTTCCTGGTGCCGGAGACGTGTCATCCACAATACGAAACTAATGATAATAATGATAATGACGTCTAATCTATAGCCCTTATTCTATTTCGAAGACATTCGCTTTCCTGCTTCCAAACGCGAGCCAATAAAAAGAGACTATTGATTTGCATTTTTTTTTTATCATCCTTTGTAGAATATATATATATTATATTATATATACACGGTGAACCAAAAGTAGGTGGACAGGAGGTTGAATACGGTTTGTGTTATATTATATTATAACTATGGTGTTCATTATAACTATGGTGTTTGTGTTTTATTATATTAAATATTATAACTAAATTTATTTAAATTTTATTTGTATTATAGTATACAAAAAAATTAAATATGTATTCTCAAAATAAACGTTATCATTTACTGTCCACCTACATTTGGTTCACCCTATATATATATATATATATATTATATATATATAATATATATATATATATATATAATATATATATATATATATATATATATATATGTAGGTGGGTTACGCAAGGGACGCTCTACTTGCTCTCTTATTGCATATCTCGTCTTTCTTTCGAAATTTCAGTGAAACTTTAGACATATCAAAAACTTTCAATAGTCTAGCACAAATCTTTAATTTCCAGACTGTTTTCCTTCTGTTTCTATACTTTTATCTGTGCTTTTATCTCTGATTTCCTGGAATATCTATAACTGCGGTTGTAGATGGCCACTATTCTTCTCTAAGTTATTACTAGTGGTGTTCCTCATCAGGGCTCTGTTCCGCCACTCACTCTCTTCCTTTTATTTATCAATGATCTTTTGAGTCGCACTTCCTGTCTTATCCACTTCAATGCCGATGATTCCACCCTTCACTTCTCCATTCGCGTGAGACGGCTGTGGCGCACATGATCTCTGATCTTTCTACTATCTCTGAGTGGAGCAGAGAAAACCTTGCGGTTTTCACTGCCCCCAAAACCCAATCCCTTCATCTATCGACTCTTCACAACCTTCCTTACAACTATCTCCTTATCATCAATAAAACACAACGCAGGGAATCGGAACATGAGTCGTTACATCGCTTAAATGCAGAGGACGCTCTCCTATCGAGCTACTGAACAAATCCAAGGCCACCTAACTTCAGTGATCTAAGGGGTAGCGGTGTTGTGACGTGGTCAAGGCGTAGTCCATTTTAGAATTAAAACAGAACAATCGAAATCCTTTATTAATTAATAACAGAAATGATGTTTTCGGATGTTTAACCCTCTTCGTAATATCTGAAGTTATATGACGAAGGAACTTCAATTTTTCGTTGGAGCCAAATGACTAACCATTCGAGGAAGACCCAGGAAAACATTTTAATATTAAGCTAAAACTTGATGTCTAAGTAGAGGCTCGAAACCAGAACCTTCAGATTAACAGCTCAGCGATTTACCATTAGATACCATGGTTGGTTAATAAATACATATTCGAAATATAGAAATGTTTGAATATTTTTTAAATAAGGGGTGGCAAACAACGATTACCCCCCCCCCCCGTGCACAAATGAAACTAATAGAGGTACAAAAAAACTGATTGTTGCATCTTTTAGACAATTTAATTCTACGTCTAAACAAAACCACTCAATAGTTGGTGTTGCCTCCTTGTGTTTGGCGGACGGCTTCAAGTCGGCAAGGGTAGGAGGTGAGGAGAGACTCGAAAAGGTCAGTGTCGTACTCAAGATTTCGGAGGATTGTTTCGATGTGCTGCTCCATGGTCTGGCGGCAGAATCGTTCAGGATCCATCCTGAAAGACCGAGTGGAATCCCTGATGCTTGCTGAACCACCAGCCACCCGATTCTGCTGCCGGACCATGGAGCAGCACATCGAAACAATCCTCCGAAATCTTGAGTATGACACTGACCTTTTCGAGTCTCTCCTCATCTCCTACCCTTGCCGACTTGAAGCCGTCCGCCAAGCACAAGGAGGCAACATCAACTATTGAGTGGTTTTGTTTAGACGTAGAATTAAATTGTCTAAAAGATGCAACAATCAGTTTTTTGTACCTCTATTAGTTTCATCTGTGCAGGGGGGGCCAATCATTGCTTGCCACCCCTTACATGATTTTTGATGCGTGAACTTCCATGTACGAGTACAATAGCTGATTTAACTTAGAAACTATGAAAATAAAAACCCACTCTAATAGACAGAGTTTATTTCCACAACAGTTTCGATGCCCACTGGCATCCTCCTCGGGTGGATACAGAAAAACGAATGAACCAAAACAAGAGGGAAAAACAGTCCAGGGACCGACCGTTAAGAAATTCGCACCTAGGTTAGATCCCATTCTCCCGACACCGGAAGGGCATTTTCATTAAAGGGACCCGCTTATAAGTACATTCGCACAAATTTAAAACTATCTTCCTGTTCTAAACATACAGATTCTATTATTTTTTTTACATAATTATTACATTTATTATTAAATTTATTACATTTAATATTGCATTATTATTTATTACAGAAATTATAAATTTATTATTACATTGGTTATTACATTGTTGTTTATTATACAGAACTTATAAACCGAAAAACGAATGAAAAAGGCGAGAAGGAAACAATCCAGAGACCATTGAGAAATTCGCACCTAGGTTAGATACCGTTCTCCCGACGCAGTTTATTACAGGGTCCCGCTTATAAGTACATTCGCACAAATTAAAACTATCTTCTTGTTCTATACATACAGATTCTAATATTTTGACATAATAATACTAATGTAATACTAATAATGCCATTTTTTATCACGCCAGCCAAAATAATCATGCTAAGATTGGGAATCAAGTAAGGTACTTTATAAATGTAATAATTATGTCAAAAGAAAAATAAAAGAATCTGTATGTATAGAAAAAGTAGATAATTTTAATTTGTGCGAAGGTACTTATAAGTTAGACCCTTTAATGAGATTCTTGGTCAAAAAATCCCTTACAGAGTCGGGGGAACGTGTTCTAACCTAAGTGTGAATTTCTTAAAGGTCTCTGGATTGTTTCCTTACTCGCTTTTAGTAAATGTAATAATGGAAGTAATAAATGTGGAAATAAATATAAATGCAACAGATGTAATAATAAAGGTAATATTATAAATTTAATAATTAGGGTAAGGTAATAATAAAATGTTAAAAAAAAAAAATGTAAATGCAATAATAAATGCAGTAATTATGTCAAATATTAGAATCTGTATGTATAGAACAAGAAGATAGTTTTAATTTGTGCGAATGTACTTATAAGCGGGACCCTGTAATAAAATGCCCTTCCGGTGTCGGGAGAACGGTATCTAACCTAGGTGCGAATTTCTCAATGGTCTCTGGATTGTTTCCTTCTCGCCTTTTTCATTCGTTTTTCGGTTTATAAGTTCTGTATAATAAACAACAATGTAATAACCAATGTAATAATAAATTTATAATTTCTGTAATAAATAATAATGCAATATTAAATGTAATAAATTTAATAATAAATGTAATAATTATGTAAAAAAAAAAATAGAATCTGTATGTTTAGAACAGGAAGATAGTTTTAAATTTGTGCGAATGTACTTATAAGCGGGTCCCTTTAATGAACATGCCCTTCCGGTGTCGGGAGAATGGGATCTAACCTAGGTGCAAATTTCTTAACGGTCGGTCCCTGGACTGTTTTTCCCTCTTGTTTTGGTTCATTCGTTTTTCTGTATCCACCCGAGGAGGATGCCAGTGGGCATCGAAACTGTTGTGGAAATAAACTCTGTCTATTAGAGTGGGTTTTTATTTTCATATTTTGACCTTCACGTAGAAAAAAGTGGTTTTTTGAACTTAGAAACTGTATTTGATAGAATTGGTCTATATACACGCATTCGTATTGTTACACATTTCAGCTGTACCTATTTCCAGTGGTGGATCTAGGATCTAGGATTTTTGCTGTTTGGGTTGAGATGCTGTTCCGAACCCAGCCTAAAAAATATGCAACCCAACCCACAAAGACACTAGGTAATAAGTTGAAGGTTTAGTGATTACTAATTTATTAGAAGAACAGCTAATCTAGCATTCTTTCAATGTTCAACCGGACACAAGAAACACTTACTTGACAATAGAAATAATGAACAGCTAGTTTTTGGTTTACTGTCCAACCAAACCCAGAAAAAATGACTCCTCCTGTTTGTTAATAAGATAATTAAAATTACATTTACAACTACCATTCTTTAGCTTGCTGCTATTACTGTAAATCTGTGAAATGCTTTAAAATTACTGTAAAGGGAATTACTGTAAATTATACCATTCTGATGAGGAATGAATTACGAAAAAATGTGCCAATGGATCGTATCATCTCATAAGACCGCCAAACAAATTCTCTTCACTTCAAGAGATCCGCCTTATTTTTTTTGAGAGGGGGGGGGGGGGGCAAAAATGTCAACAACTTTTTCGGCATCATCTCCACGACACGAAATGACATCAATAGACTAGACGCGATCGCGACAGATTCAAGATGGGCGCCAGGCGGACACGCAAATCTCGGCAACTTCCAAGTTGATATCTTCGTCAATTTGTCATATATAGTCCAGAGCTTCATATCTTATCTCGAACCGTGGCTGGGGGATGCCGAAGAATCACTAAGAGCGCATGATAACTCATTTCATGAACTAAATGTGGAAAATAACATTCTTAAGTCTCGTAAATTGTGTAGCCTACAAACAAAACAGACGAAACAACCCCGAATTCACTTTGTCACATTTAATTATCAGAACAACGCACAACGGTAGACTCACCTAAATCGACGGTTAGCCATTAGAAATCTAAAGAAAATTTTAAAAACAACGCCAATCGCACTGGTTTGTATGAATGCTAGTCACAGGACAGGCACGAACACTCACGTGCGAGCACAGTACGCACACAATCTCACTACCCATAGAAATGTACACACACATATACCCACTCTAAAATGGTATACACTAAACATTATATTTAACTCCTGCACGCTTGTCTACTCAGAGACTGTGGTTGACTGAAACAGGAAACATCACTGGGAATGCGAAACCTCTATTAACGGAGGGGGATGGAGCCCCTTAATTAACCCCACCTAGACCCGCCACTGCTTATTTATATATATAAACATCATACATTTTATAACCTACTTTATAATTCAGAACTGGCAGACGCTCTCTGAACTTTCTATAGAATAATCTGTATAAAATAAATTCCCAATTTATGAGTTTCAATAGACTATAGGTGTGGAACGTAACAACTCTATACTTTTATTATGTTTTTGAGAGACATTTCAGCCCAGTACTCTTTCCCATTAGCTCCAAAGCTTCGAATGAAGGGTCCTTCATTCTTTTAAGCACTCAAGTTGTGGCGATGAGCGATGAATGGAGCAGACGCGAGAAGAGAAGGTAGAGAGAGAGAGAGAGAGAGAGAGAGAGAGAGAGAGAGAGAGAGAGAGAAATGCGCACGAATGGGTATAAAAGTAATATATATATTATATATATATAATATATATATATATATATATATATACACTCGTACTGTGGAAATCCATATTCTATTTATATTCATTATTAAACATTTGTTCTTTTTCTCTTGTTTCATATATATTTGTGCAAAGTCCCTGACCAGCCATGCGTGACTGGCTACGAGGGCAGGAGGCGATCAGAGAGCAATTCCCTCCTTCACCAAGTCCCGCAAATGAGGCGGGATGCTGCAGAGGGGTCGACCGCAGGTCGATCCTGAACCTTCGTTCAAACTCAACAAAATGTTAACAAAATGTTATATACAGTGCTCTTTTACAGAATGAAAATGTTTCGGAACTCTACCATAAATTTCCTACAACCTTCGTTATTTGTTACCCCTTTCCTTGACCATCCCAATCCAAAGAAATACCTCCTTCCTATTAATAAAATTTCGTCATGTTACCTCCCACCCCACTCCCGAACCAAATAAATAAATAAATAAAATCGGAATGAAAATAAAAACATCAACTCTTCTTCTGTATGTTGATGAAAATAAAAGGAAAAGAAACGCCGTTCCGGCGCGTTCGTCCAGAAAAAAAACTTCTAGACATACACACACACCGTAACGCAGTAACGCATTTGAAGTTGCGTAAATACTATTTAAATACAAATTTGCATTTAACTATTTTATTTTAAATACATTTTTTTGTAATAAATAAATATTTAACTACATTTCTTGCGTATCTATTATTTAAAATATGCGTTCTTTACATTTGCAAATACATTTTAGCATTCGTTTCCCACAAGCGGAACTTTTATTGTATATTTGGCAACAGTAATAAATCACTGATACATATAGCAACACTGCTACCGACATCATGTCGATGAAAGGTCAACAAACGTTTTAGCCTGAAACGTTTCACAATGTTCTATTAAGTCAATTACAGAGAGTAACAGTAAAAATTTGAGGTTCTTAACTGCATAAACTATTATTTAGAATTTATTTTGTTATTTGTGGTTCTCATTGGTAAAGAAACTTCTGGAATTTAGAATGGCCAAATCAGCTGTAAAGAAAACGAGAGTAGACGCTATTTTAGTTGATAAGTGTGCTGACAGTGAGCCCATTGGAATTGATGATAAACAAATGAATGAAAGTGCGGATAAACAAATAAAAAAAATCCATTGTTTGATGGGAAATACTACAAAATAATTTTCAAAAATGGAAAGAATATTAAGTGTGAATGCGTTCTTTGCCTTAGCAAGAAAAAAAATTCAATGCAACAACGAATTTGTAAACACACTTGAAGGTATGTACAGTAGGGCGGCTCGTTTTTACACTTTTTTCGATATTTGATTGGGGGTAGTGCGGAAAAGTTGCGATTTGGAGAGAAAATAAAGTGTGTAAAATTTTTTTGATCTACGTCAATACCTTCCGGTGGCGGCGAGTCCTTAAAAATCGAAAAATAGGCCTAAAAAAAACATAAAATTTTTATATAATTTTATATAATTTTTATATAATGTTCATTGTTCAATGACTGCTATTAATTTATTCAAGCCTATAATAGTGTTCTCAGGGTTGTTTGCACAGAAATATACCGGAATTAACATTTCTATAACATCTTGTTAAAACTTGCTTTAAATCAATATTTTGGATATTTTAACGGCTAAGACGCCACCGGAAGTTATTAACAGATTGTGCTGAAATTTGTATTGTTTATTTTGTAAGTCTTTAAAACCATTTTCCAATCTACACCGTTAGGCCTATTTTTCGATTTTTAAGGACTCGCCGCCACCGGAAGGTAGTGACGTAGATCAAAAAAAATTTACACACTTTATTTTCTCTCCAAATCGCAACTTTTCCGCACTACCCCCAATCAAATATCGAAAAAAGTGTGAAAACGAGCCGCCCTAATGTACAGTGCTTACAATAAGTCTCGCGCCTCTGTCTCGTCCCAAGCTAGTCTGTTAGGTATAAAATGGGCGGTCCTTATGGCAGCGGAGGTGTGTTCGGATTGGTGCACATAATTGCTCTAACCCCATCAATGACGTCCACATTATCATTGTGTCGATCACTCTATCTATTTATATAGAGACATACTGTATATAGATATATATATAGTATGCAGGGGATAACGTGTCTCACTCCCAGCTATGGTAGTTGTCTTGCAATTAACAGTCCCAAGTGCAAGTTACGTTAACACCTCCACATAAACTACCCTGGACTAAAATAACATATGTGAAGCCCTTACCTACAAACCATTTAAAATGTGTGATTTAAAAGCTCTCTCTCTCTCTCTCTCTCTCTCTCTCTCTCTCTCTCTCTCATCACACCGCATGGCAATGTATCCATATAACGTTAATAATAACCGAAACTCGAGAAAATATACTCTCTGCCTTCCGCTCTATCCCAAATCCTTTTCTCTTAGTAACCTCTTAATACAAACTAATCTATCATATTTTGCGACTTTTTAACTCTGGTAGGATTCAATTCCATTCCTACAGTGTAAGATACTTAAATTCATGTGTGTATGTGCGTAATAAATAATCATTTTAAATAGTTGGAGCGTTCAAGGTCATCTGTAGTAATCTATAGAGTACCCCTCAAGCCCACTCTCAACACTTAGATTCCCCTAAGACACAGGCGTCTTCAAGTAACATGAATGCGTAGAGATCTAAGGTGTTAGATTCCATATTATATAATTTATGTGCTAGGTTTAAGAACGCTGGCCTTGAAGGATGGAAGGAAGGGACAGTAAAAGCGATAATAGGTTTAATGAAGGAAGTGGAATGAGGATGGAGGTAAGCGTTGCTATGTCGAAGGAAACGAGGTTGGGTGGGGAATTACGAAGGGAGGAGGAAAGGGAGCCAGAGATTATTAATCTAATTCTGCCACCACGTTCTCCTAATATGAATCCGATTGAAAACCTTTGGGCAATAATGATTAACGAATGGGAGCAACGCAATGAAAGAACATTTGAAGCACTTTTAGCTCACACGAGGAGTAGTTGGGAGAGCTTACGTCGAACACCAAACATTCCCTACAATCTGGCCTCTTCTATGCCGCAACGATTGCAAGAAATTATTGATGCTGGAGGAAGCTATACGAAATACTGATGTTAAAGCCATGACGTAAATGTGTATCGAATATATATTTATGTTAATATAGAATTTTATTATATTTTTATGTTTGACATCTATAAAAGTAGATATTGTGACCATGAAAGAACTTTACTTATCCTTAGTTAGAATCTTTTCTTGCAATGTCTACGCTTGTGGAGATGATAATATATGCATTGTTGAAACAAACTATGAGAAGGTAATAGTTTCAGGAAAAAAAAAAAACTGGCAACATCGAGGCCATCACATGTTTATGGGAATTGTCATATGATATGCTACCAATAAACTCTTATATACTACTATATACAGTATACTCTATTACGTAATAATTACGATGAACAAATCAAATGCAAATTTCTCTGATTCACGGCCCACCAATCTTGCTTTAGACCAGGGTGGGGAACCTGCGGCCTTTTGGGGTACTAGTTGCGGCCTTCTGCCTACTTGACATTCAGAATTCATACCGTACAATAATGGACAGCAACTGAAACCCTTTTAGGGCTTTAGGCTATTTCATTAGATCATGGTTTCAGCTTCACTGCTCCTTACACATACAAGCCTTCTTTATGGCTTGAACAATAGGAAATATGGCAACGCTGCCAGTTGAAACTGGCAGCGTTGCCTTACGGCTTACGCCCTTACCTATCAACGATCAACTCGACTGGCTGACTGGATGACAGTTACTGACGATTCTCCGGTAGTGACACGCACGCTTGTTTCCTTTAAAAATGTAAATCTTTGATCAATTCGTGTACCATTTTTATTTAAAATCTTCTGGTACCCTAATCATGTCAAAAACTGTGAAAAGAAAATTAAAGAAAGAGAACAGAGTATTCCATGAAGAATGGGAATTGCAGTATTTCATAGTTGCTGAGAAAGATAAAATGATGTGTTTGCTCTACAACGCCATAATTGCAACAGTGAAGCAACACAATGCATATCAGCATTATGGAACTCATAAGAACCACAAGTATGCTATATTGGAAGGAGAACCCCGAAAGTCTGCACTTACGAAGATGAAACTTCAAAAGCAGCAACAACAGCAAGTATTTAAAACGATGTCAGGCCTAGGGACTGAAATCACTGAAGCAACTTATAAAGTAGCATATATACTTGGAAAAAGAGGTAAGCCATATAGCGATGTGGAAATCATAAAAGAATGCATTGTTGAAGTTGTAGCCTCTTTAGATTCAGACAAGGTTAACAAATACAAACAACTACCTCTTTCAAGAAGGACCATAACTGATCGGCAACATGAATTAGCCCTCAATATGACTGAACAGCTTCATACAATATGCCAAAGCGAAAATACTTATTATTCGATTGCCTTGGATGAGTTCACTGATATTATTGACTCAGCGCAAGTGTCATTTTTCATTCGTGTTATAACTGCAGATTTTCAATACTACGAGGAGTTACTGGCTTTGGGTACCCTTACGGGGAAGACACGTGGAATTGACGTCTTGTCTCTTTTCAAAGAAAAATGCCGTGAAGCGAAACTGAATTTATGTAATTTATTAAGTGTATGCACAGATAGTGCACCTTCCATGAGAGGAAAATGTGCAGGATTTGTTGCGCTACTACAAAAAGAACTGCCAAATCCAGATAGCTTGATTTCCTTTGTGAACTACATTAGAGCAAATGCATCACGAAATCGCCAGTTTCGCAATATGTTTATGCTTAATGATGAAACATTCAGTGTGGATCTTCCGTATCATTCTAAAGTGCGCTGGTTGTCACAAGGGCAATTCTTTGAAAAACTTTTGTCTTTGCGAAAACAAATCACAAGATTTTTTGAGGAACTCAATGAACCATGTAAATTGTCAAAAAAGGATTTCTGCAGAAATGCTGCATTTTTTTGTGACGTAATGTCAAGGCAAAATGACCTGAATATTTCTTTGCAAGGTAAAACTAAATCCATATATGAAATGTGGCAAAAAATCCATGCTTTTCGAAGGAAGCTGCGCTTTTTCAAAACTATCCTTACCCGAGCGAAACTTTCAGCTGAACACTTCCCTGAACTGGGAAAGGTAATTGATGAAGAAGATACAAGCAAATCATTAAGGGAATGCGATGTGAAAGAATACACAGCTGTCCTAGACTCCCTGATTGAAGAATACGATGAAAGATTTGAAGATTTTGAGAAACATGACTTCACACTGAAACTAGCTTTCCAACCACACCTGGTTGATATCTCCAAAGCACCTGAAGATTTACAGATGGAGTTGATTGAGCTATTAGAAGATAATATCCTTAAGTCTCTATTTGATACTAAGAAGGATCCTGTTGAAATATGGAAAAATGCCGTTGAATACCCACGTCTGCGCCAACATGCTCGTCGAATGTTGTTTGTTTCGGCACAACCTACTGTTGTGAATCAACGTTTTTGTATGTGACTCAAATCAAAACGCGCTTGAGATCTCAGATGACGAATATGCACCTGTTGGACCAACTAAAACTACGGTTAACGATGTTGTTGGAACCAAATGTACGACTCCTGTCCCGCAATAAGCAGTCACAAAAAAGTCATTAAATGGTTTATCACTTTTCACTTAATATTAACATCATTTCACTTAATATTAGTTCTATTGTCAATTATTCCCCCCCCCCCCCCCCCCCCCCCCCCCCCCCCCCCCCCCCCCCCCCCCCCCCCCCCCCCCCCCCAAAAAAAAATGCACTTGCTGAATTTTTTATTTATTATAAAAACCCTCACGTATTATCAAGTTTGATTTAAAATTATTGATCATGTCAAGAATAACGAACCCAATTTTACCATGTCAAGAATAGCGAACCCAAAAATTCCCTTGTCAAGAATAGCGAACCCAAAAGTTCCCGTGCGGGTCGCGGGTAGCAAAAATTAACCAAACTATCACGACTTAACCTAACCAATCGTCAAGGGCGTACAACTAACCTAAAAAAATAAATAAAAAACAATAAAAAAATTTTTTTTATTTAATTTTATATATTAAGAGAAGAGGATTCTTTATACTGTACGGCATTGACGATTGGTTAGGTTAAGTCGTGCTAGTTTGGTTAAATAAAAAAAGACTAATATAAAAGCATTTAATACGTCCTTAACTAATTACTTGAAAAAATTGGGAAACATAAACCTACCGTCTGAAGTTATGAAAACGTCCTTGAGGACTTCCCATGTCAAGAATAGCGAACCCAATTTTACTATGTCAAGAATAGCGAACCCAAAAATTCCCTTGTCAAGAATAGCGAACCCTGCAGGTGTTGGGTTCGCTATTCTTGACATGATCCAAAATTAGTAAATATGTAGATTGTAGACTAAAATATGACATTTTGTTGTACTGTATATGTTAAATACTCAGCATGCGGCCTAATAGGGTCTTGGTTAAATGAAATGCGGCCTTCCAATGAAAAAAGGTTCCCCACCCCTGCTTTAGACTAATGACTTTCATAAGATGGAATAGGTTACCACTTAAAACAATGGATAAACTATCTATTAGTGAGACGACTGTGACTTCCTCGAAATGCGAGCGAGTGAGAGGTTCACTGAGGAATTTGGTCATTAGATTCTTCACGTAGGATATGTATCACAAACAACAATATTGACAACAATTCCCAACAATTACTTAATATCAATCATTGCATTTGAGCAAATAATTTAGACCTGCGTCAAAATAACTTAGGTATCATGCCATGATTTGGGATATTTGCCAAATTAGTCGTTCTCTATAGTCTACAGTATATATTGAGACGGTATAATGTAATGCCCAGCTAATATTATGATGACTAGGATTCGCAGAGCTGGGCACTTGCGGCATATTTTGCGGTACTGCGGTACTGCGGTACTACCAAACTACCAAACCGGGACCGCATAACGCAGTACCGCAAAGGATCGCTGAAAGTACCGCAGTACCGCTACCGCATTCAAATTTCCGCGTACCGGTTTGGTACCGGTTTGGTAGTTTGGTAGTACCGAAGTACCGCAGTACCGCAAAATATGCCGCAAGTGCCCAGCTCTGTAGGATTGCTCCCTAACCATCCCAACATCCCGAAACCTAAAATGTAGCAGAAGTGACGTAATAATGGACGTCATTGATGGGGTTAGAGCAATTATGTGCACCAATCCGAACATACCTCCGCTGCCATAAGGACCGCCCATTTTATACCTAACAGACTAGCTTGGGACGAGACAGAGGCGCGAGACTTATTGTAAGCACTGTACATAATACGTTTGGTTGATATTTAGGATCGAAAGAGCGGGTTAATTTTGGTCACAGCCATAAAATGTTTAAAATGAACTAATTTAATGACTATTACCAATTAAATTTCGCTGTATAAATTAAAAAATAACATACTTCTGTGTTCCTGTGTTCCTCTGTGTTCAGTATGAATATTAAATTAGACATTATTTGTACAGTATATATTGGGTAGTGTGTGACATACAGTATATATATTCTATCTCACTTTCTAGAGAGTACACCCTGGGCATGAAAGACACTATGATGGAATATGCAGCTACGCAGAAGTCCTGCAACCTGAAAAAATGGAACTCCATGATAAAGAGGACTTCATGAAGCTATCAATAATAATTCCACAACAGATGACTGTTAAAGCGATTTTTTTTAATCGTGAAAGGACTGCAAGTCACTGCATCCTCGGGCAATCGTGGAGCAGGCTGAGTTTATAGATATATCTTGTTGAAAGCGAGTATTGTATCATAGTCCGTTGACTTATTTTGCTGGTATTTGAAGACAGTAGTTTGCCAACTTGTTTTATCATTATTTGTAGCGTATCCGACGTAGTATTGGACCTTTCATTAGAGAGTTGGTGTGAAGCCTGATAACAAAAATCATAAGTGATCTTAAAGGCCAGAAGTATCTTTCCACGACAGCAGATGTATGGTATACTGCAGCTTTGTTGGGGCAACTGTTCACTGGGTAAGTACAAAGACAGAGGCAGAGACGACAAGAGTTCAGGGAATTTAATATCAGAAACTGTGAAGTACTTGTTAGTTAATTTACCTGACTGTCAATATACGTTTAAGGGGCCATTCAAAAACCACGTGGTCCTTAAAGGGGAGGAGGGGTTCCTTATTTGACCACCAAGGGCCACATAGGGGATGGGAAGGTCTCGACGTTTAACCACGTGGCCAATACTAAGCATTAAAATATCCTGTTTATCCTGTTTTATCCTGGTCCTAGAGGACCAAAGAAGAAATATAAATACGCTATAAATACGCTACACTGTATGCTCCAATTACTATGTATGCATCCAATATGTTAGTATGTATCCACTATGTATGCTCCAATATATAATTTTTTGAACATTCAAAATTACATTTTTTAGTCAAGATATTATTTTCAATTAAAGAAACAAACAATTATTACAGTTTATTTAGAAGATATGCAAAACCTAACGCCCGCAAAACCTCCCCTCCCCCCAATAGAGGAAGAAGAGAGCCAAAATCAAGGTCCAATATATATACACAATATACCCATGAAGATAGCTTAGCACTGTAGGTAAGGCTCTGACCAGCTGATCGATAGGTCACGGAATTAAGTCCGGGCTATAGGACTTTCAGATTGGAGACTTCCTTGTCGTGTCGTGGTTCGGATTCCCGTTAAGCTGAAGGTCTAAGGCGGGGCAACATGTCTAACCTTCATCAGAATGAAGAGTTCGGGCGGAAACGAAGAACAGGTTCAACTATATATATATATATATATATATATATAATATATATATATAATATATACTATATCTATTCCCCAGTTACACTAACTGCGATATCCAAAAAACTTTAATTACATTCTAAAAGAATCTTTATATTTAACGTGATGCGACTATTATATTTAAACTGAATGTCATTTTACGAATGTTTTATGAGAATGACATTCCTGTAAGCCGTTAAAACATTCACAATTTCTCCTTTGAGGATTTTCATATTTTTAATGACAAATTCTAAAGCAGGTAAAAAAGAAATGGCTCCTTTTACTGTTTTGTCGGCTTCCATTTTTTTTTTGGCTCTAATACTTTTAGATGTAAAAAAGGCTTAAACTCTGTATTGGATTGTAGATAAAAAATTTAATTGCATACACACACACACACACACACACACACACACATATATATATATATATATATATATATATATATATATGATGCAGACCCACAAAAAGAAAAAGGATTCCAAGGTGTTTCGTGTATTCAGCAGTACACCTCGTCAGGGAAAGTTTACGTGGTTTATATGGTTTTTTCCTTGTGAGTTTGCATCATTCATTCATTTCACGTGTTTAATTGTGAAATTCACCCCATATATATATATATATATATATATAATATATATTATATATAGTGTATCATCTTTATACCATTTAATTAATTATTTCGCATCAGAAGATAATGTAATTTTTTAATGTGGATTTTAATATTGAAACAAACAAACAAAAAATTGTAAATAAAATATATGCAGTGATTTTATTATATTATGAAGCATATGAATTTTGAAGTATTTATACAGTCATAGTCACAAATACGAGTCTTCTGACGCTTCTAGAACTAACCCCCACCTGCAAGCCCAATTCACCAGCAGTTTGTCGTGGGTTCACCTCTGTACTTCATCTGAGGGCACGTAACGTCCTCTGTGATGGGCCTAGACGGCCCGGACGCAGGGCAACTGTTGTCCTGCTCGTTGTCTTCAACCGCACAATCACTCTGTTAACGGTTGACAGTTGAATACGAAGCCACCTTGAAATATCCCTTTGACTACACAAACCTTTCCAAAGGCCAACAATTCGTCCTGTGGTGAAATCTGCCACGAACCTTCGCCACGTGGTATCTTGTAACTATCAATGATTCGTTGCTTTCATTCATCTTACCTTACCTCGTCTTCGCTTGGTTTGCTTTCATTTTTAACAAATATTTCTCAATGTCAAGGGTGTCTATTTACTTGTGTCAACCCTCTGTACATGCCCTTTACAGACGTCACTTCGAGATAATTTTTACAGTTTATAGCTACATTCCACGATACAGGAAAAATGGAACAAAATTGGGAGTGCCACATGCAAGCACCTTGTAGACAGTATATCCCGAAGAGTTAACCATTTCGTGCCTGAATGATGAAATTTTTATTTTAAATTTGTTTCTTGTTTAAGCCAAAATAACCTCTAATATTCGGATCGCAAGGCTCAAAGTCGATTTTCAAGCTCATGTTGCCATAAGGCAACGGTCGGCGTTAAAGGGTTAAAGAGGTCATAAAATCGAGAAGAGTAAGCACAAAATATTAAATATTTACTGAATTTGCAATAAAATAACTTAAAATTTTATAAAAAATATAATAAAAACGATGATTGGTTATTGTGTGTTGGTTGTGTCTTCTTTCTTGATGTTATTTCTGACATTTATATCTTCCAGACTGTGTAAGTTCGTTTCTAATTCCTTCAAGTTTTTTTTTAGGATCAGTCGCCTTAAAGCCAAATTTGTAAATCACGTGTAAGGATAATTACGATACTTTATGAAACTTAGTCTATTATGGAGTTAACGATAGATAGTGAATAAAACGACAACTCGAGGGGAAGGAGTATTCTTCTTATAATAAGTTCCTCTACAGTATAAGCAAGTTCTAAGCCAAATGCTTCTTTGGTCCTTCTCAATCTCCTAACCTCTCATCTGGTTATCATTTTATATAGGTTTAAGGGGTAAAGGGGTAAAGGGGGTAAAGAGGATTACAGTAATGCAAAGAATAAAAAGTATAATAAAATAATATTATTACTGTAAACTTTCTTGGAAAAACTCAAAATTTTTACTTAACATTATAAAACTATTTTATTTCCCCAGTATTATTTAACATAAAAAATGTTAAATATACATAAACTAAGTTAATAAATAATAATTTAATCAAATAATTTTTAATTATGAACTAATAAAATAATTAAATTAAATAAAATAGTAGCCATGATACTTGTCAAAAATATTACCATAAAATTCTTCGTTGATCTTTCGAGTTAAACCGAAATTAATTAATTTAAGATAAAGTATATTATTAAGTCACCCCCAAAAAATGACTAAATCTAAAAATCAAAAGAAAAGTAAAAAAATGACAAAAAACGCATGAAAGAGTAATTAAAAATAAAAAAAATTAACCGGATTAAAAAATTCTTTCAATAATTTAAAAATTATTAGTGATATGAAATTTTAAAAATAATCGAAAATTATTCAAAATATGTCAAAAATTAAAGTGTTAAAGTTAATAATTACGGTAATTAAAGTTACTGTAAGTTATTATAAAATGAATTAATGCAATAAAAAGTGTTAAGATGTTTAAGGTGTTTAAAGTACAATAGAATAATTAATTAGGAAAAGAAAAATAGGAAAGAAACAGAGGCAAAGAATAAAGGAGGTGTACTGCTGAATGCACGAAAAGCCTTGGAATCGCTTTTCCTTTTTCCTTGTGGAGTTCCATCATATAAATGTACGCGTGTATTAAAATGTATATATATTTAAACAGTTTTATATATTATGAGAGTATATTTAACTTAAATGAAGTTTCCACCGTATGTATTTTCCGATAATATCATTAAGAAAAATTAAGTTTTTATTAATAGTAATAACTTCGATGAAATTAATTTCATCAACAACTTCAGATTAATTTCAATGTCTTCGAAAAGAAATAAGATCACGTTTACGGTTTAGGACATCCACACTTATAATTTATGTTATACAAAGTTTAATATTATATTGCATTAAAGTAAATGCAAAAAACTTCACTTTTTTTCTACGTGAAGGTCAAAATATGAAAATAAAAACCCACTCTAATAGACAGAGTTTATTTCCACAACAGTTTCGACGCCCACTGGCATCCTCCTCGGGTGGATACAGAAACGCATCCACCCGAGGAGGATGCCAGTGGGTGTCGAAACTGTTGTGGAAATAAACTCTGTCTATTAGAGTTGGTTTTTATTTTCATATCTTGCATTAAAGTCTTTAAATGAATATTTTAAATAAAATTAATTTAATAAATTTCAAAGTTCGCTTTGTATTTCTCCGTTAGCAGTGTTCCACGATTTTGATTTTCAGTTTTCCAGTTATCCGGTTGAATTTACAGAGCATGTTCCATTATTCCCTATCTATTCCACAAATGCATAACATTCTTGATACATGCCAATGAACAATGGAACACATGAAGGTTAAGGCATAACAGCTGAGGTTCTACATCCATGAAATGTGTTGAATCAGATAAACCTGCAAAAAAAAGCTGCTCACAAACTAAACAAAAATTATATTATCTATTACCTTATTTTTTGATACTTTTACATTATTGTCATTACCTAATATTAATTGCAATGGTTAACCCTCATCACACTTTTCAGTGAAACTATCATTACATTAAGTGTAAAATGTTAAAGTTTAAAATCCAAAGGTTAATTTGAAAACAATATTCTAATTACTTGTTAAATAAGTTAAAAAGAGGCTTTTACAATTAAGAAAATAAATGTAAGCTAATTACTTGTTAAATAAGTTAAAAAGAGGCTTTTACAATTAAGAAAATAAATGTAAGCTTATGAACTAATAAAAGCGGATGTCAATAAACTAATCTGAAAATTAATCACTTAAAAAAATAATGAGCAATGAATACAAACCTATACTTAAGTATAGTAACCTATAATATAATTATATTTGGGCATATATTCAAATATACTTTCACGCATATATTCCTATTATTTCTATTAACAATATTTACTAATAATAATAGTCAATAGTAAGTAATAGTTGAGATTTCCAATTTCTTCTTAAGACGCACTATTAGAAAAATTCCGTAAACAGGATAAGAGATCTTAGGATAACTTAATTGCATAATAACATTAACGAAATTTGAAAACCTCATAAAATGTAAACAGTCTGAAGAAATTTCTTAATGTTTTCCAATGTTCACAAGAAATCTTTCCGTCCTTAAGAGAAATCTTTAAAGTTATTATGATTCCAATTTTTAATTCCTTTTAATTTCAACTTATTCCCATTCCAATTTATTATATGTTTTGACTCAACCGCTCTAATAATCGAATAACAGGAAATCTCACCAATGTAACGTCCATAAACAACGTCTAATTGCAGAAAAAAACAAAAACTTATGGGAACCCTGTTATTATTAACTTAGAATTTATTAATACAAACGATCTCTTATAAACGATTACGAGTACACAAATTCCAAACTCAAACTGGATAATTATGATTTTTTATACCTACAGGGTGTCCCATAAGTCCCAATCGGTTATAATTAAAGCAAAAATCCATCTAGCGGATTTTAAAAAAAAATTAAATTGTTTTAAATAATTAATAAATATTCTAAACTTATTATAAACGTTTTATTTTCATTTTTTTATGTTAGCTTTAATTATAACCAATTGGGACTTATGGGCTACCCTGTATATACAGTGTATATATATTTTTTTTTCATCCATTTTAATTATTTTCTAATGCTAAATCTATCTGATGAATTATGACACAATAAAGAGTTACATGCAATATAAATGAGTGAAATTGGAGTGGTTTTTTTTTATATTTTGAAAGCGCAGTTGGGGAATATAATTTTACCTTTATTTCAGTCAAAAAACATTTGCAGATATAACAAAAAGGTAATTTTCTGTTTCGTTTTTTATGATTTCTGCATTAAAATTATATTATTTTCGCATACTTACATTTACATTTACATTTTTTCATTAACTATTGTGTTTACATCATTCTTATTTACACCGGGACACGTATCTGTGAGAGTTCTCTCTTTGTCTACCAATATCCGAATCAGGGAAAAATGTAAGGTTTATGAAACACACATTTACTATATTATAATTATCTTTTCTTATTCTTAAATCATCACCTTTAATAAGATAAGAATGAAAAGTATTTTTAGTTTGGATTTCCTTATAGTAAGTCAGTTGTTCATTATTATCCAAGATTTACGATAAGGTAATAAATATCTTCATTTTGATGTATTTATATAGCCTGAACTCCGTAAGAGTTGTAAGTTCGTAAGAATATATTAACTTAACAATTACATCTTTATATTTAATTCTAAATTCAAATTCATTTCCTCTTCTTCCATTCTTTGTAAAAAATAAGGAAATTAAAAAAATGAAAATTGTAAAAATATTTCAACTCTTATGGTAATTTTTCGCTTGTAGCTTACTAGCTTTAGTTCAGTATTCGAATTACATTTACTCCCCTTAAGCACAATTTGAACACTATCTTGGTAATAAGTGAACTATGATCAACACAGTACAGAGGACAATTTAAATGGGTTTGAATTACCCTATAGGAAATTCTAATAAGTGTGCAAAAACCAATCCTCAATTCACCTAATTCATCATAAATAGTTCTGTCAAACTCATCTGATAGTCTGAATTTTTCACAGAGAATAAAATCAAATACTGAAATAATCTCTCTATTTACCCCATTTTCATTCATCATTTCAGAAATATTCTCAGCAACATTTAAAACGTCTTTCTCCGTCTCATCCACGAAGAAATCATTGTCACAAATTTCATCTTTGTTAAGCACATTTAACACTTCATGCTCATACCAATAAACTAAATCATACATCCCGTTAAGCTTTCTAAGGATACTCTCGACATCTTTTTCTCAATTTGTTTTATACCCGTCATTTATGTCATTACATACAGTTACATCATTATATACAATTACATCGGAGTTTGTAGAGTATATAAGATACTCCAAACACGTAAGAATTATCACACCTGAGGCTTGTACAGGTTTACAAACAAAAGGTTCAGTAACGTCTAATTTCTGTGACACCACATTTGTTACAATATTTTGATTAGCGTAATTATTATTATTATTATTATTATTATTATCATTATTATTACTACACTATTTCTCATCATACAATCTTTCATGTGAATAATCTTTCCTGCGGTAGGGTCTTTCCCTATGATATTTATCTTCATAGTAATTCTCATATTTTTTTCCTACGATATTTATACCTGTTTCAGTATCAATGATTATAAGTGGCCTTCCTTGGAAGAAATGGCTAAACGACAAAAGTAAAAAACGCTGTTAAAATTGTACCAATTTGAAAGTGAAATAACTTTTGAACTTTTTAAAATATTTCGACAAAAGTTCAAAATTTCAAAAGTTATGTAACTTTCAAATTGGTACAACTTTAACTGCATTTTCTAGCGGTTTTTTTACTTTTGTTTAGCCACTTCTCGTCGCTTAGCCTCATAACTATCATTATACCGATATCTGTCATTGTATCTTTCAATATATCTATCGTTTCTATCGGTATCAAATGACCTATTATCATATTTGTGATATCTTTCACGTCTATTATTATTATATGATCGATATGAAACTCTCCTTCTTCTATCAGGTATATTATGTTGTTCATCCCGTCTCTCGTTAGCAACTCTTTCGTTCTTTTCATCATAGAACCAATCATCATACTTATTCCGTCGTTCATACTCAACATTCACTCTCTCTCACTCTCAACTTGCTTAGTACTTAGTCTCCATTCTTTCCTCATGTAAAATTCCCTATTTATCTTCTTGTCTGGATATATAATGCAAATACTCCGTGTATTCTAGAGACTAGATTTGTTATACAATTTTCCTTCACATTCAATATAATCTCTAATAAATGTAATAACATCCTCGTTATTTTTATCGTTAATATCTAGAATTTGTTCACAGGCAAACATTTACTTTCCAAACTCTTTTGATTACTTAGAAAATAAATTAACTGTTGAAATGAATGACGTACGCTTGAGAAAATTTTCTCTACAATGAAGGAAAAAAAATTTCATACATAAATAAGCAAGAAATTACTTTTATACTTATTGCAAATTTCACGGAAATTAATGAATTTTTTTTTTTAATGGAATTAACTTATTATGATGGATTTTTTATACAATATTGCTTTAGTTGTTTATCTTTATTAGAGTTTTTACTTTGGGAAAGTTTTATATTATATTATATATATATAAACAGTGGCGTTTAAAAGTCTGCGTCCACCTCAGTTTTAGACAATTTCTAGAAAATAATACAACTCTGAGAAAGCCTGTCCATATATATTTACTAAAGTCCCCAGATTTTTTTCTGTTTAATTATCGGGTTGTGGGAAAAACTACAAAAACAACTTTTTGGGGTTGGAAAATAATAAACTTATTAAGAAAAGTACATTTTAGTGTGGAGAAACTTACTATTTTAACTTACTATTTGATAAAACTTACTGTTTTAATTAGAAAATGTATCCAGATATTTGGCTGACAATGCGATAATTATCAAAAATATAATACAATAGCAGAAAATAAATAACATATATAACCTGATAGGCTAACCTAACATAACTAACTGTAACTTAGTTTAACCTAACCTATATCCTAACCTATTTCTCCACTCTACAATGTACTTTTCTTAATAAATTTATTAATTTCCAACCTCAAAAAGTTGTTTTTAAAAATTTTTACACAGCCCGTTAATCGGAAAAGAGCTGTCTCGCTTTATTGACTGTCCGATACAGCGGCTTTCCACCTCACTGGCTTTTCTATCGGAACTATTAAATCTTATAACTTTTGTCAAGATTTTACCACTTAACAGATCACAGCCAGAACTTTCTGATCCCCGAACTTCATCTCCTACAACTGAATTCACAATATTTGACTTGATATTATCATCTTCAATATGTGATAAACTGCTATTCTTTGAATCAGAACCTGTCACTTTGCATACATATTTTAAGGAAAATATATATATAAAATAAGTATAAAAATAGTATAAAAAGCCTTAGAGAATATATCGCCCATGCATAAATTTATGTTTGTAGTAGTTTTACAAATATTAATCTTAGCGTATGCTAGCCATATTTCCTGAAAGCCCGTTGAATCGTCGTTCTGATCCACCGACCAACCCGACTATCCACTCAAATTGGTATAGTGAACCATTGCTGTATATGATAAAGAAAGACCCCACCCCCAACCCACGCTAGAGGAGTGGGAGTGAGGAGGATTTTTCATGATTTTTATTAATTATTTATATTACTGCATCAAAGTTGTAATATTTGTCTACTTTAACAATTATTCTTAACCTTTTTTTTGGTCGTTCCGTTATGCGCTTCTACCTCGCTGCTACGACTCTCACTGCGGGAACCCACCCGCCTCGAAATGATGAGACAGCGCCCTGGAAAACCGTTGGATCGTGCCCGATTTGATGTCTCATTCTGTTTCTTCATGTTTATTAAAGTTTATGCGCATACAGTATATCCTATTCTAACTTATCCTAACGTACTTCACCTTCCCTAACATAAATTTGGGTCTAGGAAAGTTAATCGCCCACAATTCACTGTCTATTATCGTGGTTACTTTTTTCAAAGGTATTTAGATCTAAGCCTATCTCTCTTGATCTTTTAATGAACCTTCGTTTACAAAAAAGTTGATTTTGGTACTTACGTATTATCGGGACTACCAAACTGTTTATTATGTATTTTTGCTCTCGTCATTTTCGTTTAAACTAACGAAAATATCACAATTTAACCTAACCAGTCATCAAGGGCGTACAGTTGACCTAACCGGGCATTCAATTAACCTAACCGGGCATTCAGTTGACCTAACCGGGCATTCAGTTGACCTAACCGGGCATTTTCCGTTTTATTTTGTCTAAAACACATTCTAATATGAAATATTATGAGCTATCCCTCTTATACTGTATATTCGACAATACAATGCTCTGAATCGTAGCTTTCGACAAGTCTTCGAATTCGTTTAGCACAATTGCGATATTTTCTTTTTTTCTTTTAAGGTTCGTGGCCACCTATGTACTGTTCAATTCTGATTTCATTTAAAGTTTGTTCTTTCTTGATGCACTCCAGAAATTTCCAAATATTTGGATGATAGGCAGCAATCTGTTCTTCTGGGCGATGAATTGTGGACGGTGAATTGTGGGCGATGAATATCCTGAGCGATGATTTGTGGGCGATGAATTGTGGACGGTGAATTGTGGGCGATGATTTTTCCGGATACCCATAAATTTAATGGTGGCCGCTAAATTATTTGCTGTTTGATTATATAGTCATAATTTCAAGGCTTCCACTTTGACATTAGAATCCTTACACACACACACACACACACACACACACACACACACACCAATGGAATCTAGTTGGGTCGTAAACATATTAAGTTCATAGAGACCACGATTATTATTTTAAATTATACGCTTCATTCTAAGTAACTAGTAACTAAGTAACTAAGTAACTAGTAGTGGTATAATTAATCAGGAGGGCCACAAAAAGGCACAGCGCTCAAACCAGAATGATGTAGCCCATTGTGCTGACTCCTGGTTTATTATTACTAACATCGAGAGTCGAACCCTCGGACATCAGTGTCTTCACTTCGCCTATAGGAAAACAATATTACCCATCGAGCTATGGACGCTGGCATAAGTAAATAGTAGTAGTAACCGTCATACACAGACGTATTTCTTCATCACTTCCTCATACATTCCTGTAATGAATTACTTTTGGTAACGAAGGAATTAAAATGATTAATAAGATCGCGTTTCTCATTTATCCTTTTTGGCAAAAATATTTTTTAAGAAAGAGAAAATCATCGAAGGGAAGCTTCTTTACAGAATGAGATTTACTTCGAAGAACGGTAAAGTTGTTCCTTTCAAATTTACTGTATTTCCACTGTAATTTACAGTCCAAAATGAGAAATGCTAATGAGGAATTAGAGACTCCAAAAACTTGTTTCATGGTTTGGGATTTCTCTTACTAATCTAACAGGATAATAATTAACCCGATAAAAGCTATTTAACGTAACCTAACTTTAAATTACCTTATCTATTGGATGTTCTTTACTAACTTCAAGCATGGGTCTAATGGTGGTCTACTCCGAGGCTCGAGAACCTGTGACTCCGAAGAGCCATTCTTAGTGGCTCTTAAATTATAAATACTAACTAAAGTGGGCCCCTGCGGTGCGGGGCCTTTGGCCTCAGTAACTTGGGGGCTTGCGGCCCCTGAATTACTGGGGAATCAATAGTTTTCGGTCAATAAAACTATAGAAAAAAACAGTCATGAAAATCACTTGTACAATGAGTTCGGATGTGAAACTTAAGATTTTCATTGCTACGTTCTTTTCTATAGTTTTATTGACCAAATAACTGAACCCTCAATAAGTGGGAGTAAAGACAATTATTCGGTCAATAAAACTATAGAAAAGAACGGAGCAATGAAAATCTTAAACTTCACATCAATGTATCAATGCATCAAGCAATGAAAATATTAACGCGCTCAAGTAAAAAGTTGAAACAAAGCAAAGCATATTTATTTCTATGTTCAGAATCGCTTATAGTAAAAACTACATGGTGTCTACAGACGGACAGGACTGTCTTTTTATAGTATATAAGATAGAATAATACTTCACTAATAATAAAGTTTTAAAATAATATGAAATAAAACGCATATAAATAATACAATACAGTACGTTCGTTTCACATATTAACCCTTTAGCGCACAATGTTAACTTTACTGATTTTGTTCTGGCTAACGACAGACGATTTTGTTCAGTCTTGGAAAAGACCTCTATTCAGTAAAGGGTTAATATTATTGCTGATATAATATCATTATTATCATTACTGTTTAAATTTTTTAACAGCATTAATAAAAGACAAGTTCCTTATATTAATTTCATTGTATGTTATCGCTAGCCAATATAAGTGTGCTTATTACATCATTATTATTATTATTATTATTATTATTAAAAACACTACAAAAAAATACATGTATTTATACCTACGGCTCTTTTATTCCTGATAATTTTATCAGGAATAAAGACGAATAAATGTATTTCAATCTAGTAAGTGTTCTCGAACCTTGATCAAATCGAACATGTTCATTGATAGAAGCCTATATAATGTGGCAATAACTAAAATTATATTATATTTTATATATATGTGTGTGTGTGTATATATATAAATTGGTCTAAAGTAAATTTAAAACACATATACAGACAAAGGTTTTCCTTATAAGGAGCCGCTGTTGAAAAAAAAAATCACAAATTATTTGAAGTTTTCCATTATTTCCCTAAAAACTGAAGTTATTTAAAAATGCGATAATTGAAGCTTAGCGATGATTAATAGTCGAGTATTTCTCAGCACTTGAGAATAATAATTCTTAGTTATAAAGAAGGGTAATTTATAGGAACAAATGTAACACGTAGCAAAGTATAATATTTCTAAATTTACAGTCACTTTTAAGACAATAAACGTCTTTATTTACTCAGGTTTACTCCCTTTTCATCTTCGTTGCTTCATTTGCTTGAAGTTTGTTTGTTTGTTTCTTTGTTTCAGCTAAGTCTCTAATTACCTTTCTTGTCAACTTTATTTTTTAGTAACTATCGTTCAAGTTGGATTTGTTAAAAGACTACTAATCCGATTTAAATAAATTACCTCTCATTTTAAGGACATTGTAAAGGGTGTAATACGAATAAATTGTATGATTTATGTTTCATTTAGCTATCCTTGGAATTGCGGTTTTGTTGGCCTGGTGAAAAAAAGGTGGCTACATTCTTTACGAGAAAAGCCGTTTACAAGCCTCGTTCTTTACGAGCCAAAGAATTAGATTTAACATAATAAAAAAAGGAGTTATCATTTTTTAACAGATTTTTCTCTTAAAATATTACTTTATCTTATTAATTCCTTAATGATTATTCCCCTTTTGTTAACAATATAAAAGAAAGTGTGATGAATAGAGCCGGATGTTCAGGCAAAATGCCATTGCATAGGTCGTTGCATAGGCCTATTTTGGGACTCTAATGGAATAATACTAGAAAATAATGGAAAAAAGGCAAATTAGGCACTTTATGACAAAAAAGGCACTTTTTCAAGAGGATATCTCTCTGCAATTCTAGTGAGAGCTGTCCACTAAAGAAAAAGATTAACTATTTATCAGTAATAGCTACATGATATTACAAGTTTTGTTTACTGGCAGATTTTCGCAGCCATGGATCTCAGATTATGAATCCGTCCACTCTTTTCTCTTACTCAACGATATCTGCAGTTTGTGTTATGTCTGCATGTCTGTTGAATTTATGTGAAGAGAAGACCTTTATTATTATATATATATATTATATAATATATATATATATATAATATATATATATATAATAATCTTTGGTTATTCAACCTTATATATAAGGTTTTCTCTTCTCTTTTCCAGTGTTAAGATTCGTCGGAAAGGAAAGTATTAAATAATTTTCTAAATAAATGTACGAAAACTTTTGCATTTTAACTTTTTTTATTTTCCTCAAATTCCTTTATGTTTTTCATTATATGTTGGAGTTAAACTAACTTTTTTATTGGTTAAGTTTTTCCAAACAAAAGGTAAACTTTTCATAACTATCATCTGCATGGTACAAAAGATAAGGACGAATATAACCGAAATATATCTCTGTACGAATACTTATGAACGTCACTGCATATATAATATATGGGATGAATTTCACAATAAAACACGTGAAATGAATGAATGCTGCAAACCCACAAGGAAAAAGAAAAACGATTCCAAGGCCTTTCGTGTATTCAAAGCTACACCTCGTCAGGGAATGAAGTTAAAAGGCGAGAAGCCCATATATATATACAACGTACAGGAAAAACAAAACAATTAGCACATACTTAACAAGGGTTAATGAGAGGCAAAAGAAATTTTAACATGATATCGTCAATTTTATAAGTCCCCGAGCTGTTATTGAAATTGTTTTTAAAATGAATAAATGCACATTCTAGAATATTTCGTTCTATTATATCTCTGTTTTTAACAAGCGCTTTAGAACTATCCCACTTGATGCTATGGTTACATCTATACATATGGTTAAATAAAGCATTGGAAGTACTAGCTGTTCTACAAGCATATTTATGCTGTTTTACCCTAATATCTAACGTTTTACCGGTTTGGCCTATATATACTGAGTTACATTGTGTACATCCGATCGAATAACACACAACCAACAACATTATCAGGGCTAAATCACGCCTAATAAAGAATAGCCCTGATAATGTTGTTGGTTGTGTGTATTCGATCGGATGTACACAATGTAACTCAGTATATATAGGCCAAACCGGTAAAACGTTAGATATTAGGGTAAAACAGCATAAATATGCTTGTAGAACAGCTAGTACTTCCAATGCTTTATTTAACCATATGTATAGATGAACCATAGCATCAAGTGGGATAGTTCTAAAGCGCTTGTTAAAAAAGAGATATAATAGAACGAATATTCTAGAATGTGCATTTATTCATTTTAAAAACAATTTCAATAACAGCTCGGGGACTTATAAAATTGACGATATCATGTTAAAATTTCTTTTGCCTCTCATTAACCCTTGTTAAGTATGTGCTAATTGTTTTGTTTTTCCTGTACGTTGTATATATATATGGGCTTCTCGCCTTTTAACTTCATTCCCTGACGAGGTGTAGCTTTGAATACACGAAAGGCCTTGGAATCGTTTTTCTTTTTCCTTGTGGGTTTGCAGCATATAATATATATATATATATATATATATATATATATATATATATATATAATATATATATATATAATTATATATAATCACACTTATATTGATGTAATAGAGAGGAGATATCGATGAATCATCCTTTTATTATGAACGACAGTGACCTGGCAATATCGAAACGGCATTCGAAATGACACAACTTTCGATATCGATATCAAAATGGGGTTGAAATTGAGTATTGATGGAAATTTGTTATTTAGTAAATACAGAAACAATATTATATCCTCATCTTTTATAAAAATAGATTTTAGAAATGCTGATTGCACTTTATTTTATCAATCATATTGTTGCATCAACAGTACATCAATATTAATTTGTGAACTCTCACAAATATCATCCACATCTCAATAATATCAACCAAACTTCAACAGTTAATTGATCAACCGTGCTACCTGAGTATATACTGTATATATGGCCTCGGAGAGAGGGTTTTTTTGGAGGGGAATATGTTGTTTGCAACATTGCATTGTCGCAAAGGAAGAGGTGGTCATCTCCAATCATGAACTTGCAATTTTAACCGGAACTTCGTTTTTCTTCATCGTGCTGATATTACTGCTCTACATTTATTTAGGTATCTACCAGTGGCGGCTGGTGGTCAGGGGAGAGTAGGGAGGCCCAAAACTGTCTATAATATATGCTATATAAACAGAACAGATTACAAAATGTAGATGCTCTACTTTCTGCACGTCACGATCGTATAGAATTAATACTATCAATAAAATCCTCTTTCATATAGTTTATAATGATAAAAACAGAGGAGGCCCGCCTCCCATGCCTCCTCCAAAAGGCCGCCAGCTACTGGTACCTACGTATCTCATTCCCTCGCTCTCATTTTTTCTATTATTACTATATTGTAATGAGAATCGTTTAAGTTTAACAGGTTTCGGAGGAATGAACACTTCTCCGACTGGAAACAATGTTTCTTTATGGCTTTACAAGTTCATTTTAATAAAAAAAATTACCCCCAGAACAATGACTCGTCGGAATAAAAACAATTTGACCCGCTGAAAATTTTAATTCCACCATTCGATGCTCTTTGGAAGTCAAGCCCGCTGTAAAAACTATCTTCCATATCAGTAAAAATTCAATTATCCAAGTATAGAACCTGAATGGGCATTTCAGCAACTTTTTTATCCCTTATACAGGGTGATTCAATCGCTGGTAGCCCCAGAGTATCGTATTAATGATAACATTAAATTATGGTATTATTATAAAAATTACTTTTTTTTTTTGTTTCAGCTATACTATAAACATCCGAAAGCTAAACCCTTAGTTAATCCTCTCGTTAATAAGCACGCCTTTATCATATTTTTCTATTAATTAACTTTTGGATATTTTTTTCCTGGTATTTCATGAAGGTATATGCCGGAAATAACCTTGAAACATAATGCAATTCCGTTATCTTTACAATGACCCGATTTTGCATGGAAGGACTATATTATAATCCCTTATCATTAAATTGAAGAAATGGATGAATTCAGTTCTCATCATAACTGAACTAAAAAAAAATATATGAACACAACACATTAAACATTTACAGCGCTGACCTTGTGTGTGCTCCCGCGCATCATAACTGAACTAAAAAAAATATATGAACACAACACATTAAACATTTACAGCGCTGACCTTGTACTCCCGCGTCTTGAACTTGGGCAGTCTGCAGTGCCCATTTCATTTTTTTTTTTTTTTTTTTTTTTTTTACTTCTGCGAATGATACTTAACTTTAAGTAAGTTTGGGACATCGAAGGAACCTTAAGGAGACATTCACAGTGATGGGGTCAGATCGACGACGGCCTTTAATGGTCTTGAAATTTGAGGGGAAGTAGAGCATTCACCAAATATTTTTTTTAGACTTTCAATTTCAAGTTTGAAGTAGTTATTTACTCTTTAATCTATTATATTATTATTATTATTATTTACTTATTTATTAGTTTATACACTTATTATTATGAACATTTTCCCCTTCACTTATCTGTAATTATTTTTATTCTTTTCAAACCTTTTAAAAATTATTTCTTACTGTGGAAATTTATATAAATTTCAAAATACGATTTATTTTTTAATTACCTTTTACATTTTTTATATTCCGTAACTTAATACTTCAATTATATATAAATTACTTCAATTATATATAAATACCCCCCCAAAAAATTTTTTATGTTATTTACTACGGATGCGCCTCGATGGTGTAGTGGTTAGCGTCGCTGACTACGAATCCATCGGACCCGGGTTCGAGACCCGACGGCAGCCGGCGCGCAGCAAAACCCAGCTGTTCATTCTTCCACACAATAAAGAAAGTGGTTGGTAGATAAATGGGTACCCTAGGAAACCTAGTGGTTAAGACGCTGGGCTGCTGATGGGGCGTGGTTCGGATTCCACGTTAAACTGTAGGTCTAAGGTGGAGTGAAAAGCTTGACCTTCGTCAGAATGAACAATTCGGGCGGAAGCTAACCAAATGTTATATAGGCACTTACGTATTAACGGGGGGCCACCACATATTGATGATTGGTTAGGTTAAGTTGTAATATTTTCGTTAGTTGAAAATTTCTAATACATCATATTTTTTAAATAGCAATATTTTTTTCAAATATTTACAATGATTTATATTTCAAATATTTACAATGATTAATACATAAAACAATGATTAATACATAAAACATAATAAAACGGAGAGCAGTTACAAAAGGAAGCCGTGATCCCATAAACCAGTTCCCAACGCGCATGTTTACTTTACTAAGACAACTTCTAATATTACAGCACCATTGAATTCTTTCCCCAAAGTACAGCTTCATCTTGTGACCTTTTTCGCATATA
Organism: Bathynomus jamesi; assembly: GCA_023014485.1. NCBI lineage: Eukaryota > Metazoa > Arthropoda > Malacostraca > Isopoda > Cirolanidae > Bathynomus > Bathynomus jamesi. Next base: position 130,559 of record JAJOZX010002680.1, on the reverse strand, counting down.
CGTTCAGCAGGTAGAATTTCTTTGGCTTGCAAAATAGAGACCGCATCTTCACTTTTTGGTAGATCCCAAATTTTCATCATGAATAAGCCTAAAAAAATTAGTTTTTTTCAGAAAATTGTATAAAAAAATATTTTAAAAAATATTGCTATTTAAAAAATATGATGTATTAGAAATTTTCAACTAACGAAAATATTACAACTTAACCTAACCAATCATCAATATGTGGTGGCCTCCCGTTAATACGTAAGTACCTATATATATATATATTTTGTGTGTGTGTGATGGCCGAAAACAGAAATTTAACCCCTTCCGGCCCAACGGGTGCATATGAACCCATAATAGTGTTTTGTTTGTAAATCGCATAAATTTACCTATTAACCCCATTTGGAGATTGGTATTCGGAAATAAAATCAACTAATTAACATATTAACAAATTTCTTAACTTATTAACAAACTGGAGTTTCCTAATGTTCCCAGTTCCAAACTGATTAATTTTGATGTACGTTCTTTATTTGCTAAAGTCCCTGTTGATGATATGCTTCACCTTCCAAATGATTTCCGAATATTCTTTCCCTGTCAAACACAACACATTAATTGAATTAATTAAGTTTTAGGCTATATCATTTGGATTAGAAATGAGGAATTATTCTCTCTCACCCGCGTAAGCTCATTTTAGATGGAATTTTTTTAAAGTAAAATTTTGCCAGCTATTGTATGTTAACTTCACCAATTGTTTCATACCGGTTCAGCAATTATTTCATACCGGTATGTAGATGTCTTTGGTCCGATAAGTTATCCTATAAGTTATCCTTATAAGTTATCCTTGATAAACTTATCCTTGATCCTTATAAGTTATCCTTGATAAGTTCATTAATTTAATTCCGCCTATAAAATTTGCTGTCGAAAAAGAAGATAAATCTATATCGTTTCTTGATTTAAAATTTGGGATCACTTTAACATATTGCTTCCCAAAGCATTCGGAAAGCAATATGTTAAAGTGATCCCTCCTGGGAAGCAATATGTTAAAATGATATACACTGGGAAGCAATATGTTAAAGAGAGGTTCCTGGGAAGCAATATGTTAAAATGATCCAAAATTTGGAAGATGCGCAAACCAATTCAAATTTTAAGTTTTCTTCAATCCTACTAATAATAATTTATATATTTACTTTAATTCTGACTTCCGCCTTTCAATAAAATCTTAAATTTTTTCTTTTTCTCTTTTTTCAGAGGATTAAGAGTCGTTTACTCTGAATATTTAGATTCTGAGTTCTGCAATATTATAACCATTGGCACCAAACTTTGTTATCGCGTTCCATTTCTAGAAAATGAATTAAGTAAAGCTAAAAATAGGTATTATAATAGCGTAATTCACGAGGAATTTTATCATAAAAAAATATTCTTAGCCTTCCTTGCCATATAAATTTTAAACACCTTCGAACTTTACTTAAAATAATCGCAATTAACGTAGTTTTAATTATAAAATACTCTCAAATCTCACCTGATAAAACAACAGTTCATAATGCAGTTAGTTGCGTCTATTCAAAACAATGCGACTCAATTTAGAATATAGGTTAAGGTTGCCAGATTTTTTTAAATGCTCATGCGGGCCAAAAAATTTTCTGAGGTTTTTTTTAAGACCAATTTTTTTTTCAAATTGAAACTAGATTTCTTCAACGGTTACAACAAACAAAATTAGAAAAATTTTATTACAATAATATTTAACAATTAAACATCGTGAATAAATTGAAATTATTATACATAATATTGAAATTCTAAATCAATTCATCCCTAAAAAATGTGCTTAAAAAATATTTTTTGCGGAACATTTTGAACGCGGGATTTTGACGCGGGATTTTGACGCGGGATTTTTTTATCAAATGCGGGACTGTCCCGTAAAATACGAGATGTCTGGCACACCTAATACTATAGGTCAAACGAGAAAAGCTTTGTATGTCAGAGCAACAACAACATAAATATGTGTGTAGTAGAACTGTCAATAATTCTAATGCATTGTTAAACTATTTGTATAAATATTATCATAGGGATAATCTCTAGGAGCGCTCCATTTTTCAATATTAAACATGCACTCATAAAACATAGACCATTTAAAAGCTCACATTTTTCTGAATCTAAAAATTAGTAATCCAAAAGTATCAATAGCAGATAAAAAGTAACTAGATTTAATTAATTGTTTGACGCGTGACGTCATTAACTACATTATAAAGGTTGGCTAAGTTATAAATCTTCAGTCTGTGTTGTAAGATGGTATTTTTGGTAATTGTTACGCTAACCTAACCTAACATGAATATGTTATTACATTATCATTTGTATAATTTAGGTCTCGGGGGTACGGGGGCGGAGCCCCCTTAAAGATCACGCATCACAAATTGATCGGTATAGGGTTTTATATTTAAACGTAGTTACTTTTTATTTGCTATTGATACTTTTGGATTACTACATTTTTAGACTCAGAAAAATGTGAGCTTTCAAATGGTATATGTTTTATGAGTGTATGTTTATTTACCTTATGATTGTATTAATTCGGAATGTTCTAAAGTTCACGTAAAAATTAAACATAACTGAGAGGAACATTCTAGAATGTGCATTCATATATTTTGTAAGTAATTTTAATAACACTTCGGGAATTTATAAAAGTGACCATATCTTGTTAAAATACAGTATCTATTTCCCTTAATCAGTACTCGTTAAACTTTTGCTGATCCTTCCTAGCTATTTTGTTTACGCTGTACACACACACACACACACACACACACACATATATATATATATAATATATATATATATATACACATACCTTGGTTAACCTTGGTTTTGCTTCCGCCTGAATTGTTTATTCTGCGGAAGTCAAACTTCTCACTCCACCTTAGACCTACAATTTAACGTCGAATGCGAACCACGTCCCACCAGCAGCCCAGCGTTTTAACCACTAGGCTATCCAGGGTACCAATTTATCTACCCCATATGAAAAGGAAGAAACTAATAAACTAGAAGAAACACAGAGACATTTCACAGCCAAGATTAATGGCTGCAAAGAACTCAACTACTGGGAAAGACTATGTAAACTAAATCTGTACTCACTGGAAAGAAGAAGAGAGAGGTACACCATAATCTACATATGGAAAATGATCGAAAAACTGGTACTAAACCTAAAACTAAACCCAATTACCATTCAAACAACACTGGAAAATAGGAAAGGCAGAATGTGTAGTGTTCCCAAATTAAAAGCCCGACAAGGGACCTCCTCAATTCTGAAAGAAAATAGCTTGGTTGTCAGGGCCGAAGACTTTTTAACCAGCTTCCAAAGGACCTCAGAAACGTTACAAGGGTCAAAGTTGAAGTCTTCAAGAGAAGACTAGATGCCTGGCTCAGGACGGTACCAGATGAGCCGGGTGTACCTGGCTATGTACGGTGGAGAGCGCAACTCGCTCCTCCACCAAGCCAAACCTAGAGGCGGGGCCACCAGCTTGACCTTCATGTGAAGAGAGACCAACGCACGGAACAGCAACAAGGTTAACAAGGTTTTATATATATATTATTTCATGCTATGTCCCTTCATTCCCTGACGATGTGTACTGCGGAATACATGAAAGGCCTTGGAATCGCTTTTCATTTCTTCCTGTGCGTTTGCATCATTTATTATTTTCACGTGTAAAAGTCATCCAATATATATACAGGATGGCGCAAAATTCGCGCACCACAGGACAAAAAGTATATTTTCGAATTGCTGACCATCAACCTGGATACACTTTTCGAATCGATGTAAACCCGTGGATCATGTTGCACACAGTCGCTTCCATCCAATGTGAGTTGTCGTTGGCACAATAGCGTGCATTATGTCTATTGTCATTTCCGTTGAGGTGAAATATCGCCTCGTCCAACGGATGAAGTTGGGTTGTTGTACAACCATTCTCAAAACTCCTTTCTACGGTCTGTATCATCACCGTGCAGGTCCTGGACGAGTTGGACTTTGTAGGAATGGAAATAATGTTTGTTTGGAATTCGCTGAATGGATCTCCTGTCTACTTTTGTCTCCTGAGAAAGCTTTCTCGTCGACTTTTTTGGACTTTGTAAGAAATGACCTAATACTATTGTTGTTGTTGCTTCGCCGGTTGAAGTTCTCGGTCTACCGCTACGCGGGCGGTCATGAACACTTCCCTCTTTAAACCGATTAATTACTCTTCCGACGGTTGCCTGATCAATTGGAGGTCTTTCCAGGTATTTTCTATTAAATTCTGTAGCGATTGATTGATTTATAGTACCTGGTCTTCCATACATTAAAACCAAGCTCACCCTATCACCTATTGTTAATTTCGCAGTCATCCTCTACCAAAAAGAAAACAAATAATATAGTCAACACTGACAATTCCTATGGTGCGCGATTTTTGCACCACCCTATACAGTTCTACTAACTTAACCTAACCTAACGTGCGCTTAATCGGGAATAAGTACACCTAACCAGGGCATAAGATTCACCTCACTTTAACCTAAGCTAATCTCCTAACCTAGTGTAGGCCTAACCGGGCCTTACCCAAGCATACGTACACCTAACCCGGGCACAAGTACGCCTTACCCAAGCATAGTACATCTAACCCGGGTATAAGTACGCCTCACCTGGGCATAAGATTCAATCAGTTTTATTAACGTAACTTAACTCCTGCCGTGGATAGAGATATCGGACCAGCTCTCAATCGTACTCGTGTGAGCACCAGTCTCAGGGTCTTTAAAGGTATGATAATGGTTTACCCTAAAATGTTTGAACGCTTCCTTACCTAAATTCCAGTAAGATTTCCAACCGTCTGAAATTATGCATAAGTAACTAATAGAACTTTACTTTGACTTAAACGAGACTTATCAAACCCTCTGTTTGTTGATACGCATAATTTTAAATGTACACTTTTTGTGTGAAAACCTAAACATAAATTTCTCACCGTTTTTATGCAAAATACACTGGACATCACATTTCATACGAACTTTAATTCAACTTACATTAAATCTATCAATGCACACAAATACAGCATTCCTTCTTGGTTGCTTAGCAAACAATAAACAATTAATGACATATTTGTGTAACGCATGATATATGTAGTATGAATTTATATAACGTCGGGATTTAAATGTTTTTAACTTGGTCAATTATCTCGTGACCCCGAAACACCGATGATAAGAACATTTATTAAATTTTCTGGTCAATGTTTCAGAATTTGTATTAATTTTTATCATTGCGGCTGAAAAATTTTAAGTTTTCCAAACAAGATACAAATAATTAAAATATTCAGAATACAAAACAAGACTAAATTACAGTTAAATAATATATATATTTACCTAAATTTAAAAAGGAAAAATTATGTTACCGAAGATACAAACAAAATTAAAAGTTCAAAAAATCATTAGAAAAGTCGTCTGAATATTTGGTTTTAATTTGTATATGTAGAGAGACTCCAACACCCTCAACTCAGTGTTTGACTGTTTACTGGCTAATATTGTAAAATTTTCAGGAGAATATGAGTGGTTATGGAGGAGATTGTAGACCCCAATCGACCAGGAACCTTGGATACGTTAAGCTAGGGTTGCCAGACGTCCCGTATTTTACGGGACAGTCCCGCATTTGATCCAAAAATCCCGCGTCAAAATCCCGCGTTCAAAATGTTCGGCAAAAAATATTTTTTAAGCAAATTTTTTAGGGATGAATTGATTTAGAATTTCAATATTATGTATAATAATTTTAATTTATTCACGATGTTTAATTGTTAAATATTATTGTAATAAAATTTTTCTAATTTTGTTTGTTGTAACCGTTGAAGAAATCTAGTTTCAATTTGAAAAAAAATTTGGTCTTAAAAAAACCTCAGAAAATTTTTTGTCCCGCATGGGCATTTCAAAAATCTGGCAACCCTACTGATATATGTAATTTTCAAATGCCTTTTGGTTTTACCTATATACGACCCTATACAGTGATCACGCTTGAATTGGTAAACTATGGATACACGAAGAATTGGTGGACTGGATGGAGTCTTTAATTCTAAATAAATATGGACTTAGGGATTTAAATTTTACTTTAATTAATAGTTAAGGATAAAAGGTACTTTCCTGTTATCCCGAACCCCAGGATATCCTCGCTTTTACGGTCCTAAATTCTAACTAATAATGTGACAGTCCTAAATTATGTAGAACCAAATTTTATATATATATATATATATATAATTATATATAAAAATTTGGTTCTACATAATTTAGGACTGTCACATTATTAGTTTCATATATATATATATATATATATATATATATATATATATATATATATATATATATATATATTATATATATATATATATATAATATAATATATATATATATAGAAAAGAAGGATCAACACAACGGCAAACATTTTCATTTATTTGTACATCAGACGTTTCGACAAATCTTTTGTCAACAGACATAAAAGGATACATGCTGCCAAATTGGAAAAATTGGGAATCACTCAGTCGTTTTTTAATAATCCAGATAATTTTATTTGTAATTTCTCTAATAAAGTTTTAAGTATTAGAGAGAAAGAAATATTGTCGTTAGGCTTAAATTTTGATCTACCTCATTATAAACTAAATTTTTATAAATTTTTCTCTGGCTTTGAAAATCTTCTCATGAATATTAAGAATTGTGAGATCCGACAAATTTCTCGTTTCATAACTTGGTAAAACAAGTGGAGAGCATCTTTTAAGAATTTTTACAATTTTAAACCCCATAAGGTGTTTTCTCCCCTCTTTAATAAGCAAGATTTTAAAATTCTTAATAATTTGAAAAAGGATAAACTCTGTCATCATTACAAAACCGGATAAGGGTAAAGGAGTAGTGCTGATTGATTCAACAGTTTACATAAATAGAATGGAGACAATTTTGTCGGATACGTCTAAATTTAAAAGGGTAAAAGAGAATGTTCTGTCTAAATTACTAAAACTCGAAGATAAACTTAATAGGTGTTTGCGTAAATTAAAAAATAGTAATATTATTGCTGACAATACATACAATTTTTTATTTGCTTCTGGTTCTAATCCAGGAATCCTATATGGTTTACCTAAAGTCCACAAGCCAAATTTCCCACTAAGACCTATTCTTTCGGCATGTGGTACATTCAATTATAACTTAGCCAAATTCTTCGTTCCCTTGCTTTCAAAACTCACCTTTAATGATTATTCTATTAACAACTCGTTTGATTTTGCTAAAGAGATAAAAGAGATCAATCATGCCGATTCTCTTACTATGGCCAGTTTTGATGTCTCATCATTGTTTACTAATGTCCCGTTAAAAGAAACATTAAATATCATACTAAATAAGTTATTCACTACTGATAATACTCTTATTAATGGCCTCACTCAGACTCAATTAAAAACCTTCTCGAAATAGTGTGTTTTGATAATCTTTTCTTATTTAATAGCAACCTTTACAGCCAAATTGATGGGGTAGCTATGGGTTCCCCGTTAAGCCCAACACTAGCAAATGCATTTCTTTGCCATTACGAAGAAATTTGGTTGAAAAATTGTCCTAGTAGTTTTAAACCCATATATTACAGAAGATACGTGGATGACACTTTCTTAATATTTAACCATCCTTCACACGTAAAACTTTTTCTTGATTATCTTAATAAACAACATAGTAATATTAAGTACACGTGTGAAAACGAAACAAATAATAGTTTACCTTTCCTGGTTTTTAGTTAAACGGGCCCATAATAAGTTCCATACTTCACTATTTCGGAAACAAACTTTTACTGGCTTGGGAACCAATTATTTAAGTTGTATGTTTTATAAATATAAGATTAGTGCTATAGTAACATTATTAACAAGAAGTTACCGTATTTGTTCGGATTACTTTTCGTTAAACGAAGAATTTAAATTTTTAAAACAGTACTTTATTAACAATTACTACCCTTCTCATCTATTCGATAACCAATTAAAGAAATTTTTAAATAACACTTTTGATACTAAACTCCCCGTAACTACAGTACAAAAAGAAACCAGATATATTAAATTACCTTTTTATGGTTATTTATCATTGCGTATTCGAGGTGAATTGTCCAAACTACTCAAGTCTAGTTATCCCCAAATAAATTTTAGATTCGCCTTCGTCAACCCACTTAAATTATCAAATTTTTAAAGTTCAAAGATGAATTCCCCAAAACTGTATGCCCCAATGTTGTTTACAAATACACGTGCGACAGCTGTAAGGCTGCGTATATTGGCAGCACTCAACTCCAACTGGAGGTGCGCCTTTCTCAACATTTGGGCTTGTCAGTCCGTACCAACCGTCCCCTCAGTAGCCCTCCACAATCCGCAATTAGAAACCACAGTGATGAAAACGACCATCCCCTTCACAAAACTCAGTTTGAAATTTTAACTAGATCCAATAACCTTACAGAACTCCGAATTTTAGAATCTTTGTACATCTATAGAAACAAACCCTCCCTTAATAATAATAGCTCATCCTACAAATTACGACTCTTTTGACAACCAACCGTGTTTCACAGATATACCCTTCCTAATCCTCTGACCACCTAGTGTTCACTTAGACTTTGCCAAGTATGGAGGTGGATGTAAACATTGTGTATTTACCTATTGAGGTAATTTAATTTTAGTTTTTATAGTGATGAAATTTAATTTAATTTTAGTTTTATAGTGATGAAATTTAAATGTTTTTAATTTTGTATTGATGCAATTTTCATTTTGCTTTAAGGTTTTAATTTTAATGGTCTTAATATTGTATTGATGTAACTTTCACTTTTCAATTTTGTTTTAAGGTTTTAAGACTTAACTCACTGATGATGACAAAAGATTTGTCGAAACGTCTGATGTACAAATAAATGAAAATGTTTGCCGTTGTGTTGATCCTTCTTTTCATCTGTAAGCTCCGGTTCCCTAAGGAGAAGTCAATAGCTTTGATATATATATATATATATATATATATTATATATATATATATATATAATTGGTTAGATTAAGTTGTAATATTTTCGTTAGTTTTAACAAAAATATCACGACTAAACCTAACCAAACCTCAAAACATTTTAAATATCTTGATTGACAAGTGTTTAAAAAAAGTCTCGGGTCTGGGATAACACGAAAGTACCGGATAAAATTCTATAATGCAAAAATGCAAAAAAAATGTTTCGCTCGTGAAAACTTAGTCTTGTATTAGGTAAAGATAAATAAATTGTTTCTTTAAGTATTGTAATGGTTAGAGGTTCAATAGCAATTAAATTAAAGTTGTACCAATAGAATTTTTAATTAGATTTTGAAAGAGAGAGAAACTATTCTTAATTAGAAATTGTTTAATGAAGTTTAGTTCCGCATCTAATTTAAAGTAGTTAGAACGTATTTTATAAGTCCTAAAGGTAAAAGGTAGATATAAAGTTACAGTTAAAAATTATTAGGGACAAATTGATGAGAATTTGGTAGTAAAACCGTGCGATTCTTAATTTAAGGAAAACGAGGTCTCGAAGGATGAATCGGTTTTTGTGATCTTAATATCCAAAATCTGAAAGGATTTAGTGTTCGATTCAATGTCAGAAGTGAATTTATATTATTATGTTATGAATTTAGATAATTAAGAAAAAGGGGTACTTGGTCAGGGAACTCGTATAAAATGAAGGTATCATTCACGTATATTCTATACGGGTAGCGTGTTCCTTTTCATTATTAAATTGCGTTTTTCTCGCTTGCTCAACACATTGTTGAGTGCATAATTTAGGGTTGCCAGACGTCCCGTATTTTACGGGACAGTCCCGCGTTTGATCCAAAAATCCCGCATCAAAATCCCGCGTTCAAAATGTCTCGCAAAAAATATTTTTTAAGCAAATTTTTTAGGGATGAATTGATTTAGAATTTCAATATTATGATAATAATTTCAATTTATTCACGATGTTTAATTAAATATTATTGTAATAAAATTTTTCTAATTTTGTTTGTTGTAACCGTTGAAGAAATCTAGTTTCAATTTGAAAAAAAAATTTGGTCTTAAAAAAAACCCTCAAAAATTTTTGTCCCGCATGGGCATTTGAAAAATCTGGCAACCCTAGACTATATAATATATATATATATTTTTTTTTTAATTGGGGTTGTTTAACCTCCTTCGCAACATCTAAGGTCATATGACGGAAGGGACCTACAGCTTTACGTGGGATCCGAACCACGGGTCGCTACATAATCTGAGCGCAGAGGACGGTCTCCCATCCAACTACTACCCAGACCCAGTGTCGCTTAACTTCGCTGATCTCCGAGAAGCGGTGTTACGACATCGGCCACTACGCAGCCCATATATATATATATATATGTGTGTGTGTGTGTGTGTGTTCCACCCATAGGTTGGAGAAAGGAAAATCCTTATGTTGCATAAAACGTATGAATTTAAAATATTTAACCATAATTTTTAACCCTACAAATCCAACGTGGCCTCTCACACAATAAAAAATACATTTACTTTCCTAGAAATTATGTATTTTATTGCGCGCAAGTTAATTTTTATTATTGTTTGTAACAATAAATTGTTTAATTCAACCTTTAAATGTAATTTTCATTATGGGGTTACGTAGACTCCACACTAGTCGCTGTATGTGCGGTCCCACACTGGCTTTCTAGGGTTAATAATTTAATTTTAAATAATTATTTTTTTCTTATCACGCTATTTGAGCTCAGTTTTAATGACTAAATATTCTCCAGTTTGGAGAAGTATATATAAAATCGTATAAAATAATATCTTTATACAGGGTGAGTCAAAAGTCTGGAAACATAGGAACTATGCTTTTCAATGCAAATGTATATGTATATTTGTATTGAAAAGCATAGTTCCTATGTTTACAGACTTTTGATTCACCCTGTATTTTTTATATTTTCTTTATATTTTCAATTTTATCGAAATTATATAAATATTTTTATGGGTCTTTACGATTTGGCGAACTGCTACAGATTTTTACAAAATCGAAAGCAAATCAATTATTTACAAATTTTATCCTAAGGAAATGTAAGTTAGGTTAGGTAGGTTAGGTTAGGTTAGGTTTAGTTTAGTTTAGTTAACCCTTTAACGCCGGAATTGTTTGTAGGGTTAAGTTATGAATGCGTGTATTTGAAACGTTATCAATATGTAGCTTCGTCCTTTTAGGGTTAAGTTACGTTAGGAATTAGACATTTCCTTAGAATGAAATTTGTATGATAAATAGTGATTGATTTGCTAAGCTTTGTCAAAATCTGTAGCCGTCCGCCAAACCGAAAATATCCAATTTTATATTAATTTTATACTAATCTTAAGATAACGTTAAGAATGATAACACATTCAAATTGTGTACTATAAAATTGTAATTAAAAATGCCTATTTAATTGTCATATATAAACATTTTTTACGCTTAAAGAATGTAGCAAACTTTCTACATACATAGTTTGCGAGAGACGAGAGACGAATTTGCTTTACAAAATTTTCATTAATTTTATAATCAAAATGTTATAAGTAAACATTTTTTAAAACCCTCATTTAGAAAACGTTTCACCCATAACGAAAACTATAAGGAAACAAGGAGACCTCGCCCGTTCTCCGACGTCTTCACCCCCTCCTAGCGAGTGCTGGCTCGTCGGTACGAAAGAGAAAGGAACGGTTTTAAGACGTACCAATTACCATAATTGTTTTTAGTTTTAGTGGAACTGCCGAAATTCAAGTCAATGATTCGTTATACATAAATTAGTCCTTCCTTCACATTTGGTACAATCCACGTAACCCAGATTTGTTAAGACGTATTTGTTAAGATTTGAACAGCTTCTCTTCGAGGAATCGCGGGAAGATAAATTGCCTTTAAAACGTCCCAGTTCTTCCGTTAACTGTAAATATGTGAATCAGTGTTACGTTGTTTGAATATTGCTTACGTTTTTTCGCGTATCGTCTTCGATTTTATAATTTTCTAACAATTTGTTTGAATATTAAATAAGTAGTCGTCTCGAAACGTTAATATTTGTATCTGTGAAAAATTCCTTGAAGAAAATTGTTAAAAATTTTACTGTTGATATTTCAATTTGAAATATTGATGAGTATTGTTGGAAATTTGTCTATTTTTAATAAGATTATTGTGAACTGTTGTTAATCGAATTGTTTCTTATCATTCAGTAACGTAATGAAATTGTAAAAGTTACGGACCAAAATAGGGATCACCTGAAGATCAAGGCCCCCAGTCTCTATTTCAATTTGAAATATTGATGAGTATTGTTGGAAATTTGTCTATTTTTAATAAGATTATTGTGAACTGTTGTTAATCGAATTGTTTCTTATCATTCAGTAACGTAATGAAATTGTAAAAGTTACGGACCAAAATAGGGATCACCTGAAGATCAAGGCCCCCAGTCTTCTTTAGTTAGCTTTATAAGGCTAACTAACGAAAATATCACGACCCAGCCTAACCAGTCGTCAAGGGCGTACAGTTGACCTAACGATTGGTTAGGTTAGGTCATGATATTTTCGTTAGTTAGTCTTATAACTAGAGAAGACTGGGGTCCCTGATCTTCAGGTGATCCGAAAAACGATACAGTAGACCCTCAACATTCGCGAGAGTTACGTTCGTGGAAAAGCTCGCGAATGTAATATGGTAACAATATTATAGAGAAGCTTCATGAATTCAATCCGACTCCTCTAAAGTTGGAAAAATTGTGGTGGTGCCTGAGGTACTTGCAATTGGAGAGCCAGGAAAGGGGGTTAATGCGGAGATTATGGGGCTGGAAAAATCAGGTTATAGGAAGTTGTTTTGCCGTTTTCTGCAATTCTCTTTGATTTTCAAGGTATGGGCGGAATACATTTTCTATCTCTCTCTTAAATTTAAGGCTCTTTTCCATAACAGGATCGCACTCCACCACTTTTTTCTGCCTTTTTGGAGCAGAAGCACAAGAACCACTTTCTTTACGCTTCGGAGGCATGATTTAGATCACACGAAGGGAAATACTGTAAAAATAAAGATACAGTAAAAATCTAAATACGCAGTAGCAGTGATACTTTCGACAATCAAGCAGTAAATAACATCTAGTGGGAGGTGTTGATGATTTCAGAGACTAGAACAGGCGTGCACCCTAGCGGCCAATCCGCGAATTTGCGAACCCAATCTGTCGCGAATGTTGAAGAGGTATTCAATAAGCAAATCGCGAATGTGCAAGTTCCGCGAATGTTGAACTCGCGAATGTTGAGTACTTTAATGAACAATTGAAGGGAACCGAACAAAGGGGTGATGGAACACTGACACTTCGTATTTAAAACATTCAAAGAATTCTAACTACCAATTAAAATGGGACCCAATTCTCAAAGTTCAAGTAACTTAACCCTCTAACGCCGACTGGGTCGAATACGTACCTTTTCAAATACACGCATTTAGACTTAACCCTACAAAAACGTTCGGCGTTAAAGGGTTAAACCAATCTCAAGGTTCACAGATAAAACGAGGGAATACACTGTGTATTAGATACTCCTCCGTCTGCCTCTACTTTCTAAACGCCGCTTCCTTTATTCCCCTTTTCCATACTCCTTACCATTACTTTTGCAGGAAAGAAGCGCGTATAAGATAAACCCAAACACTAAATTTATTCTTTCTTTCCCTTCGGTGCAATATTTTATTTCATTTTATCCTCTTCCGCGTACCTTCCTTTCTGTCCTTCCTTTCCTTCCTCTTTCCCGCGACACTTCAGTCTTATCCACAATTTTAAGTACAGTAATGAATGCATCTTCCTTTTTATATATTATGAATTCCATCATCTAATTTTAGTCATGAGGCAATTAAGCGAGAGGAGAATATTAATTCCTTTTTCCATTCTGAATTGCATTCGTGTTAGGAATGTCAAAATACACGCGTGTCTTCCACGCTCAAGATGGAATAGAAAATGACTCTCTTTTAATATTAATCTGGGACGGACAAGGCTCAGAATTAAAATATTTATTTTAATTTTTATATATATATATATATATATATATATATATATACAGGGTGTCCCAAAAGTCTCCATACATAGGGAAAATTAGCACTTTCTAGCAAAATGTAACTTTATTTACAAAACATTCTCTACATGATTGCCATTTCTTTGTAAACACACACGGATGCGTCTCTCCCACTCATGGTGAACTCGTGTTAACACATTTGGTGTTATGGACGTAATTGCACTTCGAATGCGTTCCTTTAGGCGATCCATGTTATGTATCTTTTCCTGGTACATTACGTCCATAACACAAATGTGTTAACACGAGTTCACCATGAGTGGGAGAGACGCATCCGTGTGTGTTTACAAAGAAATGGCAATCATGTAGAGAATGTTTTGTAAATAAGTTACATTTTGCTAAAAAGTGCTAATTTTCCCTATGTATGGAGACTTTTGAGACACCCTGTATATTATATATATATATATATATATATATATATATATATATATTGTATGTAACCCTGGTTTGCTTCCGCCCGAATTCCCGGACTCGATCCACGACCCGCCGCCCAATTAGCAGTTCAACGTCATAACCAGAATGAAGAAGCGCACAAATAATAATTGAAGTGATAAAGAAACGCCTAAATATTTCTCTCAAAATAATTGGAGTTCAGAATATTACTTTAATTTAAAATACAGGGTGTTCAAAAAGAAACCCAACCCGAAACAGAAAGAAAAGGGTTAGGTTACAATGATATACTGTAGTGTATGCATTCTCGAATGGGTTGAGTTTATTTTTGAACACCCTGTACATAAAATAATTAAGGAACAGTGGAGCAATCCAAGAATAAGCACCCCAAAGTCTCCAATCCAAGAAAAAGCACCCCAGTTAGACCCCAATCCAAGAAACAGCACCCCAGTTCGATCTCAATTCAAATTAAAGGATTTTAACATAAAATTTTAAAAATATATTTTAATGTTTACGAAAGATATTGCAATAAAAAAAATGAGAACATAATTAAAATAAAAATATTGAAATAAGGTTAATTGAATGCCAGGTTAGGTCAATTGTACTCCCTTGACGATTGGTTAGGTTAAGTCGTGATATTTTCGTTAAAACTAACGAAAATATCACGACTTAACCAATTGTCAAGGGCGTATCATTAACCTAACCTGGCATTCAATTAACCATTTTAGAGCAATTAACTCCATTTTAACTCCATTTTAGAGCAATCCAAGAATAAGCAGCCTCGTTCGACCCCAATCCAAGAAAAGCACCCTAAATCGATTTGGGGTGCTTATTCTTGGATTGCTCTGGAACACTGGAACAGTGACTAGAAACTGCATAACAGCAAGGCAAGAAAATGTTTTTTTTTAAATTTACCTAACTTAAAACAAATTCAAGTTAATTTTTAAAAATAAGGGGTAACATTTTAGCTTTAGGGAAAAAAAAAATGTCTCTCGGTTTTTTCGCTCCAGTATTTAGACGAAGCTAGAAGAGAGAGAGAATCCAAATCTTTTCATTACAGAGAAAAGAAGTAGTTTTTGAGAGGAGAAGCACGACATTTTAACTGCAAGGAAACATTTACTTTAAAGTACTTCCTATTTTAACTTATACGTTATGTATTTTAGCGTTCTTTCCCTTGAATTTTGTGTTATGTCATTCAATTTTAAATAAATCAAATATTCTATTGTATAAAGTACCCGAATTGTTAATACATTTCAGCTACAATTCTTTATAATTACTTTTATTCCCCGACCAAATAAATTTGGAAAGGCCGTACTAGATTGCACGATTGCACTTGTCCGTCCGTTCTTCATACTTTCGTGTCCTTGCTATAACTTTTGAACCGCTTGACATAAATTGATGAAACTTGACTCACGTATGGATCATCACCAGACGATGTGTCATCGAAGATCAAGATCACAAATAGTGGTCAAACGTCAAATGGAGGTCCGCCCCATAACGTTTGAATCACTCAACATAAATTGATGAAACGTCACACATATATGATCATCAATATATCAATATATATCGAACCCAGAGTCAGTAGATTAGTAGTCAGCGATGCGTGTGTATATATATATATATATATATATATATGCGCCTCGGTGATGTAGTGGTTAGCGTCGTTCACTCGGCCTCCATCGGCCTCGGGATCGAGACCCGATGACGGCAGGCGGCGCGCAACAAAACCCAGCTGTTCATCCTTCCACACAATAAAGAAAGTGGTTGGTAGATAAATGGGTACCCTGGGTAGCCTAATGATTAAGATGCTGGGCTGCTGGTGGGGCGTGGTTCGGATTGCACGTTAAACTGTAGGTCCAAGATGGAGTGAAAAGCTTGACCTTCGCTGAGTATAGGAATGAGTGATCCTGGAAAAAGCTAACATTTATCTCTAATTAATTATCGAAACAAAGTGTTTTAAACATTTTCGCTCTATCCCCAAACAGTAAAATTTCACTGGTTGATTAACTTCTGATCGGAAGTATCGGAGTTTGTGATTTCGGACTTCCTTGGGGGTTCGCGAGTCAGACTCCACATTATGCTGTAGGTGCAAGGTGGAACGAAAAGCTAGACCTTCGTCAGAATGAACAATTCAGTCAAGGAGTCTGTTACAGTGTTGAAAAAGCTGAAATTCGTCATAAATGACTAATTTTCTTTTTACTGTATATTCTTACTGATAATAAACTTTAATGAAGCTTTTTTGTACTTCGACACTTATTATTTCGCGTGAAATAAAGTATACGATATATAGTGCTATAAAAGAAGACTACAGACAATGAGAAATGTGGAAAAGATGGAAGGGTTTTATGATCATAGCATATGGAAATTATCTGATATCAATATTCAACGCCATCTTTTATTTCTCATCTTCTTTCGTTACTACTCTCTTATTGTGCTATCAAATATTTTTTAATGTTCTTTTTTTATATAAATACTTTCTATCACACCATCCACTACGTACATTAGTATGTATATATATATATATTTCCATATGTAGATTATGGTGTACCTCTCTCTTCTTCTTTCCATGAGTACAGATTTAGTTTACGTAGTCTTTCCCAGTAGTTGAGTTCTTTGCAGCCATCAATCTTGGCTGTGAATGCCTTTGCGTTTCTTCTAGTTTTATTAGTTTCTTCCTTTTTATAGTTTTGGTATAATCAGTGTTTTTAGCAGGGAATCATTACTGTCCTGTCCCTTCTCTTGAACGTTCTTAGTACCTGACCGGCGACTCTTTTTGCTTTATTTATCGCTACCTGATTTTGTGTTTCGAATTTCGCATCATCTGTCATTATTATCCCGAGATCGATCGCTTTCGTGCTTCTCTGAATTTCCTGTCTATCTGGAGCATAATATGCAGTTTGTTTAAGTTCTTCTTTTCTACCATATCTCAAGAGCTGAAATTTATTGGTGTTAAATGACATGTTGTTGTCTTCTGACCATTTGTATATTTTGTCCATGTCCCTCTGTAAGGCCTCCACGTCATGTACATCGCTGATTTTTCTGCTGATCTTTGTATCGTCTGCAAAGGATGTTACTATACTGTTGCTGTTTACTCCGCTGTATATGTCTGTTAGCATGATAATGAACAGGAGTGGGGTCAGTACTGTCCCCTGTGGTACTGAGCTGTGTACTTCCGATTCTGATGATGATAAACCTTGAATTTTGACGACCTGTAGACGTTCTCTGAGGAAGTTGTAGATCCATTTTCCCACTTTGCCTGTTATTCCCATATATTTCATTTTATGTACTATTATACCATGGTCACATTTGTCGAAAGCTTAGCAAAATCTGTGTATACATCGTAGTTGTTATTGCCTTCCAATGCATCTAGGATATTGTTGTAGTGTTATATTAGTTGTGATAGGCATGGTCTACCTGATCGGAATCCATGCTGATTTTCGTTGAATCTTTCCGTGTCCTCCAGGAAATCATAAATTTTCTCTCTAACTATTCTTTCAAATACTTTGGTGAGGTGGGACGTCAATGACACTGGTCTATAGTTCTTTGCTTGAGATCTGTCCCCTCCTTTATATATAGGGACATGTTTGCTCTTTTCAGATGCTTGGTATTTCCCCAGTGTCTAGGGATCTTCTCCATATCCAGTATAAAGGTGTAGCTATTTCATTTTTACAGTTTTTAATCAATAATGCGTTCCAATTGTCCGGACCTGCAGCTGAATGTGGTTTTATTTGTCCTATAGCTCTCGCTACATCTTCTCGGGTAAAACCAAAGTCTGTTTTATACTCTCCTTGCAATTGCTCTTCAAAGAATGCATTTATGTCAGGTATCGCTTTGTCACTTTTTGAGGACCTGAAAACTGATTCATTTTGAGCCCTCAATGTATTAGATATTTCTTTTGGATCGTCGGTTAGTTCATTATTTCTCGTCCTTAATGGCCCAATAGCGGCGCGCGTTTTTGTTTTCCTTTTTGCATAGCTATAGAAGTATTTTGGATTTTCCTTTATTGCTTCTACCGCCTTTTCCTCTTTCCTCTCTTTAGGGTCCTTAATTAGGGCTTGTATTTCCCTATCGATACCCTCCAGTTTTTCTTTTATTGCTTTCCTGTCATTATCTCCGCAGTTGCCTAACTTCGCCTCCACTCTCTTTCTCTTGCGGAATAATCTTCTCTTTTGCCTCTCTGCCAGCTTCTCTTTCCTTTTGGCTGTGATTTCGGAGCATATTTTTCTAAAATTCTCAGCGTTTTTTCTTCCAAGGTCGTTAGCATTTCTCCAGTTGTTTTATTCTCGAAAATTGTTCTCCATTCTATTTGGGCCATGTGCGATCTGATTGCATCCCAATTTATAGTCTTGGAGTTTAAGTTAAAGGCCCCGAATTTACTTCTTTCCTCAATATGTGTATTGTTATTTAATACTGTCGTTATATTTGTTGATATCTCGATTAAGTTGTGGTCTGAGATAATGGTTGGGGTTATTTTTATATCAGCAATCAAGTTCGTGTTATTCGTGAATACCAGATCCAGGCAGTTATTTTTTCTGGTATTTTCTGTTATTTCCTGTGTCAGTATAAACTCATTTGTGAGAGCCATCAACATTTTTGCTTGTTCCTGGTCTTCTCTTGTGCCCCCCTTTTCCTGGTGAATATATATATTCCTGTCCACCTTTTTGTATTTTATAAATGGGAAGTTAAAGTCTCCGCAGATCATTATATTGGGAGATGGGGGGTTTATGGCCTTTATTAGCTTTCTGATGTCATTAATGGCCTCCGAGAATTTTTCGGTTGGGGTGCTTGGAGGTCTATAGATGACTATTACTATCACGTTTAGTTTTTCTATTTTCACTGCTGTTTGATTTACTTATTATCGTCTCTGTCAGATGGCCTTCCTGTACATATAGTATATAGCACAGCCACCTTTACGTCTCGTCGTTCTATCCGCTCTTAGTAAGTTGAAGCCCTCTATATTTATCTCTTTCTTATCAATACAATGTTCGCAGTTTTCACAATTTCCTTGGCAATCTTTAAGATGAGTTTCTGTGAGGCATGCGATGTCCGCCCTTGTTTCGTCCATAAATCCTTTCAGGTACGAAACCTTATTGAGTGATTGGTTTGGTCTTATTCCTTGAATATTAGCCAGGACAATTTTTATGTTCTCTGTTTTTCGTTGCCCCTTGTGCATTTAAAATTTGTTTTCCTTCGATATCTCTTGATTCGTTGCCCTATATATATATTATATATATATATATATATATATATATATATATTATATATATATTATATATATATATATATATATATATATATATATATATATATATGTGTGTGTGTGTATATATATATATATATATATATATATATATATATATATATATATATATATATAATATATATACGGTACGTACTTTACAGGTAAAAACTAAATAGCAGTCGCCTTATGACTACAGAGTTTGACACTCAATTTTGAACCTTATATCCTTAAACAATAGAAATTAAAACTTAAAATAAAAAACTCATTCATTAAAAAAAGTTTAATAGTCAGAAACAGACTCATACGAGAGTATGTATGGACCTCAAAACATACAAGAAGTTGCGTTGTACTCTCAAAGCATATTATTATAATTTAATACCACATTGCCTCTTCGAGTGTAGTTCTATCGCACCGCTTTAGTATATTAACTAATGCCAACATTACAAATAACAAACACTTCCTGCATATATAATATATAATATACATAGGGTATAACAAAAGTCCATTCTTCTGATGGGGTATTTTGTTAATATTTTTTTTTATTTAAATTTCAGATAATGGACGATATAGGTGACTATACAGATGAAGATAAGGTGGAAATTGTTTTGCTATATGTTGCTGATAGAAGCCAGAAGGAAACAGTTATGTTAGTTATTCTATGAACGACACCCTGATTTGCTGACGCGGCAATGACGTATCAGGGTGGTGTTTATGAAATAACAATCAGGGAACTGACACAAGAGAAGTCTCTCATCACTTCATACCATACATCGTTCAACAATACCCCCACACCTTCTTTTCCTCTCGTGCTGTCACTCACACTCGCCCTCATATACTTGCTACCCTCCCATTCACACTCTCCAACCCTTTCAGGTTTGTTTCACACATCCCCAGTACATCGGGTGCCCACAGTTGAGGCCATCTTTGCCCTTATAACTATAAATACCAAGCTTTAAAAAACACGCAAAATTCGCTATTTCGTCCACTTTCATCGAGACGCCGTGCCACGTGGCGAGAGATGACCAGTGTGAATTGTGCCTGCATTTGAGCGACGCATATTATGTGGCTCTATGTTGTACACATATTGTGTAAGGTGGGGAACTATGAAGTTTGTATGTTGTTTCAGCCACATAAAGGGAAAAATTTAAATATCTAAATGCGGGCTCAGTGATGACATCATTAATTATTATAAGTGGGAAGAAGGAATATATATTATATATATATATTAGGGTGATGCAAAATAACTTATCATTTCAAAAACTTGAAGACACCCTCTAATTTTATTTAATTTAGTGTAAAACTGAACATGCAAAATTTCAGCACAATTGAAGACATTTTAGAGGTTGCTACCATCCATTGAACATTTTGTATATTGTTATTTTTCAGTTTGTATTTATTGTACATTTATTTATTTTGCAGATTTCATCAAAAATGGTAGTCAGCAACATATAGCAGTCATAACAGACTCTGAACCTCTTTCCGTAAACCTTCTCATCCCTTTCATTGCTATAGACGCCGTGGCCGAACATTCTAGAATCATTTCTTTGCTGTGACGTCACTGTGGCGGCCGCGTCAGTGTAAGTGCGGCGTCACTGACTCAGTATCTTTGCTGCCTTCGCTGAGAGTGGTTGTATAGCAGTTGCTGAGTTGCACTCATGGAGCGGCATACGCGTCACAAAACAGTTGTTTGGCTCATAGGACATCCTCTAGAGTCCTTCAAAGAAACCCAGCTTCCATCTAAAAGGGAAACATTAGCATTGTTTGTGAACTACAAGATCAATAAAAGCAACAGGTGAAAACAGCGGCTTTGTTGACTGCTAGAGATGTTATGGATGTGTGGGAAAAGGCACGCATCCCAACAGTGTTGAAATGTCATGTCGTGGAGAGAGTAAAGAAACTTTTCAACGAGTGGGAGAAACTAAAGAAGAACAGAAATAATAAGAAGCAATCACCTGCACTACTTCAAAAACAAGAGAGCTGGCAAAATGACTTGCAAGATCTGTTTGACATTGCACATGCAAGTGCTCTTGACATGATAAAGATAGATGAAGATCGTGAGTTTTTGATGCTGCAACGACAAAAAGGAAGAAAAGGCAAAATGTCTGGAGTGGATAAAGTTTTTTCACAAATGGGAGAGATTGCTAGAGAAAAGGAAACATTGCTTGAAAAGAAAAGAAAGAGGGAAACAGCCGTTTTCGAAGCAGCAGTGCTCTCAAGTTCAAGTCCTTCAAGTTTGAATGAAGATAGTTCAAAATCAGAAGAAGAATTTGTTGCTGACCCTCAGCAGCCATCAACTTCGAGACAAAGTAGATCAAAGTCTAAGAGTGCAAAGCTTATGGATTCTTCAATGCTTGTATCTCTTGATGCTGCAAAAGTAAGTGATAGAGCTGCTTCGGAAATCTTGATCCCAAATCAATGCTCTTGGGCAAAACCCTGAAGAATACAGTGTTAGCTATTCATCGATACGGAGAGCAAGACAAAGGAACCGCAACAATGGCAGAAAATTTGAAGCAGGATTTCGAAACAAATTGCCCTCTCCAAATACATTGGGACGGCAAACTACTGGAAGATATTACTGGTCATGAAAATGTTGATCGACTGCCAGTTCTAATTTCCGGCCAAGGAGTTGATCAGCTTCTTGGTATTCCAAACTTGCCAGAGGAACTGGTCAAAACATTGCAGATGCTGTCCATCAGTTAGTATTGGAGTGGAATATATCTGACCAGTGAGGGCATGTGTTTTGACACCACTGCCTCCAACACAGGTTCTAAGAGTGGTGCTTGTATGTTACTAGAGCAAAGATTGGATAAAGATATGCTTGGCTGGCTTGCCGACATCATATTTTCGAAATAGTGTTAGAAGCTGCAGTTTCTGTCTCCTTGCCATCTTCTAGTGGCCCTGACATACAACTGTTTAAGAGATTCAAAGCAAAGTGGGTGGAAATTGACAAGAACAATTACCAAACAGCAACAGATGACCCTAACATTGCAGAGAAAATCTCAGATGCTGAAGAACTCATTCAATTTGCTCAAGCTCAGCTTGATGAACAGCAGCCTCGTGATGACTACAAGGAATTGCTCGAGCTAACGCTCATTTTCATCGGTAGTGCCCCCAAGTCAGGAATCAGCTTTAAAGCACCCGGAGCTTATCACAGAGCACGATGGATGGGCAAGCTAATTTACTGCATTAAAATTTGGATGTTTAAATCTCAGTTTAAACTAACTGAGAGAGAGGAAAAAGGACTGAGAGATGTTTGCTGCTTTTCAGCTGCGATATACATCAGATCGTGGTACCTGGCACCCATACCCTCATGCGGCCCCCGTTCAGATTTGCATTTTGTGCAAAGTCTGCAGCTCTACAAGCAAAAGGATGACAAAATTGCAAGTGCTGCACTCAATAAGTTTTGAGACATTTGTGGTACCTCTCTGAGGAGCTTGTGGCGCTTGCATTTTTTGATTCAGCTGTTTCGCATGAGACAAAAACAAATGAAGCATGCTCTGCAGAAACCAGTTGACTCAAAACCGAGCAAACGAGCATCAATAAATCCTGAATCAGCTGGGCAGAAACAACTGCAGGATTTCGTTACTGCGAACACAAAAAGATTCTTTGAAATCCTAGAGGTGCCTTGCACTTTTCTTGAAAAAGATGCTGAAGAATGGAATGATGATGAAGTTATGCGAATGCAAGAGATATCGCATATGGACTCAAAGTGGTAAACGACATTGCGGAAAGAGGTGTACGACTGATGGAGGAATACAACAAACTGATAACCAATGATGAAGAGCAGAAACAATACCTTCTTCAAATTGTTAAAAGTTACAGGTCGTCACTCTCAAACAAAAACAAGAAAACATTACTCTTGCTTCACAAAAACGAAAAAAACATACATAAGTGGTTATGATATGCCTACTGGGGAAACTTCCACATAAAAAAAAGTTAACGCGCTATACGCTGTACCTCAGAGGGTGGTGCGGAAATCAGCGTGCCTATTATTTACTATTTTATGAGCTCACTACGTACTATAGTCTAGAATGTCATCGTTTTTTTTTCAAACTAGGTTAACGAGGTACATATCAAACCGGCTCCGGCGAAAATATCAACAAAACAATATTTTTAGCACAAACTGATATACATTTATTTTTAAAGCTTGGTAGCAACCTCTAATTTTCTCTTTTTCAACCCCAAATTTCGCATACAATGCTTTCTTAGGAATATGAATAAAATAGGAGGGTGTCTCCCTGAAAATTGAAAAAAAAAAATTTGTCCCCTTTTTTGCATCACCCTAATATATATATATATATATATTATATATATATATATATATATATAATTATATATATATTCAATCAATCAGCTTTCCAAAGCTGGGTCCTATCTGTTTCGCTGATAGTTGGTGAGGGAAGCAATATTTTTGGGGCCTCTTTGCGAGTGACCTGTTGCCCACGTCGGATTAACATCATGAAAAAGAAAAACTATAGTGTTTGTCATTTGCCATTACTTATTCGGACTATAGTGGATTTGATTTTCCCAGAAGAGTTCCTTGTTCCATGCACGGTCTGTGTGTATCATATATATGTATGAGATATAAGGAACTTTGAATACCAACTTTTCAGTAAGACAAAAATATACATTTAAATTAAATGACATCATTCATTTACTGATAAATACTATTTCTTTTTCTTCATGAAAATGGATTTGGCAATTTCTCTTGGGAAGGCTGCAAACTGCGTCGAAAGAAGCCAAACCAGTTATAAATATGTATTCTTTAAGAACGAAAATTACATTTATTATCGCAAGCGTCGAACCAAGGGAACGCGTGAGTAAAAATACTAAAATACATTAAATATACCGTCTACGAATAACTATAATATGATAATGCATTTATATCCTAAGTTTATTAAACAAATATGATACATATACGTATGTCTATCCCTTAAAAGGGTTTTAAATATACGCAGAAAACAAAGCTTTCCTTCAGCCTTCTACACATAGAAATATTATTTTTTATTTTTTTAACCCTTTCAGGACGACTGGTACAAATTGGTAACGTTTCAAATACACGCATTCAAAACTTAAGCCTACAAAATATTCCGGCCTTAAAGGAATAAATCACTCAAAAAAAAGAAGTTTTGAGTATCATTTCTTCTATCTAAAGAAGTTATGTGTCATTAAAACAAATTATTATATATGAACTGAATGCACCGTCAAAAAGAAGTTATAAGTTCTAAATTTAGAAGGTTTTATTTTGAGTGAAGGAAAATGTTTTTCATATCTTACACTTGATTATATATATAATATAATATATAATATATATATATATATATATATACCGGGTTTGCAGCATTCATTCATTTCACGTCACGTGTTTTATTGTGAAATTCATCCCATATATACCGGGTGGACGAAAAAAACCTGGACACTTTTGTTTTTCCTACAAATTTCAAATTAGTCAAGCTAATACACCCAAATTAGTACAAGATGTAGCAAATAGTATAGTTATCATGTGCTCAAAATTTCAATGGAACTCATAAAAAACTTACCCTATTGAAATCGATGTTTTATTGGTCTCCCATTTTCTTGAATTACGGCCAGTACTCTCCTTTTCCACTGATCTATGGATGACTTGATTTTGTCTTGGGACACCATAGTCCAGACAACCTCATTTCTTTGTGTAAGTGCTTCCAGGTTTGAAAATGGTTCCCTGCGACCATGATACACCATTACACCAATGACTTCAGCTCATTCCACACGAAGTAATCCAGAGGATTTAAGTCAGGAGAAATTGGGGGGGGGGGGGCATTCTTCACTTTTTATGAATTCAGGAATGTTCCCATCAAAAATTCTCGGGTTGCCTTGGCTGAATGAGATGGTGCATTGTCTTGAACAAAAATAAAATCTTCGTTCGGGTACAAGTCTTGACATTCCGGTAAAAGTTCTCCGAGGTGTTCAATGTAATTTTGCGAGTTCATTTTTGTTTTCTGTGGATCAGTAAAGAATAATTTGGTTTTTCCATTGTAAGAAACACCACAAGATACCATTAATTTCTTGGAAAATCGTGAAATTGGATGATAAAGACGGTCTGGCGGGATTTCCGATTTTGAAGTTAATGCATTGACTCGGTTGTTTTGTCGATTTGTTGATACAGTTAATGTAAAGTCGGACTGATCTTGAAAAAAACGCGTTTAATGTCTGCTAAATTAAATTTCCTGTACAAAGAATTACACCTTTCTAACCATATTCCCATGGCTTCTTTTGTTATTCTGGGGGCACTCAATCTTTTAAAAGATCTGATTCCTTTACTTTTCATTATGTTTTGGACACTGTTGCGCGAAATATTTAAATTATTCGCCATTTTTCTCTGCGAAAGATGAGTACCAGGATTATTTTCCTGCGACAACGCATGCTCTTCAACGTACCTTTAGTTTTCTCGAGTCCGAGCAGTATGCGGACGACCGCTGCCACGTTTTCTGCCAATTGACCCTGATTGTCTAGTTTTATTTATTACATATTGTACTGTAATTCTTTTCCAATTTTTTCCCGGAAATTCCTAATTATTTTTCTAGCACTCCATCCCTTCTCGGCAAAACACGCCTTTATAACAGCTAAGTCTTCTTTACTTAAAACCATTACGATAGAATTTTAATTAACACCACAAGAAAAAAAGAATAAAAAAAACATTCCATCAGCCAACACTTCTTAAAGAAATCTGACACTGCTAGCCTACCAATTCGCCATGTGGCCACTTATCATTGGCTTAGGTGCGCATGCGCAAACTGCTTGTTTTGTAGCGAATATCTGACACATCCAAGGGCGTAGTCAGCTTCACAAAATCTCGCTGTTTATTTCATCAAGTTAAATTTTTTATAATTAAGAAACGGCCAAAGATAATTAACCGAGGTTTTCAGCACATCTTGTACTAATTTCAGTGTATTAGCTTGACTAGTTTGAAATTTGTAGGAAAAACAAAAATGTCCAGGTTTTTTTCGCCCACCTGGTATATATATATATATATATATATATATACAGTGTATGATGTTTTTTAGCAATTTCGTTGGAATTAGTACGTTAACTTTTACTTTTAATTATATTATTTTAATATTATACAATATTAATTTCGCCCTTGGCCCCGCCTTCCTGCTTAAAAGAAAAAGAATAATAAAGTTAGGATTCCACTTCATACTTTATAAATTTTTATAAAATATTATAAATTTATTAATTTTAGAAAGTTGTGTGTATATTTTTTTATAATTTATTTTATTTTTTAATTATTAATTAATTAATTAATTATAATTATTCGTTATTACTTCCATCTGTGTAATGTACAATGGCAGTTTTTAAATTCCAAATTTTGTTTTAATTTATTTTTTATTCAAGTGAATTTTTTCTCTATTCCATCCACGACAATTGCAGTTGAAATTTACTGAATTTATTGCAATTTAATTTAATTATTTTTTATGCCTATTGAAGAGTTAGGACTAGTTAGGGATAACTAGGGTTAGGTAGTTAGGAATTTGAAAATCATTCTGTGATCAAGTTCACAGTAGGAATCCTCGAAGACAAAATTGTTCTTTACAAACTTAATTTCGCTATATGAGGAATTACTTTCAGAACCTTAATTTCAGATCGTCAACTGGGACAAGTTGAGCCCCATCCAAATCACTAACTCCTTAAAATCAAGGACGTTTCACCGTCAGTGGGTTCACCAAATACCCATCGAGGACTCGTAACGTTTCAACGCTCACAAGACTTCGATCTCCAATCAATTCGCTCCACCCTATTCGCATACACATTTACGTAACTGAATTCCGTTCTTGATCCTAATTTCAGTTTAAATTTCTTTAGGTTAACCGAACCTGATTTTCATTCCTTTCAACTCTTTGGTTAAATTAGAGAACTTGTTTCCAAATTTTCATACACTTCCGTAGAGTTTTGACCCTTGTTATATTTTTCTAAAAATATTTTTGATTTTATTTTTTCTTTTCTATGTACAGGGTGTACATACCAATTTTATTTTTGTGTGATTAATTGAATTTATATGTGATTAATTGACATTTTTTTCTTTTCCAGGTGTTAGAGTTGTGTGAACAATGGCAGACCAGTCCACTTACACTCTGGAGGAAAGGATAGCGATGAGCACATGGGCTCATGAAAGGTCACATACTGGCAAAATGATGCATGATATCCAGAATGATTTCAACACAAGATTCAATAAGGCTGCACCACCAAACAAGACGGTATTACGCTGGGAGAAAAAGCTGTTTGAAACTGCCTCCATCAAGGACAGACCACAGTCGGGAAGACCAACAACGCGAGCAGAACAATGGGAAGGTCTGATTACATCAATGGTTCGTTCACCTAAAAATCACTTCGGAAACGATTACAAGAACTTGCAGTCCCCATGTCCACAACGAGAGATCACATGACAAAAGATCTCGGCATGAAACCATACCACCCGTCATTTGTTAATGAATTAAGCGATACAGACATGTAGAAACGATAATTAGTAACTGTATTTACTGCAATTAAAGTAATTGTTGCTAGTAACTTGTTTCTTAAATTACACCACCACATATAAATACAATTAATCACACAAAAATAAAATTGGTATTACAATATGTACATTTTGTATGGGGTAACAAGACTTTTCGAATACACACCCACACTTCGTGTTTCATAATTTTTTTAACTTGTATGTATTCACAAATTGGAACCACACTTCCATGGACTAATTAGTATTTGTCTGACCCCCTTTCTGCTTATACGTTTTTCGGCGTGCTTTGCGATGTTTGAATCTGAACTTACACTTTTCCTCCCATATCACGCCTTTCTACTCCTCATCATCAAAATTTGATAGACACCATGCCTGATAACTCCATTCCCTTGGCTTCAGCAGTCACCAATATCTCCAGACTTATCACCCTCTTACGGTTATAGCTAGTATTTTTCGGCTTCGAGGGAATGAAGTCGAAGAGCTCATCGCGTTCACTTCGATCTATTCTACTTTGAATAATGCTAACTACGACTTGCCACAACCTGTGAAGAGGTTGTTAGCTTTCACAATAAAATTTATGAATTTTGCTAACCACCAGTAGGCTAAATTTCAGAAAAAAGCGAACCTCGATGAATCCCTGACTGCACAAGTGAATAAAATTAAGGTGTCTGCACGCAAAACTGTAAGAAATCATTCAGCAGTTGGTGAGGCTTGAATATTTTACATCTTTCCCACCTTGCTCCCGGATACTGAAAAATGTCTTTATCCATGACCCTGCTAACATCTCCCGACTCATGAGCTTCATATTGTCTGGATTATTAGAATTACACGCCTTAATTTATCTAGATAATATAGTGGTCTATTGGAACACCATTGAAGAAATTTTCTGCTCCTTAGGAACGTATTCGAATGCCTTTCTGGACAAAATTGAAAGTCAAACTTACAAAATGCCGAGTCTTTCGTTCTATTTACTTAGTCTTTTTTCTCTGTTCTGACGGAATCCGACCAGATCCCGCCAAACTTCAAGTACTTCAGAACTATCCTCTTCCTAGGAATGTGAATAAGGTTTGTTCTTTTATAGGATTTGTTTGAATTTATTACAATTCTATCCCCCAGTTTTCCGATATAGTAACCCCTGTAACTAATTTATTCAAAAGTAAATTCCCTTTTATTTGGAATCCCAAACAACAAATTGCTTTTGAAACCCCAGGCCATAAACTCCGCCGAAAACATATATTGCAGTTCCCGATTTTGACAAACCCTTCATACTACCCACTGACGCTTTCAACTATGAGTTAGGTGCTGTATTACTTCAAAAAGTAAATGGTGCCGAATTATCTGTAGCCTACGCCAGTTATTTACTTTCTAAACCAGAACGAAACTATCCAGGAACTGAGCGCAAGGCTTTAGCCACTGTATGGGCTCTGAAGAAATTCAAGAACATTACTTATGGTTAAATGTAAAAACGGATCACTCTCCGTTAACATCTCTTTTTCCCAACAAACTACTTGATAAACGGTTGATAAACCGCAGGTCGCTGGGTTCCTAACCATCCAAGACTTTGCACCAAAGTTCGTTCATTGCCTTAGTAAATGTAACCTGTATCCTACTCAGGTTCGTTAACTCATAATGGAGCCTGGAGAAGAGCTAAAACTCGCGCAGAAATTCCGGACTTTGACGAGATGTCTAGAAGCTTCTACATATGCTCTTCCACTTGAATCTCCATCACCACCATCACCCGTGCACGACCACAAAAAGACCCTACATTCAAACTTAAAACTCAACACCTCAAATCGTCACAAGATCGCTGGATAGGTTTACCATCGTGATCACTTGAGTCACTAGAACTCTCATCCGAATACTCACAAGAATCATTTTATCACATAACACAAACACACTCTACATATTCACCACTACGACATAAGACATCATCTCACAAAGCAATACCATCTGCTCCTCCATCGCGAGCACATGAGTCACTACATATCCAGTCTACTCGACACCACCGGTTCAGACACATCCATTCGAAAGTACCCTTGCATACTTTGAACATGTCGACCGTTTGCCACCACCTAAAATTACGGCCAAACTCCCACCCAACGACGAACCACTTTACGGAGGATTTTCAAACATAAGTAAGACTCCTCTAGACCACACTAACCGAAACGAAATTCACACCATGGGAAAAATCGTCATTTATCTTTTCATTCCTTCTTATTTTTCTACTCTCCCACCTACTTTCTTTTCCCATTTTCCCCGGCACCCTAATCGAATCAATATCTGAAGATTATTTCTTTGAAAGTTATTTAAATGTTACTTTCGACTTCTGAGTCGCGAAAGCTCTCTTTCTCACGCTCCTCTTCTGTCAGCGTAAAATGACTTCATAAGCCAAATTCGATACCGAGGCTCCTCTTTACCCACCACACAAAAGCAAAAACAGACAAATCATGGAATACAAATGATATCTATCTGCACTTTACATCAACAACCTTAAACACATACACGCCACACAATACAAAATAAAAGATACCATTGTATTACCTTGGCTCCGACAATATCATCAAAACGGAACTGGTACAAAACGCGATTTTTTGACCTCGGCGGCAAGTTACTGAAAAGTATTTTCGGCGTTGTTGTATTGTCCGATGTGCGTAACGTAAGTGCATCGGCTCTCGCTGACCGTCGTGTAGCAGACAACGTTTTCGGTAGAAGTTTTACAGATTTGTCATCGTTAATTAGTCTTCAATAACTGCCACCTTCGTGTCGATGCTGAAAAAGAGTTGTAGAATTCTAAGACAAACATGAAATAAGAAGTAGCTCCTAAGAAAGATCCTGTAACACACAATCCAGCTACGTTGAACGAATGCACAGGGTATGGTACGAAAATTGAAAGTTCATTTTTTTGTTGAATACGAGACTGAAGACCAATTTCAGTTCAATTTCAGTTTTCAATTTTTTTTTCAGTTCAGTACTATTTGTGAAGCTCCTTATCGATTTTATCTATGACATTTGATATTATGTACTCACGATGTTCTACAAAGCGCTCATGTCCACTGATACGGTTAGAGTTCTTCCAATCACTGAATCCAGATCTGAATTGGTTACTTAATAAATTGTGTCGAATAATTAACACGCCATACAATAAAAAGAATTGGTAGTTCTCGAATAAAGTGACCACTTTCATTTTTTGTACTCCCTATTTATCAGTCCTTAACAAATAAAAAATTTTGATAACTCTACTATGAGTTTCGTGGAATCCATTAGATTTTAAAAATATCAAATCCATTAACAATTTGTTGCGTAGGATTTTAATGATACAGTCAGCAGTCTTTTTTGAATATCAGCTATGTAGCAGATTGGGAAATATGATGAATAAGTGTTGATTTCCTCAATGTGTGCAATACTAGGCCCATAGGCGTACGGCCTTAATTTTTTTTCTAGGGGCGGCTCGCATTTTGCCTGAAAAATTTCCATGGTACCCGAATTTTTTGATGACGACATTATGAACTTAACATGGCTAGGAAATGAAAGATTTTGTTGCAACCATGCGCATATATTCATAGAGCATTATAAAATATATATATTTTTCACGCATATTCTAGAAAAAAATTAACTCTAACAAAACACTGAATATTTTGGCCATCACATAACAAATTTTTCGAG
The DNA here is from genome assembly GCA_023014485.1 of Bathynomus jamesi. Lineage (NCBI taxonomy): Eukaryota > Metazoa > Arthropoda > Malacostraca > Isopoda > Cirolanidae > Bathynomus > Bathynomus jamesi. The sequence goes on along the minus strand of JAJOZX010002680.1, from coordinate 98,751 downwards.
TGTTATGTTGGAGTAAACTTATTACAGGTGTCACGAGTACCCCAAAAATTAAATTACAACAAAATTTTTAAGAAATACATAAAGCAACAAATTTGTTTTTATAAGTTTAAATGCGATACGTTTATGCAACATTGCAGCCAAGCAAAAAAAGGGCATCATTTTCTGCCCGGGATCCCGATTGAGAAACCCTAGACACTAGACAGGGTCATGGCTAGTTTCAGCCGCAGCCTCCCGCCCTCCGTTATCATCATTAATATTAATATTACTAGTATTCAGTGTTGGGCGCATTACTTTTTTAAAGTAACAGCATTACCGTTACCGTTACTTGCAACTGAAAGTAACATCATTACCGCTACAGTTACTTCTATGGAAAAATAATGCGTTACAGTTACCGTTACTTTTATAATAAACTAGAAAATATAGTATTCCTCAATATAAGAATATGATATATTTACATCGCAATTATAAAAGAATTTCTGAATTTCGAGCAAATATTTAATTAAGGTCGGATATAAAATACAATGAAACAATACCTGATTTTAGAATTATACTTAAATAATAAACAATACAATTTAATAATTTTACCATTTGAAATAATATCAATAGATCGTAAGTAAAAAACTAAAAATGTAAAATAAAATTGCTCTTTGCATTAAGTATTACAAAAACGAAAATTATTGAACAGAATACCCTAAAATAAATCGTGAATAAAAAATTCCAAAATGCTTAAAGGATTAATGGATTATTCATGTAAGAAAACAATAGAAATCTTAACACTATTGCTGAATGTCTTTCAGGAAGACATTGATTGTTACATTTCAGAAAAACTAATTTTTCAAAAATGTCCTTTTTTGAGGACAATCTGTCCATATGTTGAATCACTCAGTGTCACGAGTGTTGTGTTCAAACACGTTTGCACACGTTTAGTGTGAAGCCATTTTCATTCATATACGTTTCCAAGTTGAGCATATAAGAAAGTAACGAGTAACGAATAATGACTGAAAATGGAATGAAAAGTAACGGAGTTACCAATTTCGTTACAATATAAATAAAATAACGACGTTGTGCGCTTTTTATTGAAGGTAAGAAGGTTCTTTTAACGTTAGTAAAAGTCCTATAATATTATATATATATTAATACGTATGGAGATTAGTGATGTAGCGGATGTCATTTTTTTCACATCCGCGGATGCGGATGCGGATGCGGATGCGGATGTCTACATTTTCGTTATTTTTTAGGATATATTCGAGATTTGTTGTGTTTAACGTATATAATAAGTTATTATATAGAGAGAGCTGTAGCTATAATGTAGTATAATTGATTAATTGTACAATAATTGCTGTACTTTTCCCTGAACATATAAATAATAGCAAGCATCTAACTAATATAGAAATCAATTAGTGAATTCGTCTGCAAATAAATTCGTTATATTTTGTTGAGTTTCAGTCACAATTAGAAACCATAATTGTGTTACCCGACCCTTTCCCCAACCTCCACCCTTATAGAAAGAGATCTTTAATTAGCTTGATAACTATTTATATTAAGTTTAAAGTTTTATTAGGCATATTTATAAATGAGTAATTAAAATAAAGTAAACTAAGATGTTCATCGTTTAATATTCAAACTTAATTATAGGAAGGTTATGCTTAAGGAACATTAATTTTTCTGCCTTTTCTGCTGCCAGTCTGTTTCTCTTTTCATCATATATTAATCCAGCACTGCTAAATAATCTCTCGCTTGGTACGCTTGTTGGAGGACGTGCTAAATGTTTCCTTGCAAGTTTACTCAAGTATGAATAGATATTCTGCGTATTTTTCCACCAACTAATAGGATTGTCACATGCAGCCAGGCGTTTTTCTTGGTGATAGCTCTCGATCATTTTTACTACATCTTTTGACATCGCGTCGGTCTCGTCATCGCTGCTTGACTCAAGAAACTGAGAGAGAGATTCTGTGATAGATTTGCTTGTTGAAGGTGTTGGTTCTGTCACTGAACTTTTATTCTTTTGGTGGGTGGCGAAGCGACAGATTCAAGAGATTGAAGCTCTTCAACTGCTTTGCCAAGTGATGATTTAACTCGTTCTAATGTACTAGGTGAAAATAACTTAGCTTTGTAACGTGGATCTAAGTAGGTTGCAAGAGAGTAACTTCATACAAGAACAGCCTCTCGTCTTGTCGCTTGCATCACTTTTGCGCACAATGAACTAGTTCTATTATTATAGTAGAATTTGATAATTTCCGCTTATTAATGACGTTTTATCTCAACGGTCCACATCCGCACGACATCCGCAGTCCAAAGTGCGGATGCGGATGCGAGAAAATGTGCGGATGTTCCGCGGATGCGGATGCGAATGCGGATGTGACCTACATCACTAATGGAGATACGTATGGTAAAATGTACGGTTGAGAAAAATTAATTTATAGTAATGACTAATGAATAAGTATTTTTACACTGCGTTAGTAAATCTCTAAAAAAGTATATATAGTATGTAAAATTTGAATAATAGTTTTTATTCACTGATTGTAATATTGTCGTCGAATTAAATAACAATTGCGTATATTACATAGACAAAATATTTTATAGACAAAATAATTCATGGACAAGTATGTTTATTTTATAGACTAAATAATTCATAGATAAAATATTTTATAGATAAATAATTACATAGAGAAAAATTACTTCTATTGAAAATTCACAGAAAAAGGTTAAGTAAAATAAAATATTTTATATAACGTAATATTATATATTATATATTATAATATTATTATAATTAATATTATTTTGAATTAATTTTGCTATTTTGTTTGAATTAATATTTTTTAGTTTAGTTACATATTTTATACGATGATATTTTACTTTTTTTAGGTTCTTCTGTATTATCGTCAACTAGACAGCGTTCAGTTCTCTCTTACCAAGCATTCTCTACAACGTTTAAACTTCAACCATGGAGCACCAAGAAGAAGTTCTCGACATTGAGATCGCCTCTGTCTCAGGCACTTCTGAGTCTCAGTCTGACCAGAACTTGATAAAAATACAGTTAAATACCTATTTATTGTTGGATTTTGCATAAATAAACATTTTCTATGGGTTTTAAAGCTTTTTTCCTTGATTTTTTTAAATGTTAGTAAAGAAATAGTTATCGTTAACGGATTATCGTTAACTTCCGTTAACTTTGTAGTAAAATTATCGGATTATCGTTATCGGAGTTAAAAATTGGGGTTAACGGATTATCGTTATCGAAGTTAACTTTTTGGTTAACGGTGTCCACCACTGTATACGAATAAGCAAGACATATTGATCTCTTCTTATCTCTTTCATAAGCATATTATTCAGGTATATCTACTATACAAGCAGTTGCATATACTAATTTAGCGATTATATCACTACTTTCCGCAAATTCCATGCAGTTCTTTAAACTTTCTATACGGAAACTGCAAATAACTAATAGCAAAATGTGCCCCCCCATTGTGCCCCCTCCCCCCCTTTGGTTAGACGTATATACACCATTGAGGCCTACGGAGAGAATTTTTTGTGTAATTGAAGTGTTTTTTTTCTTAATTGGGGTTGTTCAACCTCCTTCGCAACATCTAAGGTCATATGACGGAGGGGACCTACAGCTTTACGTGGGACCTGAACCACGGGTCGCTACATAATCTGGGCGCGGAGGACGACGGTCTCCCATCCAACTATTACCCAGACCCAATGTCGCTTAACTTCGCTGATCTCCGGGAAGCGGTGTTACGACAATGGCCACGACGTAGCCCAATATTGAAGTGTGTGTATAATATATATATATATTATATAGAGTCCTGATCAAAAAAATTAGAAAAGGTGGTTTTTTGCCTTTTCTTTTGAATTTACCATCTGAATAACGAAAAATAACCAGTTTACAATATTTTGCCTAATGCTATTATGTCTTGGGAATCTATACAAACTGTGTAAGAAATAAAATCTTAAGTATTTTATCTACTGTCTCTGCTGAATTGAAAGTATATATATATGTATATATTTTTTTTTTTTCATACAGCAAATACAAGATCAGAGATGTGACAGAGCAATGAATATGAGCATTGATCCTTGATTCTCGCATGAGATGAGACCCAGCAAACAACAAAAAGAAAAATAGGAAGAGAGAGAGAGAGAGAGAGAGAGAGAGAGAGAGAGAGAGAGAGAATAACGATTCTTAGAAATCCAAAAACGCTTGTAAACAAAGAGAACTTGAGGTAATTTTATTTCGAAGGGAGACCTAATAAAAACTAAACCATAAAAGAACTCCCAATATATATATATATATATATATATATATATATATATATATATACAGGGTGGGCGGAAAGTAGCTCCCTAATTTAAATTACATATAAATTATGTATAAATTGTGATTGTATTGTTATATTGTTATGGTGTGTTCTCTAAAGTGGTACAATTGTAACGGTAATCTTTTTTTCTCTAAAGTGTTCTCTTTGTGTTCTCTAAAGTGGTACAATTGTAACGTTCTTTTTTTTTTTTTTATTTCAGATTGAAGGGTAACATGGCTGACCGTTTAACACTGCAGGAGCGTGCCCAGTTGGCGGCACGGTACGAAGTTTGGCAATCTGTCGTTCGAGTTCAAAGATGGTGGCGGGCCATTCACGGACCACGTGCCCAAGTGGACCCGAAAACAATCAAGAACTGCCACTCGAAGCTCATGACCACGGGGTCTGTGGCAGATGTTCGAAGATGTGGTCGCCCTTCGACATCCAGGGCCCGGAGACGGTGCAGGCAGTCCAGGAAATGTTCGCACGGAGTCCCGAAAGTCAACTCGCCAGGCAGCTCGGGAAAGTGGACTCTCCCGCTACTCAGTGCGAACTGTGCTGAAGAAGGAGCTGAACTGGCGTGCGTGGAAGCCGCATTACTGCCAATCTCTCTCGGACGAGGACTGCGACATTCGCATGGAGTTCGGGGAAATCATGCTGGCTTGGCATGAAGACTGGCCCCATCTCTTCCGCAACATCCTCTGGAGCGACGAGGCGGTGTTCCACGTCGGAGGCTTTGTCAACCGCCACAATTGCCACTACTGGGCAGGAGAGGATCCCATGGTTACCGCTGAAAAACGGCAGAATCGGTTCAGTGTAACGGTGTGGTGTGGTATGACCTCAGATCAGGTTGTGGGCCCGTTCCTTCTGCGCAACACCATGAATGCTGAGCGGTACCTTGCTATGTTGCGAAACGAGGTCTGGCCGGTTGTCAGCACATGGGAGAACATCGACGATCTGATATTTATGCAAGATGGCGCTCCTCCGCACTTCGCTCTTGTTGTCCGTGAGTGGCTGGATGCCCACTTCCCTGGGCGTTGGATGGGTCGTCGTGGTCCACATCAATGGCCAGCCAGGAGCCCCGACTTGACACCGTGCGACTTCTTTCTTTGGGGGTGGGTAAAGGAAGAAGTCTACCGCACCAAACCGAGGACATTGGAAGAACTGGAGGACCGAATTCGGGAAGTCATGTCCTCCATCCCGCCGGAGTTCCTGCTAAAGTCAGTGGACGCCATTCCTGGCGACTCCAGAAGCTGGTGGAAAGAGTTGGAGCCCACATTGAATTTTAGAGAAAACCTACCATGTATGCCTACCTTTTCATATTATTTCTTCTGAAATAAATGGATAATATACGTATTTTTTTACCAATCCAAAATAGGGAGCTACTTTCCGCCCACCCTGTATATATATATATATATATAATATTATATATATATATATATATATATATATATATATATATATATATATATATATATATATATATATATATATATATATATATATATTCGGGCTCCCCTCCTCCAAGTATAAAAGTTTTGGGAATTGTCTTACAGTGGTGGATTTAGTACGAATAGTATGGTTCTTTGCTTCTTGCTCTTTTTTTCCTTTTTTTAAGCCTCTTGTTTATACAGGGTGTCGTGTCCCATAAGTCCGGCATCATAGGAAAAATAATAAAAAAAGGCAAAACAAAAGCTTTTATTTACAGAACGTGCTCAATATGTCCATTGTTTTCAATACACAAATTCAGACGTGATACCCAGTCAGCAAGCACACGGTGAATGCTGTCAGGAGTAATGGTGTTACATGCCCCAATAATGCGCTGCCGCAAATGTTCAGCACTCCTAATTTTCTCTGCGTACACCAGCGCTTTCAAGTGGCCCCAGAGATAAAAATCTAGTGGCGTGAGATCTGGGCTTCTAGCTGGCCATTCCACAGGCCCTCGACATCCTATCCAATGACCAGGGAATTGTTGGTACAGGTATTCCCTTACTTGGGTGCTGTAATGTGCAGTAGCGCCGTCTTGCTGGAACCATGTTGCGAAATTTCCTTCTTCGTTCAAGACACTGGGAAATGCTTCTTCCTTGAGCATACGTAGGTAGGTGCCTCCAGTGACATGTTCATCGAAAAAGAGGGGGCCTATGATGCGATCCTTCCAAATGCCACACCATACCATCACCCGAGATGCACCTTGTTCCTTTGAAGAGGTATAATAGTGAGGGTTGTTTTGAGACCAGTAACGGGTGTTCTGTTGATTTACCTCACCATTTCCATAAAAAACAGCCTCGTCACTGAACAGAATGGTGGACGGGAAATTGGCATCCCGAGCATATTGTTCCGTAGCCCATTCACAAAATTCCATCCGCCGGTCGGGATCATCTTCGCTTAATTTCTGAAGTTTATATGGATGCCATTTGTGAGCCTGAAGAATGCGATGGATGCTACTTTTCGACACTCCTGTCTCGGCGGACAATCGCCGAAGAGACTTATTGGGACTTCTGTTAAAATGAGCCAGGAGAGCAGTCGCTGTATCATCGTCAGTGGACCTCCTTGAAGGTCCACTGCGTGGTTTATCTTCTATGGATCCTGTTTCCTTAAACTTTGCAACAAGTCTGCTAACACAACTCTGTGTTATTGACTCGCGGTCTGGATGCAGTCTGTTAAATTCAGCAGCGGCCTCTCTTTGACTCAGATTTCCTATGAGTAGAATTATCTGGATTCGTTCTTCCTTGCTCACAGACATTATGGCCTGTAGAAATAGAAAAATATGAATTTCTCCTATGATGCCGGACTTATGGGACACCCTGTATATATATGTGGACTACTTCTGAGAATATTTCTATGTTGATTTTCCCAAGGTAGTAGAAACAGTTCGAGTTCTTAGCCAACGCTTTTCTCTCTATATGTATTGTATATACATATTTATATACGTATATTGTGTCTCATCTACCCAATGAGCAGTCCAACATACTCTCAAACACACATTTCTCCCTCTATTTCTCACTACATATACATGCATCTTTTACACTACACAATCTATTCAAAATTTAAAAAAAAAATTATATTAAGAATAATATTTTTATTTTGGCTCTCTTCTTCTCTTTTTAGGGGTGGCGGGGTCGTTTCTGCGGGCGTTTGCCCTTAGCCCCTCAGTCCTGTATAAAAAGAATAATATAGTAGACCCCTATATTGAATTCAATTTGGGAAGCAACTTTCGTGTGCTTTAGCTTTAGTACCAATATTTATAAGCGTTTTGTTTACCGTGTTAGTCAATGATGATTTTCAATCGTTGCCTGTATTCGAATGTTCTTCGTTTTTGACACGTTTTATGAAGTCTTCCTTCGTTCCCAAACGCTGCTCTGATAAGGTTCATTTATTACTTCACAGTTAATGTGTTAATAACTTTAAGGGAAATAAAGCATATTCTAAGAACGACTTGCTTTCTTCGCTGGAAATTATTAAGTTTTATAAATGACTTCAGTAAAAAAGTTTTTAATTAAAAAGTTTGCAACCCATGGGAAATATACATTTACGAGTCCCTCGTGTGGGACAAGTACATTTTCTGTGGGCTGCTTAGAAGTCAAGCAAGCAGGCAAGCTGGATTTTGTATAATATGGCCATGAATTCTCATTGGATTTTCTCTCTTCGCCTTTCCTTATACTTTCTTCCCTTTCCGTTTACCCTCTTTTGCACCTATTTTCTTCAACATAAAGACAAAGCTTTCCTTTCTTGCGGAAGATGTGATGTGCTCACAGTTAATTAGTTTGAGAGTGGTAGCGCTACAGGTAATATATTCTCTCATCAGCTGCACGCATGCATTGTGTCACGACTGAAAAGACCCTAATTCTTGTAAATTTAATGAGGTTTTATGAACATTTATTTTGCCACTAAATTTCTTGCGAATTTCACTCTCCCAAGGGTGAGGGGAGCCTTTATTTTTTTAGCTCGTAATTACTTAAAGGGTCTCCCATCAAACACACGCATAAATCCTTTGAATATTTGAATTCAGAAATGGTTAAAGTTGTCAGTCACTGATGTCCATAATACTTGATTCCCTCAAACCCCCATTTTTGGTGTGTACATGTAAGTGCTTTGTACATGGCAACCTGAATGATTAATCAAAATTCAAAATTCAAAACTCAGAAAACTTTATTCCAAAAAAGAATACAGCCAACATAAAGTTTTAAAATATTTGTTAATATTTTTCTATACGCTTTACATACCTGATATGACATTGACATATTTACAGTATATTCCAATATGAATATGCCGTTCGAAGCAGGGAATCATTTTAGGCAAAATTAATAGGATTTAGTTTATTTATTACATAAGGGTAGTGATATGGCAAGTAATAATAATAATAATAAAAATAATAATACAGAACTGCCGTGACAAAACCAGAAGATTTTGCTCTTCCATTAAGGACCAAACGGCCAACCAGTTCAAGTATTTTTATACTACTACTACTACTATTATTATAATTATTATTATTCATAATGAATGGAGTCTTCTTTTCCAATTTCGTTCGTCTTCCGTTAATGCCCTTAATTTCCTAATTTCCATAATAAACTCTTTTTTTTTTCGAGAACCCAACTTTTAGACTTGGAATTTTACGATGCACTTAAAGTGATCATCCGCGCCCGTCACTCATATTAACGTTAGACAGAGTTAGACTAGAACAAAACCGTCTTCCTGTTTACAGCCTGATTCGTTAATAGTGCTTACATTTAATGATCATAAAGAAAATCTATTTCAGTTATTCTTACATACAGTGCAGTGGGATGTGACATGAATATATAACCTTGGTTTTGCTTCCGCCTGAATTGTTCAGTCTGACGAAGGTCAAACTTGTCACTCCACCTTAGTCCTACAGTTTAACGTGGAATCTGAACCACACCCCACCAGCAGCTAAGCGTCTTAACCACTAGGCTACCCAGGGTACTCATTTATCTACCAACTAATTTTTATTGTGTGGAAAGATGAACAGCTGGGTTTTGCTGCGCGCCGCCTGCCTTCACCGGGTCTCAATCCCGGGTCCGATGGATTCGTAGTCAGCGACGTTAACCACTACAGCAAAAATTCTCAAGTGTGTTCTGAAGTTATCGCAAAAGGTTAACTTTGTTATAGCTTCGAGTGTTCCTACGAACGTCTACAATACCTCGGAACGCCCGGAGTTTATCATAGATCGCTTACCTACATCAGCCATTCAGCTTCGCCAGCAGAAGCTTTCCACCTACGTTAGAACACATCATGAAGAACCTCTTTGTTCTCGCCCTCAGGGTTGGATTTTCTGTGTTCACCCGTAGAAGATAACCATTCGAAAACACTGACGAAGTTTCTTTTATACCTTCGTCAGTTATGACCGTGAAAAGAGTCTATAACTCTTTACATAGGCCTAACTCACTTGGCTTACAGTGTTTTACTTTGTCGTATTAGGCTACTTTGTTATGTAGCCCATACATTCATACAAACTCTCCGCCTAACCAAATAGGCTCTTTAAAGTGTTTCTAATACCGCGTATAGGACTTAATGTAGTACCGCATGTAGGCTTATTATTATTTATTCCGTGCCATATTTTACCATCCTAATTATTGCATTTTGATACCAGTGAGTCACTGTACATTTGTCCTCTGTGTAATTACTCTTAATTCTCGGCATTCAGTAATTGTAATACCTGCACATTTCAATACGAACTATCCTATTGTTAATCACTGTAAATAATTATCCTTTTATTTTTCCCTTATTAAACACAAACACGACGAAACCTATTAATCTCTTTTATTAATGGCATTTATTTATTTTGATTGAAAGATCATTGGTGACCCATAAACAATCTACGTATTTGACCTAATTACATTATTATAGGGCCTACTGTCAATTGGCCAATATATATACAGTATATATATATGTACAGTATGTATAAAATATACAATATGTCAATAATACATGTTTCAGAAACCTTAGACCAGTAAGGAGCAAAATATGTTTATTTCAGGTCAGACGTTTCGAACATTACTATTTCCATTTTCAGTATTAAAACGTATGAAAATGACAACAAAGTTAATATGTGCTAAAACTCGATAAAACCAAAGGTAGGACTAAAATTTAAGTTAATCTTACTTTTTAAAACAAACTCACTTAAAACAAAGCAAGTAGACAGGAGAGGAGTCGGAGTTTACGGTAGGTTGAAGGTTATAAATTAAAATTCAATGATTTTTTATTTTGCCAATATAAAGCCCTATACAGCGGTCACACTTATAAAAATAAACAATGGATGATTTTAGGTCTTTATTGCATTTGTCTTTGAATTTGAAAAGGGAGACAATGGTTTTATGGGGCTTGAAGATTATCCTCTTTTTATTTGTGGAAAAAAATATCTGACAATTTGAAGTTTTTTTTAATTATGGTGAATGAGTTATGTCCTGTGTATGGAAGAGGAAAAAGTTTCTTTTTCCACAGTTATTTTTCTTGTTTGGAGCACAATGGGCTTATTTAATTTTGAACCAGTGACTGAATTAACAAACCAATAGGATAACCATGAGATGCAAAGAATTTACGAAGAAATTCCATTTCTTTGTGTAATGAAAAATTACTAGAGAAGATTTTAAATGCGCAATATTGCAAGAATGGAAAAGAGATTTTGCTTAAATTTAGAAAGAGAAATTTGTGGTCAGACCTGTGAAAGTAGGTTTACGATATACAGTAGGGTGACAATAAAAATTGAAAGTTGGAGTTTTTTATTGGCCATTTGTTCAATGCTGCTACTACATGAGAAAACAATGTACTGTAAATATTAGGTCATTCAGATAATATTTAAGGGTGTCTCAAGTGAGGTAAATAATTCTCCTTATAACAAAAATTAATTATTCATTACCTAGTAAAAATAAATTAATATTTTTTTTAATTAATGTAAAAAACGTTAGTTTTAGTTCATAAGGTTTAAGTGCAGGCGTACTCCAATCGTAATAAGTAAATAATATATTTACTAAATATATTCCAGGGTGTCTTTCATTCAATTGTAGACCACCATTAATTCTTGCTTTTCCTCAAGCCATACCCCTTTTTCAATGTACCAGGCTGAGACTTCCTATGATCCTCAACACCTGCAAGAGATGTTGGCGCTGTTCTTCATTCTTCGTAATCTTTGTATTGAAGGCCTGGATCAAGGCAATTCCCCTCTCTGCCATGTCATTGACGACTTTTAGTCCTTCAACTATAGTCAAACCAGTCCTTGAAATCTTCGTCGTCCTGCCAGGTCTCTGGTTCCTTGGACAAGAAACCATCATTAATTTTTAGAAGTTCAAAGAGAAGCTTTGATCCTTTCAGGCAAAGTCCGAGAGCTGCTTTGTTGAAATGGAAGAACAGCAGGTATTGGGGCTCGCTTTGGAGGATCTTCAGCAGCTTCTTTTTCGAGGATTGATCGAGCGATATTCTTTTTCGTCGTTGCATTGATACCTTTATCAAAGAGTGCGAGACCAATCAAGTACTCGCTGAGGTACCATAAGTGACGACCGAGAACACTAAGGCAGGATGCTGAGATCTTTTTCATCGTGGTACTTTGCTAGGTCTTGAAGAAGCTTCAAATCGTTCGCGGGAGCAGATGAAGGACTGCTGGCCGTGAACCACGCGCTGACATATAACTCCAGGGCAAAAAATACAAATCGTTTTAAGCCAGACATTTCACGAGTTGTAAGCTGAACTGATGGGAAAGCAGCAGGATTTTTAATGATAAATTACTTTTGCCATCCAACGTGCTCGGTGAAGTGCTCCAGGTCGCCGAAACCTAAAGTTAGGTAAATTACCTCCAAGGATTGTAATCGACAACTCCAAGAATTCACGGTAATCATCCCTCGGCTGATGTTTTGTCAGATATAGATTCAGCAAGCGATCAGTTCTTCTCGATTCTCATTCAGACTCGATGGCAGGTCTGACAGGGTCTTGTACTTATCTTGGCAAATTGTATTCCACGTCTCTTTGAAGCGGGAGAATAGGAGGATATATATATATTTATATACTCGTATAATATTATCATAGGAAATCAATTCAGTTCCAAATTTATATAATTTAAACATCAAACTATGCCAACAATTAATGAAACTTTTCTAGAACAATTTCCAATAATAATATAATCAATGTATCAAAATAAAAAATATTACCTTAGATATCTTAAAAGAATCGGGAGAGAACTTCTAAGCGTTGTTTTCAGTCAGGCAGTCGTATGCAAAATGAACTTGAAGCACCAAAAGCTGATCATCCAAAGATTGATACACATCATATTATTTAACGATTTATTTATGAAAATTTTAATTTAATGAAATAAATTAATCGATTTGCATAATCTATAGTATGAAATAAAGGAAACAATTCTATTAAATTATATAATACACTTGCAATCTCGAAACATTTTTGTTTTTGAAGCGTTGTCGAAACTCGTTCATTCTTGAAATTTCTTCCGCGTGACAGTTTCATTCATGTGACTCGAGGCACCCCTAAATGCTTTCCGAATTCCATGAGATTTCGTCTACGGTGTTTCCTCATAGGGTGGCAGCTTTGGACAAATGGCCGGCAAATTGTTATGAATTTCAAATTTTATCCCTATAAGAAGTTGTCACCCTAATATACAGTCGTAGCAAACTTTTTATTTGTTTTCATGTGAGGATATCGAAGAATGATAACATGTCTCATCTACTTCGGTATCACATGTAAATTCAATATAGGGTGTTTCGAACTGAGAAAATGCGGAAAGTTAGACACACGAGTATAAAGTCAAAAATGCTTTCCAATGTTTCCTAATTCATGCATTTAGTTCAGTTAATAAAAAAATACAAACCTTTTAAGGTGTTAGATGTTTAAATAATCACTCGATATATATGACCTTGTTAACCTTGTTTGGGTTCCGTGCGTCGGTCTTTCTTCACACGAAGATCAAGCTGCTGGCCCCGCCTCTAGTCCTGGCTTGATGGAGGAGTGAGTTGCTCTCTTGCGCTCTCCACCGTACATACCCAGATACACCCAGCTCATCTGGTACCGTTCTGAGCCAGGCATCTAGTCTTCTCTTGAAGACTTCAACTTTGACCCCTGTAATGTTTCTGAGGTCCTTTGGAAGCTGGTTGAAAATTCTTGCGCCCCCTGACAACCAAGCTATTTTCCTTCAGAGGAGGAGGTCCCTCGTCGGGCCTTTAATTTGGAAACACGTTACACTACACATTCTGCCTTTCCTATTTTCCAGCGTTGTCTGGATGGTAATTAAGTTTAGTTTGAGGTTTGGTACCAGTTAATTAATTAAATTAAAGAAGAGTAATTTTAATTAGAGAAAGCTTTCCCGTTGAAGTAATGAACAAAGCTTGAAATAATAATAATAATATAATAATAATAATAATAATAATAATAATAATAAACTTTACTAAATTAGAAATTCATAATTCAATGTTGTGAGACTTTCAAGATATTAGTTTAATTTAATTATTAAAATTCCATGAATAGATTTTGGGAACTTTTTAAGAAAGTTTAACTTTTGAAGGTACTGTCAATTTCTGTTTAAAAAAGGACGTTAAAACAAAGAAACATTGAATAGTAAATTAACAAAATTTAAATATTAATAAAGTGGGTTTAAAGTGCGAACCATCTGTCTATACCAGTGGTTCCCTACCTCGGGTCGTGACCCAAATCAGGATCGCGGGGGTCCTTAGTAGGGTCACGAAAGGTCACTATATTCACTATTTCTAAATTCAATTTATTTATATACATATTTCAATTTTATCATAAGCCTGAAGGTCGGAGGGTTTGTTGGTGACCAATTTAGGGTCGCTGGTCTAGACTCTCTGTTTTAATTGTATTTGTCTCATACTCCAAAAGGTGGATAGACGTATAGATGGATAGATACTGATAGATATACGCGTGTATAGATGGATAAATACTCATAAATAGGTAGATAGATAGACGGATAGTTTGACAGTTAAATTAACAAATACACATATAAAGATAAATAAATAAGTGGACAAGCTGTCGGAGGAAAGATAGATTAATGGATAGATAAAGTAGCTATTAAACAAATAAAATCCTGAATGGAAGCAGAGTATATGATTTCAAAGAGAGTTATATATATATATATATATATATATATATATATATATATATATATATAATATATACACACACACACAAATTATATACAAATGGAATAACTGCAGAAATTTTTTAGAAAATTAAAAACCCGCAAGAAAATACAGACTAAGATCCGAATAATGTTTTCAGCCCATATAATGCTGGGCACTTTTTTAAAACTGAATTAAATAACTTTAAAAACGATAAAAAGATTTAAAAAGACAACCAACAAACTAAGGTGGCTGGTTGTTACCCTTCAGCCAAGGAACAAACTTTAAAATATTAAGCGTAACTAGTAAGTGTTACTATTAAAATTACCAGTGTTTTTAATAAAGAAAGACCCCACTTTTTTTTCTATTATTATGGTCATTAATATGAGGAAGGACTTTGTAATCATTAAAGTTAATATTATGTTGTACAGACTGAACATGATTAAGTACTGGACTGTAAACTTGAGCTGTACTTACGGAGTACTTATGTTGGTAAATCCGCCTGTGAATGTCAGTACTTCCTCCAATATGCTTTTTAGGACAGTTATTACAAGGAACTGCATAAACTATGGCATCTTGGAATTTAATACTTTTGGTAATATGGGGTCGAATTATATTTTTAATTGTATTGTTATTTTCAATAACTCCATTTATTTCTTTAGGTAGAAGGTCATCAATTTCTGCCTTAACTGGAACAGGAAGCTTAAGAATATTTTCCCTTGTGAAGGTGTTATCTGTATTATAATTATAGAACCTCTTTCGAGCACCATAGCGAACTTTATTAATAAAGTCTGAGGTATAACCCAAATTTGCAAGCGCGTTCTTAATATACAAAATCTCTTCCCCCCCCCCCCCCCCCCCCCCCCAAAATATCGGGTGACAGATTCTGAATGTTCTCAAAAACAGATTCGAAACCACTCCACTTTTTGTACTTTGGGAATGACCTGAGGAAGCATGCAAGTATGAGACTGAATGAGTAGTCTTTCTGTAGTCTAAGAAAGGTAACTATTTATTGTTTTCTTTTTCATAAGTAAATTGAATAAAAGACTCCAAACTATTGAGACTCGCAAGTAAATTTTCAATATTAACATGTTTTTTCAATAATTGCAAAAGTATCATCAACATATCTAAAAAAATTAACTCCAGGAATCAAAAGGTAGGTCATTCTCCTCTCAAGAAACTCCATACATAAATTAGAGAGCACAGGAGATAAAGGTGAACCGAAATTTGAATAATAGGGCCATTTATAAAGTTTACAGCTCAAGTTTACAGTCCAGTATTTAATCATGTTCAGTCTGCACAACATAATATTAACTTTAATGATTACAAAGTCTTTGCTCATATTAATGACCATAATAATAATAAAAATAGTGGAGTCTTTCTTTATTAATTAAAAACACTGATAATTTTAATAGTAACAGAGTATCTTTTGATTTAAATGATTTTGCGCTTAATATTTTAAAGTTTGTTCCTTTGCTGAAGGGTGACAACCAATCACCTTAGTTTGTTGGTTATCTTTTTAAATTTTTTTATCGTTTTTATCAGTAATTCATTCGAACCAAAGTGGTTCGACCAGCGACCACTTTGGTTGTTCTATTTTCTTTCCAAACTGAAGAAGGGCACATTATATGGGCTGAAAACGTTATTCGGATCTTATTTTTGTATTTTTCTCGCGGGTTTTTAATTATTATATATATATATAAAACTTTGGAGTTTTCATTATTCTTTAAGCGAAAATCGTAATTACATTCCCTTGTTTGTAGGATTTACTTTTCATTAAAGCAAAGTATCACGGTGTCCTTAATTAAGTCACAGAAAACAAAAAAATGAGGTACTTTCGAAAGTATTCGATGAAGAACAGATGAAAATAGGATGAGAAGAGGAGTGAAATGAGGTATTGATGAAAATGTTTGATGAAAAAGAGAAGAAAATAGAATAAGAAATAAAGTACGTGAAAACGCAACTTGATCTCCAGTATCTGTGATGATGACTAAGATGCAATGAAGTGTTATCTCAAGCGTGGATAAACGAATTGTACCAAATTTATGGTCATGACGGTGGAGCAGAAGTGCAACGAATAGAACGGAATCGAATGGAACGGAACTGAATGCAATCAACCGAAACAAGCTTGAATGAGATAAAATCGAACCCCACAAATCCGCAAGTTTGTACGATAAAGGTTAATAATCATGACGGGACGACTGACAGTCTCCAGGATAGACAAACGAAAGGAGAAGAGACAGCAGGAATAGCGTACAGTAAATGCAGCTGAGTCAGATATTACGGCAGTAAAAAGACAACTGAAGGCATGACCAGAGAAAAATAATAAGTCCTTCCATGTGAGGAAGTAAGGAATGGATATAGATTGTGTAATAGTATTGTGGCTTCCCATTTCGACATTGGGAAGAGTGAGGAGTAGGGAGAGAAGGAGGTGAGGGGTTGAAGGGAAATTTTATATAATATATATAAATGTAAAAGACACTCTTCCGATGGACCTACTGAGGAAGAACGAGCCGGTTGTAGTTTGGCAATTTAATTGCTTTGATGGAAAACAGCAACGGATGGTATGACGCTAACGTCATTAACGGACTTGCGGAGCCTATGGACAAGTAGTGGTCTATATGCGCGTTATGGACCGCAACAAGTACCACTTCCTCAGATAAATTTGTTAATAGTGCCCACATTTAATGATCATAAAGAAAATCTATTTCAGATAGTTTTGTAATCTTTGCAACCACCTAGACGCATGCGCATTGTGGTTAAAATATTTTGCATTGTGACGCAGTTTACTTAGTGATCGTATTTATAGGCTATCTCGAAAAAAGGAGAAAACAAGTAGGTACTTGTAGGTCATCTCCCCCCCCCCCCACCACCACCAATTTTGACAGAATATTTTCGTTAAAACTAACGAAATATCACGACTTAACCTAACCAATTATCAAGGGCGTACAGTTGATCTATTATTATTATTAATTATAACATTGTTTCTGGAATAGTATTTACTATTTACTAATAGATCAACTGTACGCCCTTGATAATTGGTTAGGTTAAGTCGTGATATTTTCGTTAGTTTTAACGAAAATATTCTGTCAAAATTGGTGGGGGGGGAGATAACCTACAAGTACCAACAAGTATTATATTTGTGTATTTATTCATTTATTTCATGTAGGCTTAGGTCTTTTAAGTGCTTCTCATACATTTATTAATTTAATTTATTTGGCTAGGCCTTGGTTAGTAAAATCTTTCAAGATTAAGAACCAGCCTGTGACCCTGAACTTAACCTTAGACCTAGGCCTCTTGATATACAGTAGGCCTGCCATAGGTTCAATCTCTAAGTTAGACAGCCTATACTTGAGAAAAAAAAATGCTAAGTTAGAAATTAGTTTGGGTTAGAGCAATCGAAATGAATCCAGAAATGAGAAGTTAAATATTTGAAGAGAAATTAGCTGAATTAGATAAGTATTCACTTCAAAAGCTTCGACTTATAAGAGAACTAATTCGAGTATTTAAGACTGATAAATGGCTTTGATAATGTAAATTACAGGAAGTTATTTGGTACTTACGTATTAACGGGGGTCCACCACATGTTGAGGATTGGTTAGGCTTAAGTTGTAATATTTTCGTTAGTTGAAAATTTCTAATACATCATATTTTTTAAATAGCAATATTTTTTAAATATTTACAATGATTTATATTTCAAATATTTACAATGATTAATACATGTTACACATTAGGCTTGCAAAAAAGAGACCGCATCTTCTTCACTTTTTGGTAGATCCCAAATTTTCATCATGAATAAGCCTAAGAAAATTAATGTTTTTCAGAAAATTGTATAAAAAAATATTTTTAAAAATATTGCTAATTAAAAAATATGATGTATTAGAAATTTTCAACTAACGAAATATTACAACTTAACCTAACCAATCATCAATATAATATGTGGTGAACCCCCGTTAATACGTAAGTACCAATTATTTGATAGGGATACAGAGGCAATTACAAGAAGAAATCGATATAAACTGAAGTCAAAATTTTAAGAGAAATGCTGTAAAGTAATCCTTTTCATACAAACTTAAACTTAGACTTAACCTTAAACTTTCATGCATTATATTTGGGTGCTACTGTAGTATGCGGTCTACCTACGATTGGTTAGGTTTAATCATGATATTTTCGTTAAAACTAACGAAAATATCATGACTAAACCTAACCAATCGTCAAGGGCGAGTGACAATGGGATGTAAACAAACAATTAGTAAACAAGATAAGAAGCTATAATTAAAAGGTAGACCGCCGAATCGTAGGTAGACCGCATACTACAGTAGCACCGATATTTGATTGTTAGATAATTCATCAACTATTTCTTTAGGCATTTCGGGTTAGTCTTTTCAAATGTTTAAAAAACTGGACAATTTAGTCATTTCAAGTGACTTACTGAAATGTCTAACGAATATTTAACTAATGAGAAATGTTTAATACGTTAGAGGTTTCAGAATTTACCAAATTAGGACAATGAAACATCTTACGAAGCGTCTACGGCTCTTTTCCGTTCTACACCAGCAACAAAAAATGAAATTATTATTATTTTCTACTGTAGTTTTACTTGCTGAATTCAATAATATATATCTTATTTTGAAGAAATTAATAACAAAAGAGTTATAGTCCGTTTATTTTATTTAAAAGTAGAGATTGCATTTAAGATTTCAATAAAAATGTCCTTTCCTTTTTGTCTTCTCCTCCATAGAAATTCACATAAATAAGAATCTATCATATTTCTAGATGTTCCCCAATGTCTCTTGTTCCTTTGTTTAGCTAAAATTAAAGCACGAATACTTTCTCCAAAATAAAATATATATATTATTGAATTCAGCAAGTAAAACTACACTAGGAATTGTTGCTGGGGTAGAACGGAAAAGATCCGCGCCTACTTCTATTTAGAGTGCTCTCCAGCCTTAAAATGTTTTTTTATATTATTATTTTTTTTATGAACTGGTATTTTGGGGAAAACTGCCGAGCAGTTCTACCATTGGCATATATGAGATAGTTTATGTTTATGATAAAAAATAGTCGAACGTTTTTCTTTAATTATTGTAAGAAATTGAGGTATGTGGCAATTATTTATACCGGGTGTTCCACTTAAAACCGGCCCACTGGAGTACTCCAGCGTACTCCAGCGGGCCGGTTTTAAGTGGAACACCCGGTAGTAGAACCCCAATATACAGGATCTCTAATTCGTAAAAATTACGAGACTTTTAACCTTTCTAACATATTTAGAGAGATATCGGTACTTTCCTGTTATCCCGGACCCCAGACTTTTTGCCAGCTTGCCAGACTTCAATTTTGACACCGAATATTTTTGTTAAAACTAACGAAAATATCACTACTTAACCTAACCCTACCAACTAATTAGGCTAATTGTGTAGTAATATTTAATTAAAAATTAGAATGTTTGTTTATATTAAAATTATATTTAATTAGAATGTTTTGGTTATAAGAAATTAATAAAGATAATGATGTTTAACAAATGTAATTACGATAAATTATGGTTTGTTGATATTGAAATTATAAAATACGAATTGGCAACCAGGAGTGGGCCCAAGCGCGGAGGCTGTGGAAGTACCCTTCAGTCACTGGGCAGCGTCGCGTTTACGAAGGTGTCTTTTTGGGTGTTAGAATGTAATTGTGAATTTAGGCTATTCTTTTGTGTCTCTCTCGGCTTAAGTATTATAATTAAATTTCCCCTCGCATTACCCCGTTTAACTAAGTCTGTTTCGGCAATAATAAAGTAGTAAAAAGTGTAATGAAGATTATAATTAACCCCAGTCTCCCTTTGCATTGTTAACGGTTTTCGACTCGGCCGGCTACCATATTTTTATACAGTACGCGAAAAGCGAGTGAAAAGCGTGTAAAGAGAATGAATAATGGTAGAAGAGAAATGGAAGTAAATAAAGAAATATTAATTATAATAATGGATAAACATATTTACTACAATTGAATGCCCGGTTAGGTAAACTGTATGCCCTTGATAATTGGTTAGGTTAAGTCGTGATATTTTCGTTAGTTTCAACGAAAATATTCTGTATCAAAATTGAAGTCTCGCAACTGGCAAAAAGTCTGCGGTCCGGGATAACAGGAAAGTACCGAGATATCATTAAACTATTTGGATCACCTGAAAATCAGGGCCTCCAGCCTTCTTTAGTTAGCCTTATAAGGCTAACTAACCAAAATATCACGACCTAACCTAACCAATCGTTAGGTCAACTGTACTCCCTTGACGATTGGTTAGGTTAGGTCGTAATATTTTCGTTAGTTAGCCTTATAAAACTAACTAAAGAAGGCTGGGGTCCCTGATCTTCAGGTGATCCAAACTATTTTCCGAAAGATGATGTATTAACATACACACAATACATTCAAAATGTTAAAATTTAGAGTAGCGGATCCAAGGGGGTGTCACCATGCGCACGTGACCCCCCCCCTGTCGGTTTCACAAACAATTTTTTTACATGTTCTAAGCTAAAGATAAAAGAAATGGAAGATGAATTGAGGAAAAATCATCTCTAGAATGCAGGATTTTGCACCATTTTTACAAAGTTTTTTAGGGGGAGCATGCCCCGGACTCCCATAGCCTTCTTTGCGACTTCGCCGCTCAGTTTCCATGCAGTGGTGACGCTCCCCAAATAAATTTCTGCACCCGCCCCTGATTTACACTTACAAACAATTACAATTTCCTTTTGCACCAAAATATCTAAAAAAAAATGTCTGCTTCCACGAATTTTTCTCACAAAAACAATTTCTCAGTTAATTTCAGAACGTGGCAAAAATATCTGCCTATCGAACAGCTGTTTAAATAAAACAGTGTTCAGTCTATTCCTTATTATAGGTCTGTGAGTTCTACAGTATCTCTTCAAATTAGGTACAGGAGAAATAAGTCATTATCAAATATGTTATTACGTTTGTTATGTCAGAATTGACTTTAAAGTAAATATTTATTTATCTATTTTTTTGTACTGTACAATATCGTGCAGTATACCCAACAATCATATGGTACCATGTAATGTTATACAAATGCCGCAATGTTATCTGATATAGGAATTAAATTATTACTCTTACATAAATTATACAAGTTAACCTTGGTTAACCTTGATTTTGCTTCCGCCCGAATTGTTCATTCTGACGAACGTCAAGCTTGTCACTCCATCTTAGATGCTTAGTTTACTTTATAAATTTTATACAGATGAGAAAGTAGTACACGTACAATAATTAATCCGATAGTGGAATCCGTCTTCGTGATATAACAATAAGTCTAGCTATTGAAGTAAGCATTCCAGTTCATTTTAGAACACAATTTATATAGTATCAATTTTATGATACATCGAGATTGAGGTGGTAATTCTTTCGCTTGGACACCGCGAGAATGTTGAATTTGCAACATTCCGCTAAAGTGCCCATTGATCAGCAGGATGTGAAGACCGACCTAGGTGTGTACACTGTACACAAGTACGTTATTTTTATTATTATTATTCTTATTCTTATTATTATTATTATTATTATTATTGTTCCTTATGGTTCTATTATGCTCGTGCCGTTTACATACACACACACACACACACACACACACACACACACATATATATATATATATATTCAGTGGCGTGCTGTCCATGGAAGCAAGGGAAGCAATGCTTCCCTATTCAAAGAAAGAAGAAAATGCTGTATTATACTTTAAAGTTTAAACAGTTCAATATGTGTTAATAATTTGTACAAAATCATTTTATTATACTATTTATAGCATTTGATTGGTAATCAGGTGGATACATAGTATATACATTGGTTGCCGTTCGTGCAAGAACCTTTAAGAAAGCCGACGCAAAAAATCTCGAGTTGGACAACAATTGCCGAAATGCATCCGTTTTCCCAATGACTTTCGCTTTTTTTTTACTGTTACAAATTGTTTCTTTCCATTCTAAAAACTCATTTAATGTTTAATAATGTAGTATTTATTGAATACAACAAGTTTCATATATAGTTTTTCTACTAAAAAATTCCATGGCCATGTTAAGCGAAAAAGAATATATATTTATCGTTATTTTATCCTTCCCTATGTCAAAAAGGAAGCAATTTAGATTTCGCTGTCCAGATCTTATAGTTAATTTTCTTGAAATATCTGGCAACTTATATGTGCTGTCTGCTGTCATTCTCTCATTTAAAGCGAATACATAACTACGCTAGAAATGCGCAAGGGGAAGAAAGGCTTGCAAGTTTAGCTTTAATCTCAATTGAGAAAAAGCTTCTTAAGGATATGAAAACCGATGCCTTTTACGAAGAAATAATAGATATATTTAATAAAAAAGAAAGAAGAATAGAATTAACCTATAAGTAAAGTAAGTAGATGATTATATGTGTTTTGTTTTTATTATATACGAGTATTTTAAAGTTTTATTTTTATTTTATATAATCTTTGTTGTTTTTGCTTGAATTGCTTCCCCTTGACGAAAAATCACCGCACGCCACTGATATATATATATACTCTATTTGGAGTACGCGATCCAATTTTGGAATCCGCATATGCGAAAAGATATAGACAAAATCGAAAGAGTTCAAAGGCGAGCAACTGAGATGATTCCGTCGCTTAGGTCGAAGTCGTACGAGGATAGCCTTAAGTAGTTAAAATTGACTACACTCGAGACTAGGAGGCTAAGGGGTGAGCTAATCCAGGTTTTTAAAATTATGAATGGGTTCGATAACGTAGATAGAGGTAGCTTTTTTCGAAACATCTCAATATAATAGGACTAGAAATAACGGGTGCAAGTTGACAAGAAGAAAGTTCGAGACAGCAGTGGCCAAAAACTTTTTTACGCATAGAATAATAAATAGCTGGAATAGTTTGCCGGTAGAAGTAATTAGTAACACGTCTATAAACATGTTTAAAAATCGATTCGACGCATATGTTGATAGATTGGGTATAGTTTAAGGTAGTGAAATTAAGGCTTTGTGGTTCGGAACCCACGTAAAATTGTAGGTCCTCTCCGCCACCACGGAGGACATGCACAGTACACAATTACGCACACAGTTAGGTAGACCAGCCATGAGTGGACCCTAGAGTCTTTGTTGGTCTGAAACATTATAACATTATAACATTATATGCATAAGTAAGTATTTTAAGAATAGACCCAGTGTTATACATTATATGTGGATTTTCAATCAAACTTCAGGGGGGGATTGGCAACGGCCCACACTTGTTCCCTTCTCTCGACGTCCATATACACACACACACACACACACTTCTTACAGTATGTCCTATACATGTATAAAGAGACCAATAATGGTATTATTATTATTATTATTATTATTATTATTATTATTAACTGAGATTACGCATGGGAATGTAAAAGAACAAAGATTAAGTGTGAAAACATGGAAAAGAATGCAGAGTTTGAAGAATAATTGGATTTCACTGTTAAGTGTCTCGGCTTAAAAAGAATAAACAAAGAAATAGTTTACTTTCATCTTTCATTTACAAAATGTTAAAGTAATTAGAAAGAGAACTTAATTATTTTTAATAGAATTATTAATCTTTTTTATAATTCTGCTAATGCAATTAAATTTCATGACATTTTAGTCAAAGTTTTTGAATTCTAATTGTTTTGAAGTTTATTAGCCATACTAAAAATTATTCTTGGATGGAATTATTTTAGTGCTCTCCTGAAAAAGGGGGAAAAAAAAGATGCTTACGGTATATGGTGTCTCTTTGGTTTATATGAATGCGAATGAAAGTAGTGTTCAATATGAAGCAGCTATTAGACCATGTAAACAGGAAGAAGATTTCATTCGAGCGGCAAAAGCCTGTAAGGCTAACTTAAATAATAACAAAATTTTGGGGGGGAAATTTGTTAAGAAAGAAACGGGTGCTAAGAATGCCATCCCATCAACAACTGATGGAATGTCTCGGGAGGAAGAAATAGCTAAGTTTTGGAGAACTCGTTACTCATATATCTTACCAGCGTGGGGAGAATTAATCTTAATGTAGGCTGCAAAGGAACGTTATTAGGAGGGCTCAGTGAAAATACTGGGATTTAAGTGCTTGAAATTAAGAGTGTGATTAAAGAGCTAAACACAGGTTCCTCCCAAGGTATAGATGACATGTCGAATGAGAATTTAAAAATGTTAATGATATGATGAATCTTCATACCTGATTGTTGTTCTCAGCCATGCTTCATCACAGTTATAATCCTGCCGGGTTTATAAGGAAATATGTCACACTCCTTGTCAAAAATACATGCGGAGACATCCTATCCAGCGACAATTACAAACCGATTGTTGTTGCACTCTGCTTCTCGAAACTACACAGTACTTGAGAAACATTTGCTACACCTAGTAAATGATTATTTATGCAACTCCTAATCAGGTTGGTTTTAAAAGGTCCCATTCAACTGTATTTATGTTCAAAGAAGATTGTATTTAAATATACTGACAGTAATTCAGCTATTTATAGTTGCTTCTTGGATATAAGCAAAGCATATGATAGACTGAATTACAATATTCTATTTAGAAAATTAGAAAAAAAGGAATGTTCCATTGTATGTTTTAAATATATTGAAATTTTGGTACATCCACCAAACTTTTATGGTTAGCTGAGGCAATGTATTATCCGAATGTTTTGGCTCCTCATGCGGAGTTAGACAAAGCTCCTTAATTACTTCTCTTAATGAGGCAAGTGTGAAATGTTGTACAGATAACATGAGAATAAGTAACTTTGTCTATGTCTATACTGCTATTTTCATTACATGTATTTTTTATTTTTATTTTTTAGTTTTAGTTTTGCTTCGTTTTTATTACTACTTTTACTTGTTTCATTTCAGGTATTATTTTTATCTCTTTTTTTTTTGTAGTCCTATTCTTGTTTTGGCGTTGGGATGTGGCGACCCTACCACTCACCCCAAGGTACAGCTAGCTCCACTTCTCCTGCTTTACAGGAGGTGAGGAATTGGTCTGGTAGCCATCCTTTCCTCTTTCTCCCAACGAAGGGCAGCACTAGCTCCGGATTGCCTCTGGGCTGCTTTTGCCTTCTAATTCCAAGTTTTGTTGGAACACGAAGTTTTGCATAATGTAGGTAACTATGTATGTATATATGTATGTATTACAAAAGCGTTTGATAGAGTTTGGCACAAATCTTTAATTTCGAAACTGCCTTCCTTCGTTTCTATCCTTCTATATGTGCCTTCATCTCTAATTTCCTTTCTGGCTGAGCTATAGCTGCGGTTGTAGATGGCCACTGTTCTTCTCCTAAAGCTTTGAACAGTGGTATTCCTCAGGCAGGGGCGGACTGACAGCAACCTGGGCCCTCGGGCATAATGAGGTCCTGGGCCTCTTGAAATCCGATTTTTTTCATATTATAGTTCGATTAGACACTTGACCCAATTGAGAACACTCTCACTGTTTTATGATGACTGCGGGCCGGGGGCACCAGGCCCCCTAATGACCCGGGTTCTCGGTCCATGCCCGGTTGCCCGACCGCTTAGTCCGCCTCTGTCCTCAGGGTTCTCTCCTGTCACCCACTCTTTTCCTTTTATTTATTAATGATCTTTTAATTCGCACTTCCTGCCCTATTCACTCCTATGCTGATGATTCCACTCTTCACTTCTCCACCCGCTTTACAAAGCGTCCCTTTCAACAGTCACTCCATAATTCGCGTTGGACGGCAATGGAACACCTGACCTCTGATCTTCCCACTATCTCCGATTGGGGCAGAGAAAACCTAATGGTTTTCAATGCCTCAAAAACTCAGTTCCTCCATCTTTCTACTCGTCACAATCTTCCACATGACTATCCCCTTACCTTCAACAATAAACAACTCAATCCTTCCTCTTCTCTTAACATTCTTGGCGTTTTCTTTTCCTGGAAAGATCACATATACTCTCTTTCCAAAACAGCATCTAAGAAGTTAGGTGTGCTGTACCGCCTCCGCAGTTTCTTCACCCCTGCTCAGTTGCTGTCTCTGTACAGGGATCTTGTCCGCTCGTGTACTGAGTATGCTTCTCATGTATGTGATGGCTCAACCCACACAGCCATACTTGACCGGGTGGAATCAAAGGCTTTTTGTCTCATCATTTCTTCGCCTCTTACTCACTGTCTTTAATCCCTCTCTCTTTGCCGCAGTGTTGCCTCACTCTCTCTGTACTATCGCTATTATAATGGACATTGCTCTTCTGAACTCTCTAACTGCATGCCTCCTCCTTTAAGGAGAGCACGCAGTACCAGACTTTCGACACATTCTCATTCCTTTTCTGTCCAACTCTCTAATGCAAAGGTTAATCGGTATTTTCAATCTTCCATCTACTCAACCGGTGAACTCTGGAACAATCTTCCTCAGTACATCTTTCCTCCTGTCTATTAACTGAAATCTTTGAAACGCAGTGTCTACGCATCTCGAAAACCCTGGACCTTGATTTTGGCTCTCTTCTTTTTCTATTGGGGGTGGGGCGCTTTTGCGGGCATTAGCCTTTGGCCCCTCTTTCCTGCATAGAAAAAGGAAGGAATATGTTTCCACTCTCCTCCTGTCCTCGTAGCCAGTCACGCATGGCTGGTGAAGGACTTTGCACAAGAACCTGTCCAACTGGCTCTTGAAATTATTCAGGTTGGTGCGATGGAAGTTCTTCAGTTCTTATGGAAGAACATTAAAAAGTTTTAGGTCTCGTATTCTGAGGGTATTTTCCATCCCCGTTTTCATGGTCTCACCGCAGCTGGGAGTACAGAATCTGCCTCTTCTCTCATTTCGGTGTGTTTCTATTTCCTTTCTAAGGTTAGGGACAGACCCTTTAATATTTCCTATACGTATATTATTGTGTACCATTTGCGTTTCTTTCCAGGGAGTAATGTTCCAGGGATTGTATTTGAGACTAGTAGGCTTCGTTTTTCGTTTCTTTTGTCTTAGACATAAAATTCATTTGTAGGGCTTCTATGTTTACAATGTCTCGTTTTCTGTATGGGCTTGTGAGTACTGAACAATACTCATTTATTGGTAGGACTAGACTCTTCCATACTTTTAGCATGATGTTTGCTTTTCTGCTATTGAAGCTCTACCAAATAATTTCCAATACTTCTCTAGCTGTTGTGATTTTAATGGTATAGTGCTCTCTAAATTCTGCATCCTTAACGTTATTACTCCAAGATTCCTGCCCGGTGGGTTTGTTTGGTGTAGTCTGTTTGGCTTGCAGTGTTTTGTACCCTTTATTCTGTAGCACCTTGTTGTTAACACATCTTATAAGTTAGAATTTTTCTATTGTTGAACTTCACATTGTTGGCTTTCGCTCACTTGAATAATATTTCAATGTCATTTTGTAATTTTTTATGTTACCTTTGCTTTATATTTCCTTGCATATCGTTTTGCATATCTTTGTGTTATCCACGAAACACGACACAATACTTACCTTATGAACCTTATGTTGTTTCGTGCGTTGGTCTCTCTTCACACGGAGGTCAAGCTGGTGGCCCCGCCTCTAGGTCTGGCTTGGTGGAGGAGCGAGTTGCTTTCATGCGCTCTCCACTGTCACTAATATCTGCATAAATGTCTGCAATCCGCAGCAGTAAAGCAAATATTATGCTAAAATTAGGGAAGTGTTAGGACTATCATAACTGAGTATTACTCAGTACACAGAAGCACATCCAGAAACGAGACATTTTAAACGTAGAAGCCTCTACAACAGAGGAAACGAAAGATGAATCGCCTTTGTATTCCTCAAGTTTATTGCTATCATACTCATATTTTGCTTTTTTAAATTAAGGTATTTTATATTTCTACAACCGGTGTATATTTCCTGGGTCATGTATCTTTTCTTACGATTATAGATTAGGTGTTTGTATCGTTTGGTGTCAAGAGAGATTTACTTAGCAAGAGTTTGTGTTGCCTTTTTTTCGAGGCCTAGGGGGTGGGGGTCTTATATATTTTGGTTATAAGGCAGATTTCGTTAAATGCTTCTTTTTTTATGTCTGAAAAGTTTCAAATTTTTCATTTATGTCGTCTGTTCCTTCAAAAAATTCTGACCGATAATTTATTGGGTCTAATTTGTTTTTAAGTCCATAAATTTTCATTTATTTTTCTGGCTTTCATTTTTATACAATTTTTTCCGGAATTGTATGACTTTTATTTATTGCTTATTGGAAGATATCAGAAATACTCAGCCAGAGAATTCCTGTTGTATGATTTAGCGAACCTTTATTCCATATTCCATATGTAGTCACTGGCGTTGAGTGTTCTATGGTTGTATTTTCTAGCGTAGGCAGTGTAATATTTGGGCAGAAACCATGTTACCATTCTGTTTACCACAGTTGTTTTATGTATTATGTATTACATCATAAATGTCTTGTGTATTACATCATAAAATATTAGGATTAAAGTCTCCCAAGAGGGGTGTTCTATGTTGTTTTATTTTAATATACAGGGTGTCTCAGAAGTCGCGCACCATAGGCTTTATTCAGATTTACGAGGTTTAAGAGTCGAAATGGTTTATAAGTGATGTTTAATTACAATATATGTTCGATAATGTTGGGATAATAAAATTAATAGTATGTACAGTTAATCAAAAAGCTATCTTAAAACAACTAAATTAAATGAAACTTCATTAGTCAACGGTGTCTCAGAAGTCGTGCACCATTGGCTAATGTAGCTTCATTCACTTTAATTATTTTAAGATAACTTTTTGATTAACGGTACATACTAATCTTATAAGCTTAGTGATTTGTGTACATGGGATGGATTTGTCCACAAAAAATGTAATCCCTCCTCCTCTCTTTCTGTTACAATAGGTCTGACGGCATTTGTAATTCTTTATATCTTTAGTTGTAAATCTTTAGTTATTTCCTTATGCAAGTTTCCGTTAGGACTATACTAGAAAATTTTCATTATTGCAATATATATATACTATATGTAGCTCTTCAGAGTTTGCGAGTATCATAAATTTATCACTGTGATTTAGATGATTTGAACTTAACCCATTAATGCCATAACAATCACTCTCATAGCCAATAAGTGACAGATTAAAATAAATCTTCTTTAACTTCATGATTACTTCTTCAGGGTTCTACGTTGGTTGTAACACCGCTTCCCATTGATCAGCGAAGTTAAGCGACATTGGGTGTGGATAGTAGTTGGGTGGGAGACCATTCTCCGCGTTCAAGTTATGTTGGGACCCGTGGTTCAGATCCCACGTAAAGCTGTAGGTCTCTTTCGTCATATGACCTTAGAGGTTGCCAAGAGAAAATTGGAAAAAAAATTGGAGCTGGTCGCTTCAAATTAAATTTAAGACACTTTTTCTAAAAATTTAAGAATCATGAATCATGTTAAGGTCTTACAAAAGTAAGGCAGGCAATAAAAAAAAAACAAAAAAAAACTTACATGTGAGACACGTCCATGAAGGTATTTGTTATATTTGTATATTGTGTGGGTTCTGACGCGAGAATGTATGCTTATTTATTATACATGAATGAATCAATAAGCCTAAAACTTAAAAATAAAAAACAAACAAAAAATCCAAATGCGGTTAATGGTATGTATGGTGTAGCAGGAAAAAATCGAAGTGCATAGAGTCGAACTGTATGAGGTCGACTTACATAAGGTCAAACGCAGAATTTCCGAATATGCATAAATAAGGTCAAATAATTCGATCTTATGTACAGTAGGTCTCTTTAATTCATAAGCTACATTAGGTTAGGTTGGTTTGGCTACGCTAGGTTAGGTTAGGTTAGGTTTGATATTTTCACTTAAAATAGTGATTTTCAGTTCAAATATTAAAGAACTTTTTCATATTCATTAAAATCTTAAAAGCATGAACCGAACTTGAGTCGAACTCGAGTAATGTCAACATGCATAAGATCGAATGTCGACTTTATGAAATTCGATTTTGCGCGTGTAATTCAATTTAGACCACTAATATATATATATATATATATATATATATATATATATATATATATATGCTGTTCATAATTTAAAAAATCAACGCGACTGATATTATTATTATCAAGAAATTGAATAAGGTAGGGTTTCTTGTCATTGTGGATTGAGTGATTGATTATTTAGCCCCTCTGGCGTCTTAACATTGAGGCCATTACGCCGAATATAATTAATTAACTAACAATCAAACAACATAAAATGATGAGATTAAGGACAAACGGCTTAACGGAGAAGAAATGATGCCCATGGAATTAATGAGTGACGTTGGAATGTAAACAAAAAATGAAAGTTAAAATAATTACAAAAGAGAGAGTCCCGTTACCGTGGTGGTAGTACACGCTTTCCCCGAGCACCGAAGAGAGAAGAAAGGTCCCACCTTCGTCTCTGTGCGCAGAGATGACGCCGCTGCAAGTCTTCAGGACTAGGACACTACTGTACAGTAGACCAGCAAGTGTCGCACAGTCAAGGAGACGACACAGTCATCACAATAGGGTCGTGGGCCCCTCTCCATTAAAAATTGTGGGTAATACGAGTGTGGCTAATTCGAAAGCGACAATGGCTGTTTCCGCGAAGTCCAAAAGCATGAAGCTGTTGGAGAATGCTGTGCTTCTAAACAGTCTCGTAGGCTTTCTCGAGTTCGAAGTAGGGTGGCCAGACGTCCGGCTTTAGGGACAGTCCGCCTTTTGAGCACTCTGTCCTCCATCCGGAGCCACCTTGAGCCGGACGTTAATTTGTCTTCCTTTTTGGGGTCTGGCTAAAAAGAATTATATAAATTACTTCAGGTACACTTAAAATAATGGGTACTGAAGGCCATAATAACCGTTAACGTATTTTTATTATATGTAGTTGGCAACACTGCTGATAAGCCGCATTTGGTTTCAATTTCATGACTACGAGTCGGACAGTCAGTCTGTGCAAGGAGTAAAAATTAATATTCATTTCTTTCAGTTATATATATATAAAATGCTATATTTATATATTTATATATATATATATATATATATATATGATGAATAAAACCACGAAGGAAAGGAAACACAAAATGGTGCTCAAGCGCTTTCGTCTAATGACATCCTCAGGATGTCATTAGACGAAAGCGCTTGAGCACCATTTTGTGTTTCCTTTCCTTCGTGGTTTTATTCATCATAAATATTTTTCACTTGTTACCTTCGTGAAATAATTTTCATATATATATATATAATATATATATAATATATATATATATATTATATATATATACACAGACCGTGTATGGAACAAGGAACTCTTCTGGGATAATTAAATCCACTATAGTCCGAATAAGTAATGGTAAATGACAACTACCATAGTTTTTCTTTTTCATGATGCTAGCCCGACGCGGGGCTTCCTCACCAGCTATCTGCAAAGCAGACAGGATCCAGCTTTGGGACATGGATCTAGGGTTTAAAGCAGCCTAGCCCTGCTACATTTAGAACCTCAATATAAGCAAAAGACTCGCTGTCTTCACGTCAGATTGAATACATCAAAGAAAAAGGGGTAACTATTATATTTAGCCAAAAACCAAAACTTAAACCTCAACTGGCAGAATTGAGCGTCCACTTTTCAAGGCACATAACATGTCCGTTTCAAGATGGGAGAGTTCCTTGTTCCATGCACGGTCTGTGTGTATCATAAAAAACTCAGGGAACCATTCTGAGTTCATTCCCATATATATATATATATATATATATTATATATATGTTAACGTACGGCCACATACGCAGTGTTCTCCTTTTTGGAAATTTGGAAATGGCCACCCTAGTTCGAAGACGCAAGCACAATACTGTTTGGAGACAAAGGCTTCTCACTCGGACAACTCCAACAGGATCAGAATGTCAGTTGTAGAGCGCAACCCTCGGAAACCACACTGGGAAAGGAAGATGAAACCTCCTTTTTCCAGATATCAAACCAATCGAGCACTTACCATCTTCTCTAAAACCTTCAACAGGCACGAGGTTAAAGTGATGGGACAACAGTTCAACAGATTCAAGTGATCCTTTTTCGACTTGGGAAAAGGGAGGACCGTAGCCATCCTCCAACCTGAGAGAAGGACACCTTTCCGCCTAACCTTGTTAAGGAACAAACAGAAATTCCAAAACCTCTTGACAGAGATGGCAGAGTGTTATATATGAAATATCGTACGGGCCAGGAGATGTGTTGCTGCAGGAAGATTAATACTAGTTAAGTTCATAAAAATAGTTTAAATTTAAGTCAAAGTTTATTTTTAATTAAGCTTAGACTCTAGAAACTACAGTATACCAGTACTGTTGTGCAGTGCCTTGAATCACTGGTTACAATCGCGCGTTGTCATATACTCGAAATTGCTGTGTGCTTTTCAGCTGACTGCGATTAAGTCAACTCTCAGTATGATCGGACTGGGCACTTGGCTGACTAAAAGGAATGATAATGAACCTTTTTTTGGCGTACGCTATCCATAAGAATTTACCTTGATTTATAGTGAATGCATTTCACTCTTTTCAGGTCCTTTAACAGTGCTGAGTGCTGACCCATAAACAGGAAGCTCGTCTTGTCAACTGGATACAGCAATGGCAAGCAGTTGGTTACGGCCAATGGCAAGCATTGATTATGGAAAGTCAACAAACGAAATACCGTTTGTAGTCAAAAATATTTTGAATGATGCCAAGGCTGCAGAAGTTGATATTCTAGGTGATGAAAAAACGTTTATAAACAATCTTCCAAGTCATGGATAGATTTATAGATTTTTAGGAAGGTTTCCAGAATTAAGTGCACGGATTTCTGAGCACCTCGGAAGCAGAGAGCAAAGATAAATGAAGAAAGTATCAGAAGTTTGTTTAACATTCTTGATACTTATTTACAAAACGAGCACAATGTAACAGCTTGAGTTCCGTAAAAGTTCTGTAATTATGCTATATGCGAGTATTTCATGAACACCAGATATTTAGATAAAAAAGCTTTCTCTTTTTCAGTCTTTAGTAAAGAGTGTAAAAAGGCAGATGATAAACCGGAGAACGTTCAAAACAAGTTTTAGAGTCTCAGGCTTGGTGTGTTTTCAACCCAGCTAACGTTGATTATTCTAGAATAATAAAATCAAAACCATCAACTGATAGCACTATCCTTAAACCATCAGAGAAAACAAGTACAACAAGATGCCTCCGAATATTTGAAATGATACTGCCAGATAACTTTCACAAACCTAGAAACACGATTGGAAGAAGCTTATGACATTGCTGATAAAACTGAAGGCAAGTTTATAAGGCAATTAACGATATTGATGATAGTAAAGACAATTCCTTCCAACTCAAGAATCCTTGGAAAATCGGGCATCAGTGTAATGAACATGGAAGGAACTCTCTCCACCTCTAGAATCATGAATACACTAGGAGACAGTGCAACAGACACGCAACCAAGTCTTTCCACTTCCCAGACCATGACCACCTCAACGGATACACAATCAACTCCCTTCTCTCCTACGATTAAGAGCACAGTGGATAGCACTGGAAGGGATACGCAACACCCGAAATCGCACCATCACAAATTGAAACTACATCGTCTGGTGATAATACGACCATAAGAAAATTACAATTCAGCACATTTGAATTGTCTCCTTTCAGAAAATTGTTGGTAATTCCAGGAAAAAAAAGTTCCAGAAGCGGATAAAATTAAACAGAAAACTGACAAACCACCAGAAATAATGGAAAGGAATACATGGATTTCTTGAGGAAAAAGGAAGAAGAAAAAAAGAGGTTGAAGAATTAAAAAGAGTAGCAAGGAAATATGAAATAAAAACCCACTCTAATAGACAGAGTTTATTTCCACAACAGTTTCGATGCCCACTGGCATCCTCCTCGGGTGGATACAGAAAAACGAATGAACCAAAACAAGAGGGAAAAACAGTCCCTCTTGTTTTGGTTCATTCGTTTTTCTGTATCCACCCGAGGAGGATGCCAGTGGGCATCGAAACTGTTGTGGAAATAAACTCTGTCTATTAGAGTGGGTTTTTATTTTCATATTTTGACCTTCACGTAGAAAAAAAGTGAAGTTTTTTTGCATTTAGCAAAGAAATGAAGAAAGAGAACGGAAATTGGTATGAATGAGAAAGAGCAAGAGAAAACGAACAAGAAAAGAAAAACAAAACCGTGAATCGGAAAGCGAAAATGAAAAGGAGCCTACGTTGGAAAGCGAAGAAGATGTATCTGATATAGATTACGAATGAACATCCTTTGGATGGCTGGTGAGATCAGACTGCATTAATGAACGCGAACCACGAATTGGATGTTTAATATGCTCCAGGTGGTTCCACCGGGATTGTAATAACGCGTCAGGTCTTTCTTCCATGGTCATAGAGGACTTGAAATAGGAGTAGAAGCACTGCAACAAAACAATAATAATAATAATAATAATAATAATAATAAATGTCCATGTAAAACGAAGAGAAAAATCACCTGAGCTTCACCTGCTTTAATAATCATCAAAATTAATTTATTGTCTCAAATAAAGATTATATATATATTATACAGGGTGGCCCATAAGTCGTAATCGGTTATAATTAAAGCAAAAATACAAAAAAATTAAACAAATTAAGCAGTTTATAATAAGTTTAGAAATATTTATGGATTATTTAAAGTGCAAAATCTAACCATCTCGACGAATATTCTTTCCTTAGTAATCGATTACGTCAGTGTGGGGGCTCAACAACATGGATTTTCGCTCTAATTATAACCGATTGGGACTTATGGACTACCCTATTATACAGGGTCTATATATATATATATATATATATAGAGAGAGAGAGAGAGAGAGAGAGAGAGAGTATGGGCGATCTGAGAGGAGGGGAGGCAAGCATGACCTTCGTGAAATGAGAAATCATCGCACAGAACATGTGAAAGGTATACTATATATATATATATATATATTACCTATTCTTGTCCATTTTATTTTAATGTTCATCAGAGTTTCCGCGTTTTCTTTTTCGCTAAATCTCGCCACTCCAAAATCCTACTTTTACAATTACGTTGTTATTAATTTGAACTCCAGTTTATTGATTGTTTTATATTTGATTGTAAACTAACAAAAAAACTGGAATAAAGCTTTACGTGTACCGTAAGCTTAAAATGGAATAAAACTTAGAGAAGAATAATTATAAATAATAATGTTTTTATATACACGGAGTGGTGCATAATCCTTTGCGAGCGGGATGCAAACTTTACTGGATTGTCAAAGTTTGTTTGTTATATATGTTTTAATCGATAATGTCGATAGTGTCGTTGCCTCGTTGGAGATAGTGAAGAAGAACGTGTGGTAGACCGAATTCAAGCCTACTGAGAAACGATGGAAGTAGGTGCAACTTTCATCAATTGGAAATGGATCGCCCAAAACCTTCATTGTAGTGAAAGATGTGTGAATGACAATTGGATAAAGGAATACGACTCGTGCTTTACAAAATATGGCGAAGGCAGACCCGAAAAAGTGTCGCGGGAGAGCAAAGACATTGTGATTGAAAGCAGTGACAAAATGAGACAAAACTGCATTCAAGTTGCCAAAATCATATTGGAGAGGCGAAAGAAGGCTGTTGACCGGTCAACGATTCAACGATATCGCGCGATGCAAAGGTTGAAGCCTTTCCATATGATCCCAAAGCCAATGACATCCTCAGCAAGCACTGAGACATTATGATATTTATTTGCTGTCAAAATGATGCGAGTGATCAAGAAAGAATACGCTTCATGGGATGGCGCATATTATCGGCAGACTATTCTTGCAGAAAATGTCATTCCATTTCTTTCTCATTCACAAAATGTAACAAACAACTCGGAAGTAGTTTATCTTCATGATAGTGTCCCATGTCACCGTGCAAATGCCGCCCAGCAACTTCTGAGAGACTTTGAGATTGATTTCTTTGATCAAACTCAATGGCCGGGAAATTCCTCTGATCTGAACGTAGCAGAGCACTTTGGAGCGATTTTCAAGGAAAAAATGGAAAATGTGATGCTGCAGGAACTTCGTCCCAACTAATATGCTCAAAGGTCTTCCTTCAACAAATTCAAACTATCCTCCAAGAATTTGAACAAGAAAGAGATTTGTTTCAACGTTTGCTGAAATCATACCCTGAACGCCTGAGAGCTGTACGTGAGGGTAATGGCAAACATACGAAATATCGATACGTATTTGCATTCAGTTTGAATAAAGCTTTCAAATGGTATACTATTTTTTGTGTATCTTTGTTTACTTTGGTTTGTATCCCCTTAGTAAAAGGTAATACATTAGATACATTGTGCATAGCATAATGTTTCCTTTTGTTAAGATCTTCACATGTTATATGCTGAACAATTTGAAGCTTATATGGATAGAGCTGCAGCCGCTTGCGCACGACTCTATGCACAGTTGAACGAGAAATCTGCAGTTCGACACTGACACGACGGCTGGACTTTCTCGGGCTACTACCAAAGGCGCCGCGTATTCGTTCAACATCTTCTTCCGATCTTGTTCGCCCTCCAGAGTGTGTCTTTAGAACACTGCCAGTCTCCTCAAATTTCTTGGTCCATGCATATAGTTCTCTTCTGGTGGGTGGTTCCTTGTGAAAGGTTGTACGGAATCGCCGTTGCACCAGAGTAGGGGACTTCAACTCAGCCATCCATAACACACATTTCGCTTTTTCCTGTGGGGTAAACATAATTCAATCTGAAACAAACAAAAAACATTATGACAAAAACTTATGCTTATGGTGTAGTAACTGGCAAAGATTCAACATTCTCACATTAATACTTTAAAAATTACAGAGTTTCAAAGTTGTTTCATTTCGAATGGGACACCTGGTGTGTATATATATATATGTGTGTGTGTGTGTGTGTGTGTGTGTGTGTGTGTGTGTGTTCCAAAAACAATAGCCATCTTTTCACCAGGCCAACGAAACCACAATCTATACTATAATAAGAGAGCTGTCCGTCTGTCCGTCTGTCTGTCCGTCTGTCTGTCCGTCTGTCCGTCACACTTTCAGAAATTGTGAGAAAAAATTGTGAGAAAAAAATTCAGAATTGTAAAAAAAATTCAGAAATTGTATTACGGGCGGCAATGTCAAGCTCAAGATTTTCATGACTGTGTTCTTTTCTGTAGTTTAGCAATGGGGGAAGGGTGGGGGTGGGGGTAATGGGGGATGGGTGGGGTAATGGGGAGGGGTGGGGGTAATGGGGGAGGGGGTTAGCCCCCAAGTTGTATGAATGGGGGTGAGGAGGTTTTGGGAGATACCAGATTCAGAAATGTTGACACAATGTGAAGCTCAAAATTTTCACGGCTGGGTTCTTTTTTTGTAGTTTAGCCTGTCTAACCGTCAGCGAAGCGGCGGGCACTGTACTAGTTTTAAGGATAACTAAATGAAACAGAAATCATATTAAGCTCTTTATATTGTCCTTAAAATAAGTGGTAGTTTATTTAAATCGAATGGGTAGTCTTTTTACAAATTAAACTTTAACGATAGTTGTTAAAAAATAAACTTGACAATTCGAAAGTAGAAAAATTTGCTAAATTCATGTCACTGACCAGATATACTTTCAAGAACACTGTTCCGATTTCATTGCTCCAGGAGATTAGTCACCAAATAGCCTGGATTTGAATCCAGTTAACTATTTCATATCGGAACGTTTAGTTGACAGAGCTTACAAATATTGAAGATTACAGATATTGAAGATATCAATCAACTTCAAGAGTACATTTTAACAGCATGGAAAGAGATTGATCAAGACGCCATTTCTAAAGCAATTCGCCAGTGGCGCGCAAGGCTACAATTGGTCATTGATAACACTGGTATGCATCAATTTTGCTGTCAAGGGTTTTGTAGGTGATTCTTATAGAGGTTTTCCTGCTGATTTCGAATCTGCAATCCGTTTTTCTCAATCAGCTCAGGTTATCCGGCTATGGCCTCATAAGTAAAATAGAATTTTTCGTGATTTTGTCAAAGCGGAATTGGAACAGTAACATCTATCATCACTTGTTTCACTTGTATAATATCTTTTTTTACTTTTCAGGCATATAGATAAAATATTTCATAATGAATAGAGCGTGTAAAAATGATCCCAATAGATTCTGCTACATATGTGGGACGGTTACCATGCCAAATAACCAGTCCCAAATCACTAAATTTGTGAAGACAATGTATAGAGCATACTTTGGAATTAAGCTAGGGGACCAGGACAAAAATTTCGCCCCTCATACGTGCTGCAAGACGTGCATTGAAAATTTGAGAAGATGGAGCAAAGGCAGAGCGAAATCTTTGCCTTTTGGAATTCCCATGATTTGGAGAAGGAAAGGATCACGTGACAGATTGCTATTTCTGCATGACAAACCTCCAAGATGGGCTTATAAATTTATTTTTCTTAAATATTTTGAAATCCTCGTATGAAACGACATAATATTCACCATAATGTAATATTCACCATATATAGCATAATATTCACCATAATGGTAATCATACATTTACATATACATATTGTTATAGAAAATACATTTACACATACATATTGTTATACAAGTTACATTTACAATGATTGTATATTTTCTTTCTTTTTCATTCATATTGTCCCCGAAGGGACAATATGAATGAAAAAGAAAGAAAATATACAGACTCCATCGACCTATTTCATATCTTACAGACCGCAGCCTTCCCTCACGAGCCGCCACTGTCTGAATGCTTCTTCTATTTCATATGCAAGTTTTATATCCATGTTTCTGTGTTTCTATTTTCAGGAGTTAACAAGAAGAATAAACACATTGTTGTATACCCTGACATTCCTTCTGCTATGAGACCTGTACCCCATGGTCCTGGAATTCCAATACCCGACCCACCTCAAACCCTGGACTTCGATGATTCTGATGATGAATCAATGACCAATGCCAATGACCAGTCCCAGTCGTATATACCTCAAAATACCGCTTCAAATGAGCCGAGGCCTCTCAACCAGGCCAAACTTAATGATCTTACCAGGAATTTAGGACTTTCCAAATTAGCTGCCGAGATCTTGGGCTCACGACTTCGAGAGGACAACTTGCTGGCTCCGGGAACAACATTCTCCTGGTATAGGAAACGAGAGGAAGAATTCCGCAAGTTTTTTGCAGTGCACGAAAATACCTCTTCCTTAGTGTACTGCTGCAATGTTGAGGGGCTAATCGAATCCTTGGGCCTGCCATATAACGCATCAGACTGGAGGCTATTTATAGACTCGTCTAAACGAAGTTTGAAAGCAGTACTTCTCAACATTGGGAATAGGGTTGCATCAATCCCTGTAGCACATTCCGTACAACTTACTGAGAGCTACGATAACATAAAAATTTTACTGGATGCTCTCGTATACGACCAACATAACTGGAGGATCTGTGGAGATTTGAAGGTAATACTAATATCATAAGTAAACTATTGCTATTGACTATGTTGTTTTTCCAAAGGTTATTTGAGAGCGTATAAGAACACTTAACTTCCCCACAGAAGTGATACAGTCCAATGCATAGATTTTTTTATCTGATAGAACAAATTCTCTAAATTCTTTAAATATTTTCTTTTTTTTTTCAGATTGTGGCATTTGTATTGGGAATGCAAGGGGGATACACGAAATACCCATGTTTCCTCTGCAAATGGGATAGCCGAGCGGATGAGAAGCACTATGCACAGTGTGAATGGGCATCCAGAGAGAATTTTGAACCTGGGTCGCATAATGTCGTTTCAGTGCCCCTTGTACCACCAACAAAAATTTTTGCTCCCACCACTTCATATTAAGCTGGGCTTGATGAAAAATTTCATCAAATCAATGAATAAGGAGGGTTCAGCATTCCGATATCTCGAGAGTAAATTTCCTCATATATCTGATGCTAAACTAAATGCTGGGGTTTTTGATGATTCTCAAATTCGAACTTTGATCAAGGATACTCAGTTCGAAAACGCAATGACTCCAACTGAGAAGAATGCCTGGCAGGCATTCAAATCAGTTGTCACTGATTTTCTTGGCAAGCGTAGAAGTCCAGAATACGAGTCCGTTGTCGAAAACTTGATGGAAGCTTTCAAAGCTCATGGGTCGCGCATGTCCATAAAAATGCACTTTTTGTGGTCCCAGTTGGACTATTTTCCTGAAAATTGCGGGGATTATAGTGAGGAACAGGGTGAACGATTTCACCAAGATATCAAAATAATGGAAGAGAGGTACCAGGGAAACTGGGATATCAATATGCTGGCGGACTATTGCTGGTGTTTGAAGCGAGACGTGCCCGAAGAAAAACACAGACGGAAAGCCAAAAAAACTTCATTCCTTCCTCAATAAACTTTTTTCCATATTCATTGTATGAATAAAAG
Organism: Bathynomus jamesi; assembly: GCA_023014485.1. Lineage (NCBI taxonomy): Eukaryota > Metazoa > Arthropoda > Malacostraca > Isopoda > Cirolanidae > Bathynomus > Bathynomus jamesi. Next base: position 58,086 of record JAJOZX010002680.1, on the reverse strand, counting down.
TATTTATTCACACAATGTTTTCATTTTTCAAGAGTGTTCTTATAATATTACTCGTATCTACAGTGTTTAAGCTAAAAAAATCAATAAATTTGGGGATAAAATTGGACTTATAATAAATGGCCAATAGAGAAAAAACCTGACCTGATTGAGGAAAACCAATGTCATTTTCGAATTCAGCATGGTCGATTTATATAATATGAGTTGAAAAAACCCTCACAGCAGACAAAAAAATTTCATATGCATACCAGTGTAATAATGGAAAACACATCGAACACTAGTTACTACGTTAATATTCCATTCAACCTCTTTCTGTTCATTGTAAACTCCTTTAACGGTTCAGTAAAGTCTCTAATTACACTCCCTATCAACTTTATTTTGTAACAACTATTGTTTAAGTTGAATTTGTAAAGAAACTCTATCTCTCATTTTAAGTAGAATATAAAGGATTTTATATGATTTCTGTGTTTCATTTACCTATCCTTGGAATTGTGGTTTTGCTGGACCTGTTAAAAAGTATTTTTTGGGGGTATTTTAGAAGTCTTTTTACCTTAAAACTTCTGTTTTCCAGTCTTGTAAACTCATAAATTGAACTGTAAAGTTTAGTCATGATACAACGGACCATAATTTTTATATATAAAAAAAATTTGGTGTTTTTTTTTCGATGAATTATTTTTTGATAAAAATCTTTCATTTTTTTTTTTTTTTTTGTAAAAAAAAAAAATTTTTTTTTAAAATATCTGGAAAAGGTTCATTTATTCAGCCATCCGGTAACATATTTTGGATGATAAATTAAGGTTCGGGAATATGTGGCCACCAGCAACTGTCAAACCTCCAGGAGGATCAAAATTTATTTGGAGGTTTCATTTTCATACGAAAAAATACTTTCATAATCTCAGAAAAAGAAAAATAATTTAACTGAGAAAGAGTTTGAAGTAAACAATAATTAATAACAAAGAATATTGACATATGAATTAAAATAAATAAATAAAAAAACTATAATTTTGTGATTTTTTTTTTAGTTAGATACTGTGTCTGGCAACCAGCGAGTTATATATATAATATATATATATAATATATAAATATATATATATAATTATATATAGGGTGGGCGGAAAGTAGCTCCCTATTTGGATTGGTAAAAAAAATCATATTCATTCATTATTTCAGAAAAATAATATGAAAAGGTAGGCATACATGGTAGGTTTTCTCTAAAATTCAATGTGGGCTCCAACTCTTTCCACCAGCTTCTGGAGCCGCCCAGGAATGGCGTCCACTGACTTTAGCAGGAACTCCGGCGGGATGGAGGACATGACTTCCCGAATTCGGTCCTCCAGTTCTTCCAATGTCCTCGGTTTGGTGCGGTAGACTTCTTCCTTTACCCACCCCTAAAGAAAGAAGTCGCACGGTTACCGCTGAAAAACGGCAGAATCGGTTCAGTGTAACGGTGTGGTGTGGTATGACCTCAGATCAGGTTGTGGGCCCGTTCCTTCTGCGCAACACCATGAATGCTGAGCGGTACCTTGCTATGTTGCGAAACGAGGTCTGGCCGGTTGTCAGCACATGGGAAACATCGACGATCTGATATTTATGCAAGATGGCGCCCCTCCGCACTTCGCTCTTGTTGTCCGTGAGTGGCTGGATGCCCCTTCCCTGGGCGTTGGATGGGTCGTCGTGGTCCACATCAATGGCCAGCCAGGAGCCCCGACTTGACACCGTGCGACTTCTTTCTTTGGGGGTGGGTAAAGGAAGAAGTCTACCGCACCAAACCGAGGACATTGGAAGAACTGGAGGACCGAATTCGGGAAGTCATGTCCTCCATCCCGCCGGAGTTCCTGCTAAAGTCAGTGGACGCCATTCCTGGGCGGCTCCAGAAGCTGGTGGAAAGAGTTGGAGCCCACATTGAATTTTAGAGAAAACCTACCATGTATGCCTACCTTTTCATATTATTTCTTCTGAATAAATGGATAATATACGTATTTTTTTACCAATCCAAAATAGGGAGCTACTTTCCGCCCACCCTGTATATATATATATATATACACACACTAGCAGAGTCCCGCAAAACATTTGCGGTCAAATTAGTATCTTTATTGCAACATAACTTCTTTAAATACAGGATTTCTAGTTATTCTTTCACCAAAGACTTTGTCAGAATCAAAACTTACTCTAGAAAAAAAGCTACATAAGCTGTCCAGTGCCCATGCGTAAAAACAGGTTTAGGAATATAAATATGACACAAAAAATCTACGGTCAAATTAATATCTTTATCAAGGCAGCCCGAGAGCAATGCAGCAAAAATATCAAAGCGCTAGTGGCAATTGTAAGAAAATTTGGGAAACAGGATCTATTTATTGCGCTTACTTGTAATCCAACATGGACTGAAATCGATGAAAGCATTGAAGCTTATCAAAGACCAGAATATAGGCAAGATATTGTTGCAAGAGTTTTTCACATGAAACTAAACGAGATGCTTCATAATTTAACAATAAACTTTGGTTAGGTAAGGTTAGTAATTTTGTTATTCCTGTACAAAAATGCTTTCGAGTATATGTTTTATTGTTATATTTACTAGTACAGTTCCCGCCGCTTCGCTGACGGTTAGACAGGCTAAACTACAAAAAAAGAACCCAGCCGTGAAAATTTTGAGCTTCACATTGTGTCAACATTTCTGAATCTGGTATCTCCCAAAACCTCCTCACCCCCATTCATACAGTTTGGGGGCTAACCCCCTCCCCCATTACCCCCACCCCTCCCCATTACCCCCCCATCCCCGATTACCCCCACCCCCACCCTTCCCCCATTGCTAAACTACAGAAAAGAACACAGTCATGAAAATCTTGAGCTTGACATTGCTGCCCGTAATACAATTTCTGAATTTTTTTTACAATTTCTGAATTTTTTTTTCTCACAATTTCTGAAAGTGTGACGGACAGACGGACAGCTCTCTTATTATATTACTAGCAGAGATACCGGCGTTGCCGGGATGTAAGGGTGTGTCAAAATAATAAAAAGATGAACAAACTAAATGAACACATAAACACAAAGTTTGGTAATTGTTTTTATTCCTTGAAACATCAGACATTTTGTAGCACTTCATGTAAACATGTTACGTGTTTTTCCATTGGTGTCAAACATAAAGATTGCGAGGTTGTTCCAACTTTTTTGGGGCCATGTCACCATACAAAGTCATACTCAATGTCAAAATGCAAAAACTTATTCCTTAACTTATATTTTAAAAAGTTCTCGAAAATAATGATTTTAAGCTTTTTTTGTGTCAAATGCAAAAACTTATTCCTTAACCTAATATTTAAAAAAGTTTTCGAAAATAATGATTTTAGCTTTTTGTGTTAAATGAAAAAAACTTATTCCTTAACCTTATATTTTAAAAAGTTCTCGAAATTTTGAAACTTTTATGCACACCATTAGATTCCACTTAAATCCCGACTTTATGCCGTCATTCAAAACTAAACAAGATTTTAATGTATCATTTAACTAAATAAAACGTCTAGTCTACCTACCTACTGTACCTACCTACTGTACCTACCTACCTACCTACCTACTGTCTAGTCTACCTACCTACTGTACCTACCTACTGTACCTACCTACCTACCTACCTACTGTACCTACCTACTGTACCTACCTACCTACCACCTACCTACCTACCTACTGTACCTACCTACTGTACCTACCCATTTACTAAATAACTGGCTAGTCTACCTACCTACTGTACCTACCTACGTACCTACCTACCTACCTACTGTCTAGTCTACCTACCTACTGTACCTACCTACTACTGTACCTACCTACTGTACCTACCTACCTACCTACCTACCTACCTACCTACTCTACCTACTGTGCACACCATTAGATTCCCCGTGAAAAGTTATATCTGATTCACTACCTTAAACACTATTTGGTGCAGCCATATTCATTTAAATAGAGAACAAACAAACAGACAAACAGACAAACAAAACAAACTTCCTCTTTTATATAGATACTAGCTGAATTACCCGGCGTTGCACGGGTGAAAATTTAGATTTGAAATGTATAGATCAGTATTTTTTTCAGCAAATTATTCAGTAAGTAGACAAAAGCTGTGATGCGAGAAATAAAAAAACATTTAATCAAACAAAGCTTTATTTGAAATTAGAATTTACAATACTTCTTTATATACAACATTGCATGTTTTTCCAAAAGGAGAGTATACATAAAGATTGTTAGCTGTTCCTACTCTAGAGCATCCTACATACAGTTGACCATGAGAGAAGCAGTCTTCTTGTAATTGTAGCCCAACAACTTTCACTGTTTGTCCCTGTGATTTGTTGATCGACATGGCAAAACTTAATCTTACTGGAAATTGTAAGCGCCTAAACTGAAACTGCATCTCTGATGTTATTAGAGGTATCCTAGGAATAAAAGTATCTTCACCCTTGCCACAACCAGTTTGAATTTGTGCTTCAATGACATGAGGCTGTAATGCCTTTATTATTAATCTGGTACCATTGCAGAGCTTAGGCTGATCTAAATTTCGTAGAAGCATTATAGGAGCTCCAACTTTAAGTTGTTAGTTGGTGAGGAGGCAATCCTGGAAATTCCAAAGAATTTAGAAACTCCGTTGGATAGTTGACAACTTCATTTTGATCGATAACTGTATCAATTGATTTGTAAATATAAGGATCCCCTGGAATATTTTGGAGTAGTTGTTGGTTGATAGAATTAACTGTCACATTTTTCGGTGCCAATATTGCTCTTTCAAACAGCCAAGTAAAGTCTTTGTGGTGCTAACTAAAGTTAGTAAATACTTTTTCTGTTAATTCATTAACACTTTGGACCACTGCGCTGATTGTAGATATAATGACTTTGTTGTCAGAGTCCACAGGAACTTTTCCTTCGCCAAGCTGTAGCAAGTTCTGAGCAAATAGACCTGAATTGCTATCACCATAAATTCTTGCTCGCATGTTAGTTGTAAGCTTCAAGGTTTTAACATTGTGCCACAAACAGGAAGATTTAAGGCATGCTCGAATTTCATCAGCTTTTGTTCCCTTAGGTATAACTGGCCGAGTCTGGCGAAAATCTCCTGATAAGACAACAGTTACACCGCCCATCAATGTCTTCTGGTTTCTCACATCTTGTAGAGTTTTGTTCAGGGCCTCCAATGCTTTTTTATGGGCCATTGTACATTCATCCCAGACTATAAGTTCACATCTTTTAAAAACCTCTCCCATGCCAGAATTTTTAGTAATTTTACAAACAGCTTCATCATTAGTAGCTAAATCCAAAGGAAGTTTGAATGCAGAATGAGCTGTGCGACCTCCAGGCAACAGTGTAGCAGCTATACCAGAAGATGCTACTGCTACAGCAATTTTATTTTGCTTGCGAACTTTGGCCAGTAATAAATTTGTGAAAATGTTTATCCAGTACCACCAGGAGCATCCAAAAAGTAGATGCCTCCATTCTGCTGAGAGATACTATTCATTATAGTTGAATAAGCAGTTCTCTGATCAGGCAACAACTTGGGCTCATTTTCATTTACATATTCAGTTAAGTAGTTGATATCATATGATGTTTCTCTTATAAGCTCTGTAGCTAAATTGTTGACTTCTGTTCTATTGGTTTGTGGCCCAAATGAAGGTATTTGTTGTCCATCCATTGATGCTATTTTATCTTCTATGTCAATTAAGGCTCTGTTGTAGATTTCATCTGTGTAAACAACGTCAATATGCGGGTTGGCAAGTTGTGCTTGGTGCTTATAATCTTGTGCCAAATCATCTTTGTATTTGTTCCATAATTCTAAAGGGTTGCCCACATCACAGGTTTTTAGCAGAATTGCAAATAAATCTCTTAGCCGCTTTGGGGATTGGTATATGGCTGCTTCTCTTAAGGTGGCATCCCATTGACTATCATCTTCTAGCATTCCACGTTTGTAGCATGCCTCTCTAAATGTCGCACAAACATGACCATCAACTGTTCTATGATCATTAAAAGATCTAGGCCCTTTAACTTCATGCAGCAACATTCTTAAAAAGAAACACTCATGCTGGCTGGGATGAACAGTGTAAACTCTGCCTAAAGCACTGTCAAATCTTACATCTGGATGACCTTCAACTTCGCTTCCTCTCTTTCTTCTACTCCATTTTTTGTTGTTCCATGTGTAATAAGATGGTAACTGGCGATACAATAAAGTTTGAGCAAACACATCTTCTTGACATAGTTTAAAAAAAGCTGTAAGAGTAGTATCTCTAGGAGCAAGAGCTTGATGGGCAGCTGTTTCATTAGTAAAATAAACTCTGTCCATTTTCTAAATGAACTGCTAGTTGCTGTACTGCAGGATATCTTCCATGAAAGGGAAAGCTAAAAATTCTCCAAAAGGCTTCATTGCTGCTTAAGTAACGACCTTGTTGATAGTTAGTCACTTCATCAGGTACATTTTGTTGTTGTAGAGCAAACATAGCTGCATCGGATCCCTTGTTAACATACTTGCACACATACTTGATAGACTTGACAGAATTACAAAATTCTACATTAATATGAGCATTAAAAGTTTTAGTCAAGAGAGGGCAGTAAGGAACTATCCATCTATTATCAATTTCATTTCGTTTAATTCTCGTTGTAAAGCCTCCATCATCAGGTTTTCTTCTGCGATATGAAGGATAACCATCTTCTCCTGTTTGAGTGTCTTTTAAAAATGGTTTTGGGTAACGTTTCGTACATTTATTTTCTTTCATGCAAGGTGAATTGAAATTTAGAGAACCACATGGACCATGCACCATTTGAGTTTGAACTATTTCAAAGAGGTTTTTGTCTGTGTTAGGGTCCGGAAGTTCAGCTGAGATAACAGAATCAATTTGATTAGCTTGAATTTTGTTGGTCAGCCAAATCAAAATATGAGCATGAGGCAATCCTCTTTTTTGCCATTCAACAGTGTACATGTGGCATCTAACTGGGCCAAAAATGTTGGATTTTGTCATTAAATCCATCAGTTTTAATAATTTTAAGCGAAACACTCTGGCTGTGAGGTCATGTCTGTGAATGTATGTTTGTCCAGGTAGTAACTCATCCTGAATTTCCTTCCATTTAGCATTGCATATAAATGTTATAAATAGGTCAGGTCGACCATAAGTGCGAACATATGTCATTGCATCTTGAGTTTTTCATGCATGTAACGTGGGCTGCCTGTAAAAGTTGACGGAAGAATGCAAAGTTGGCCAAGCTCTCCTCCAGCTACATCATTGTTGATGCCATCTCTTAGATGTATATATGAATCACATCTTAATTCTCTCTGATGAGTTCTAATGTAACATAATCTTTCTGCTTCTATTTTTGCATACATATCAACAGCAAATTGATGAAAAAGGTTTCTAGCCAACAGAAGATGATTTAGTGAATTACTGTGAACCATAAATCTGTAAGCATAGAAGTCCATGCAGGAAACTGTTTTGCTAGAATGTACACCTGCTTGGAGAATTCCAAAGTGATATCCATCTTCTCCATAGACAAAGAGTAAAGGATATTGCAAAGCATCATAAGATCTATGGGTTTCATTGATGAATTGCAGAGTATTGTCTCGACTTTTAAGCACAATGTCTCTTTTGTCATGTTCTTAACCAGTAATGATCACAGCAACTTCATTGCATTCTGGGAGATTAAATCGTCTAGCATGTTCAGTAGGAGGTCTCTTGTCGGCATCAATGATGATTTTGTATTCTGTAGCAGGTACATTTTCTAGAGCATATTTAAAACTTTGAATGTAATTATTTGAAGCATGAAGCATGTCTTGAAGTTCAACAATTAGTTCCAATCTTGTTGCTGGGTTTCTATTGTATCTATTTTGTGCTTGATGTTGCAAATCTTCAACAAAGTACGGTACAATTGAAGATACCTTGGTTCTTCATGAGGTAATGTTTGTAGTGAACCTATTCTGTGATATATTTGACCTTGAACTTTAAATGTAGGCATGAATCCTCCTTCAATAATGATATTAGCTCCAAATGAGGTCATTTGAAATACAGAATTGTATGCTTGAATATTTTGTAAGAAGTGTTTAGATTCAGATGTAGTGCCTGTAAGTAGAGTTTTTCAAAGGTTCTGGAGGTTCCGAAAGCGCAGGTAATTGAACTTTTCCATTAGTACAACACATTCCTGGTGATTCTTTATCCCACTTTTTAGCACCAAACTTATCACATATTTTAGACATTGATCCAATAATAACCACTTTGTCAGATGCATAATTATATTGTGGATTATATAGTTAAAAGCACTTAAATTCCACTGCCAAGCATTGAATGCTCGAGATGGTGTTTGAGCTTGTCTTGTTCTTTGAGCCTGAAGTCGTACATCATGTTGCTCCTCTGTTTCTTGCTCTCTGTAAGTTATTTGTCTTAATTGTTGTGCTTGAAGTCTGATTTGACGTTGTTCAGAAGTTTCTTGTTGTCTATATCCAGCTTGCTTTGATGATTCTGCCTGAACTCTGGCTTGGTGCTGTTCAACAGTTTCTTGCTGTCTTTGAGTAGCCTGCTTTCAGCTTGAGCTCGAAGTCTAGCTTTACGTTGTTCCAAAGTCTCTTCCTGTATTTGAGCAGCCTGTCTTGCAGCTTGTGCTTGAAGTCTTTGATTGCGTTCTTCTTCTGTTTCAGCTGCTCTTTGTGCTTGAATTCTTTTAGCGGCAGAAGACTTTCCATATAAAGGGCGTTTCTTGGGTGGCATAATCACCTGTATCACTAAACAATAATTTGCAATTCACAAAGTTACTAAATCACTTATGAAACCATTTAGCACTGTCCTGGAAAATTTGCTCCGCTGGAATATTTGCTCCGCAAAGTTTACGAATGCCAGATTTTCACTAAATTCTTTAAAAATTTCTATTTTATGTTGCTCCGATGGAATATTTGCTCCGCAAAGTTTACGAATGCCAGATTTTCACTAAATTCTTTAAAAATTTCTATTTTATGTTTTGTATGTTTATTAAAAAAAATTTATTACAAAAAAATGACGCAATAATCATTAATTGTCAATTTCGTTATTAAATACTACATCAAATACAAAATAAATAGCACCATTAGATTCCTTGTAAAAAACTGATTATTATGAAGTTATTTTAAAATTTGTAAGTTCAACCGTTTGGTTTTCTATAGCGAACAACTAAACAAATAAACAAACTTCCTCTTTTATATATATATAATAGAGAAGAAGATAAGATAGAAGATAGAAGATAGAAGATACTAGTACAGTTCCCGTCGCTTCGCTGACGGTTAGACAGGCTAAACTACAAAAAAAAGAGCCAGCCGTGAAAATTTTGAGCTTCACATTGTGTCAACATTTCTGAATCTGGTATCTCCCAAACCTCCTCACCCCCATTCATACAACTTGGGGGCTAACCCCGTCACCCATTACCTCCTCACCCCCATTCATACAACTTGGGGGCTAACCCCGTCACCCATTACCCCCACCCATCCCCATTACCACACCCATCCCCCATTACCCCCACCCCCCAACCCTTCCCCAAGCCCAACCCTTCCGACCACCCCCCCTTCCCCAACCCCCCCTTCCGCCCACCTCCTCTTCCGCCCACCCCCACCCTTCCCCCCACCCACCCCCTTCCCCCACCCCCACCCTTCCGCCCACCCCCACCCTTCCCCCATTGCTAACTACAGAAAGAACACAGTCATGAAAATCTTGAGCTTCACATTGCCGCCTGTAATACAATTTCTGAATTTTTTTTACAATTTCTGAATTTTTTTCTCACAATTTTTTTCTCACAATTTCTGAAAGTGTGACGGACGGACAGACGGACAGACGGACGGACAGCTCTCTTATTATAATATAGATTATTAACCTAACATTTTTTCCTTCTATAAACTTTTTCTCTATCTGGCTTCATTAAAAGTTGCGCATGCGCACAAGCACCCAGTAAAGATTTTTCACCATATTCCGCATAAACAGACCAAATGATACATTTTTTCTTTTATGAACTTTTTCGCTCTCTGGCTTAGCTTAAAATTTGCGCATGCGCGCACGCGTTGTGCGAACGAAAAAATAAATATCCTTAGGATCCTCCCAAAACAGAGACCTTTCCAACGGTGTAATGAGGCTCATACAGAAGGACAGAAACTGCGTATTATTATATATATATATATATATATATATATATATATATATATAATATATATATATAAACAGGTGAATTTATTTTAACACAAGAAATAACAGATATTATCACAAAAAAATAGTTGATGACACTAAAATAGCCCCAACTATTATATCATACCACAACATTATTGAAATATTAACCAGTATGATGACAACATGAAAAAACTATAGAAAAAAAGCAAATTTAAAAATTTAATCTGAACTTCAAAGCTAAACAAACCGAAAGGTTTATTAAATCAAATATGGACAGAAAATGGACTGCAGAACCATCTTCAAGGATAGACACGAAAGAGATGCAAATAATCTTAAAGGAGATGTTGGAAATTTCTGGAAAAATATGCTCCGAAAAGTAACCAAGAGGAAAGAGAAATAATTTTGAAAACAAAAAAAAACCGGACAATATTCCGCAAGGAAAGAGAGCGACTGTAAAATTAAAGAATTGCAAAGACAACATACTAGTAAAGTGATCAAAGATAAATTGAATGGTATTAATCGGATGATACAAGCTCTATTTGAGAAACATTTAGAAAAAGAAGATGAAGATGTCGTAAAGGCAATCAAGAAAATTCCCAAATGATTCTATAGATTTTTGCAAAGAAAAACAAAAAAATTATCCGATTATCGGACCTTCAAGGAAGAAAATAATGCTCTAACTACGGGACTACAGGAGAAATACCAACATCCTGAAGAGAGCTAACATTGTTCTTATATATAAGGGAAAGGAAAGATCTCAAGCAGAGAACTATACACAAGTGTCACTGACATCTCATCTCCCAGAAATATTTGAAAGAATAGTTAGAGAATATTTACGATTTTTTGGATGCAAAAGAAAAATTCAGTAAGAACCACGTATTGATTCCACGTATTGATATTATAACAATATCATTGATAAACTCGTGAACAACGAAAATTATGATGCAATATGCGCAGATTTATTTTGCCAAGGCATTGGGCAATGGGCATATGTAATCATAGAAAAAGAGCACCTGAAATGAAGTACTGTATATGGGAACAACAGGCAAAAAGTAGGGAAATTGATTTATGACATCGAAAAGTAATTTTTTTCATTATTTTATTCATTTTGGCGACTGTAATAATGTTTTAAAAACAAAACCTTCTCATTAATAATTAATAATTTTTTATGCTACTTAGATTTGCAACTTTCTAGAGTAAGTTTTTTTCCAGAAACTGTGCACGTATAAATCGAACAATTATTTATTAATTAATACTAATATACAGTATACTTATATCATATTATACCGTTTTCTTTAAGTGTTAAAGTTGTCCATGAAATTTCTTTTAACTTCAGTGATTAATAATAATTTAGAATTTTATTATAATAATTTGATTTTTAATAATAATTTGATTATAACGAGGTGGGTTTAAAAAATTATTTTTCGTTATAACAGAATTAACACCTAATTAACTGTTTCACTAGGACTAAAATTACCTACAGTAACTCTTTGGCAAAATATTTACTCAACTTGTTTTAATTGTAGTTACATAGTCAAATACGAGCGTATTAAACAAACATTTATAGTTATTTTTTTTAATTTCAAAGAGTGTTTACAATGCTCGTTCTTTTACCACGTCAGGATATAAAGACAAAGTAAATAAAAGGCCTTTTGAACATCCCTTTTCCCCGAGCTTCTCCCCTTACATGATGGAGGCGCATTTAGGCTGACGTAAGAGCGAAGGAATCTCTCTACAAACTCAATTTTACACGGCTTAAGGGACTAATTTCTCGCTCGCTTCAACAAATAAACTTAAGACAATTTTCCATCTTGAGAAATTTCCAAATTTTTCCAATTTTTTTTCAGATTTCCCACATTCTTTACGTTAGGCGGCAAAATGTTACAAAATTACTTTAAAAGAAAAATCTCACCGTTGCATTTCCGTTCGTAGTAAATTTCGTGTTGAGGCCTCTCCCAAGGCCTTTTAGAAGCGAACTAACGAAGCCTCGTAAGTCGTAATAATTCACAATAAACATTCTTTTCTTTATTGGGTGCGTTTATGAATCCCTCACGAGGTGTGGTATGGACCCTTATTTGATTTCGTTCTTAGTTTGTAAACAACCGTTCGCTTTTTATTACCGTTTACCGCGTTCTTCATTATATTATATATACATACAGGAATACCTCGAAATTCGTCGTTAATTCGTTCCGGAATAACACGACCAAATACGAAACGACGAAATTCGAGGTAGATTATAACATGTTTCAATGAGAAAAGATTTTACTGTATTATGTTATTAAACAGGTTAATTGATCAAATTCTACTCGTTTTCCGACAAAATATAATAATATATTGCGTTGGTAAACAGTTGAATTTCCTGAATTTCGATCGTTTTTTTTCACATCTTTTCAAAAAACGACGAATCTGCGAATATGGACGACGGATTGGAAAACTGTAGGTAGTAAAAGATTGACGACGAATCTGCGAAACGATGAAATTCGAAACGATGAATTTCGAGGTATTCCTATATATATATATATATATATATATAATATATATATATATTATATATATATGAACAGAAGGATCAACACAACGGCAAACATTTTCATTTATTTGTACTTCAGACGTTTCGACAAATCTTTTGTCATCATCAGTGAATTAAGTCTTAAAACCTTAAAACTTTTGTTTTAAGGTTTTAAGACTTAATTCACTGATGATGACAAAAGATTTGTCGAAACGTCTGAAGTACAAATAAATGAAAATGTTTGCCGTTGTGTTGATCCTTCTGTTCATCTGTAAGCTCCGTTTCCCTAAGGAGAAGTCAATAGCTTTGATATATATATATATATATATATATATATATATATATATATATATATATATTATATATATATATATATATATATATTCTCTCTCACTTAGAGAGAATAATGGAAAATACTCGCATTTTCGGTGCTGTATTTTCTGATACCATTGATGGTTTTATATATTTTACTAAGCTGATGTGTAAATACATATAATATTAAGAACCTCTTCTACTTTAATATAGTGATATTGTTTTTTTCTATTCTTCCAGAATAAATAAAGAAAAATGGCATTTAGAAAAGATGTCACTGACTATGAAATTTACATGATAGTAGGAGCCCGTTTGGTTGGTGTCTCAGTGACATAAGTCAACGAGATTAACCAAGTATATCGAGGAATGTAAATACATGGAAATACATTGAATACATGGAAAGAAATAAAAAAAGCTACAACAAATACAAAATAGTGAGCGTAAGGCAATATGACAAAAGGTGAGAGAAGAACCTTATAACGTGTTACGTGAAGCGTGAACCAAAGGCACAAAAATGTGAATGAAATTGGGTTTGAACAGAATAATGGGGAACATTCTTGCGCTTATGTTGTGTAATTTTTCATTTTTTCTCTATGTATTCATAACCTTGAGGACCATTCCTTGAGATGCGTGGGTAATCTCGGCTACTTTTTTGTCACTGAAACACCAACCAAATGGACCCTCTACTATCATACCCTTTCAGGCCAGTGACATCTTTTCCAAACGTTATTTTTTTTTTATTTATTCTGTAAGAACAGTAAAAACCTATATGACCATATTAAAATAGATGTTTTCAAAATTATACGCATTTATATATGAATTTAGTAAAGCACATAACGCCATTAATCTATCAGAAAATAGAGTATGCACCGAAGATGAGAGTGTTTCCAGTATTTTGTCCAACCCATATATATATCCCCGCAAGGGGGTTCTAAGCTCGTGCTCTTGAGTGTTCTTTGTGCTCGTTTGTACGTGCTTGTTCCTGGAGGTTTCATGTGCGCCCTCCCGGCCCTAGCACCCAAGGATATGATGGGGCTCGACCCTGCAGTCCTTGTCATCCTTGGTCTTTTTCTACTTCGACTGTCCCTTCCACCCTTTCTTTTTCCTCTGTCTTTCCTCTCACTTTTTCTTTGTTTTTCCACCGAGATATGCCCGTTTAAATAGAGGCGATTCGGTTCTTCCCGAACTTAAAAAAAAATAAATAAATAAAAAAAAATATATATATATGTATAGAAACGACGTAAGTATAGAGGAGTGTTCTGCACACGAGGAAGAGAAATAACGAACAAATGAAAAATGAGTTGACCGCCCGGGAATCGAACCCAGGATCTTCCGATTGCCGGTCAGATATGCTACCACTACACCACGGGCCTCGATCAGTCAGAAGTCGTAATTCTCCTACATAGGGCAGAAACCAATGCCTTGAGAGGGCACCCTCGCAAATCGTGAATATGTACATTTAACTGCAATGACCACGCAGTATATTAATGTATAGAAACGACGTAAATATAGAGGAGTGTTCTGCACACGAGGAAGAGAAATAACGAACAAATGAAAAATGAGGTGACCGCCCGGGAATCGAACCCAGGATCTTCCGATTGCCGGTCAGATATGCTACCACTACACCACGGGCCTCGATCAGTCAGAAGTCGTAATTCTCCTACATAGGGCAGAAACCAATGCCTTGAGAGGGCACCCTCGCAAATCGTGAATATGTACATTTAACTGCAATGACCACGCAGTATATTAATGTATAGAAACGACGTAAGTATAGAGGAGTGTTCTGCACACGAGGAAGAGAAATAACGAACAAATGAAAAATGAGGTGACCGCCCGGGAATCGAACCCAGGATCTTCCGATTGACAGTCAGATATGCTACCACTACACCACGGGCCTCGATCAGTCAGAAGTCGTAATTCTCCTACATAGGGCAGAAACCAATGCCTTGAGAGGGCACCCTCGCAAATCGTGAATATGTACATTTAACTGCAATGACCACGCAGTTATTAATGTATAGAAACGACGTAAGTATAGAGGAGTGTTCTGCACACGAGGAAGAGAAATAACGAACAAATGAAAAATGAGGTGACCGCCCGGGAATCGAACCCAGGATCTTCCGATTGCCGGTCAGATATGCTACCACTACACCACGGGCCTCGATCAGTCAGAAGTCGTAATTCTCCTACATAGGGCAGAAACCAATGCCTTGAGAGGGCACCCTCGCAAATCGTGAATATGTACATTTAACTGCAATGACCACGCAGTATATTAATGTATAGAAACGACGTAAGTATAGAGGAGTGTTCTGCACACGAGGAAGAGAAATAACGAACAAATGAAAAATGAGGTGACCGCCCGGGAATCGAACCCAGGATCTTCCGATTGCCGGTCAGATATGCTACCACTACACCACGGGCCTCGATCAGTCAGAAGTCGTAATTCTCCTACATAGGGCAGAAACCAATGCCTTGAGAGGGCACCCTCGCAAATCGTGAATATGTACATTTAACTGCAATGACCACAGCAATCAAGTTCCCATTTTATAATTAAGTATCTAAAATATGCTAATTTCACTAAATACCTTTAATTTCACAATTTATCCTAAGTATCTTTACAATGAACCTTACTTATTTTCTACTAAATATTCATTTGATAATTTTTTCAAGATGTGTAAAATAATGATACAAATTTTGTAAATTCTTACTTTTTGTTTACTGTTACTGTCATTATTATTATGAATATTAGATAATTTATTATTATTATTATTATTATTATTATTATTATTACTTGCCATTTTTACTTCCCTTATTTAATAAATGAACTGAATCCCATTAATTTTGCCTAAAAAGCTTCCATGCTTCCAACGTCATATTCAGATTAAAATACTTTAAAAATATTGCATATCAGATATCAAAACTATACAGAAAAAAATGGTGGAAAATATTGTAAAATTTTATGTAAGTTGTATTCTTTTTCTGAATAAAGGTTTTGTTTGTTTGTTTGTTTGTTTTTGAATGAACATTTCACTACTCTCAGTTTGTTCAGTGAGAAAAGGTCCATAAATGACATATTCAAAATGGTAGTAGCCTTTATCAACAGTTCAAAAGAAAAGATATCTAAAGCGAGTAGATGAATAAGCATTTTTATTTAATTTCTTCCAAAATCCAGGAAAATCATTGAATTGCTTGATACCAATATTGACTTCATCGAGTTTGAACGAGATAGATGTAAGTGGACAAACGTAGAGTCATACAACTCTGACTGTGCAAAGAGGGGAGTTACCATCACCAATTCATTCAACAACTACATAACACGCAAGAAGATCAAAAACAGTTCGTGCTCCAAGCTGTTGAGAACCATCGCAAGACTGTTAAGAACATCAAAAAGGTTCCTTAAGAAATAATACTCATAGTGTGAGGAGGACCTGGATGTTGCATACAGTAACCAACGAAGGAAATTTCAAGAGTTGAAATTTTGAAAGAGTTGTTGTTTTTAAGACTTTCAAATTAAAAAAAAGTTCCACCCTAAAATTCAAACTCGCACGCACACACACACACACACACACACACACACACACACACACACATATATATATATATATATATATATATATATATATATATATTATCTTATGTCACGTTTTGGAAAGAAAGAGCGAGATAGATACATGACAGTAAACAGTAAAAGGTTACTTTTGGAAATAACTTCTTTTACCCTTTGTCGGCTCTTTGAATTTTTCTTTCATCTTTTTTCCGACTTTTATTTTAGCTAAAAATGGAAATGTAAACAACTTGATGGGGATAAACGAGACATTTCGATAAAAATCAGCTGAACTGAATGTGGGTTACGTCCTTATTAAACATATTAAGGGTGTTATTACAGACACGTTCGCTCTTTTCATTCCGAGAATGCTAAAAATGCATAATAAAATGTCCCAAAATAGTACTATGTATTATATATGTTTATACGAAGAGAGAATTTTATATATTTATATATAAATATATATAAATAATATATATATATATATATATATATGAATAAAACCACGAAGGAAAAAGAAACACGTGTCACTTTCGTGAAATAATTTTTCATATATATATATATATATATGAAATGTCCCAAATAGTACTATGTATTATATATGTTTATACGAAGAGAGAATTATTTATATATTATATAATCATGCTTTTCTGAGTGATATTTATTGTACAGTTTACACAGAATGAAGACACGGTATTTCATAAGCAAAATGCCTTGAATGTATACACATTAATTTCGATGTTGGCCCGACATTTTTCTCGCAACATTAACGGGATTCTGGCGAGGCATTAAAAACACATTAACAGAGCTGCGAAATATTCCCCAGATACAAGGGTAATTAAAAACATAAAATTAGATAAATCATTGTTACCACGGATTTACTTACGCCTTACGAGGTAATTATGTCACGTTAAAAAGAAGTTCGAATGCTATAATTTTCATAATGAATTCAGTGGTGGAATATAAAGCGCACTTTCGAATGATAAACAAAAGATCTTTTCACGAGATTTTAATTTCGCGTGACGTGAAAGTTAATTTCACGCGAAACTCCGGCATCATGATGGACCTTTTTTAATTAAAATATTCCGTTTTTTCACTTTATGGATGGTGTTAATTTCGCTTAAAAATGTGGATCTCAAAATGGATTCGATGAACGGTAAAGGAAAGTAAATTATTAAGTTGGTTTTCTTCACAAAAATTAAAGTAAACAAAAATTAAATGAACTCGCCAATCGCAGTCGATCTAATTGAATGGCAAAATATGAGGCATTTAAGACTGGAGATAACCTGATTACGGATGAGTCAAACTGGCAACGCGTTTGTCCTTTACGTCATTACTTTTTAATTCAAACATATACCCTTCGGCGACATCGAATACTTTGCTTCAAATAGTTATTTCATATCGTAAAACAAATACAGTATGTATATATATATACATATATATATATATATATATGTGTGTGTGTGTGTGTGTGTATAGGCTATGCACGCCTATGCTATACATATACTGTATGTACGTGAGAGTCATATAGCAGAGATGATAATAAGTAAATGAAAGAGCTTCATGAACTTTTATCAGTAAAAATAGAAAAACTAAATGTGGTACTTGTAGTCATCTACTGGACTACAATTTAAAATTGTAAATTTAAACTTAATTTGGTGGAAAAAAAATTCCCCCGAATTAATTTTAAATTCGTTTTGGTAAATCCTTCCACTGTAGGATCTTACTTTCGTTTTAAGGATAGGTTCCGTCCCCTTTAATGCTCGTCATGCGTCTATAAATTTGATTGTTCGCACTGCAAGAGCGAGTCTTATATTGGAAGTACCATTCGGTTAGTTCAGTTCCGCATTGACCAGCATTTGGGTAGGTGGTCTCGCACCAGTCGTCCCATCAGTAACCCAATGGGATCCATAATACGTGAACATTCGGTTGAATGTAACACTCCTTTTTCACCAGATAATTTTAAGTTTTTAAACGTAAGTAATAACATTAATGATCTTAGATTACTGGAATCTATTTATATTTTTAAACTTAAACCGTCTTTAAATCATAACTTGCCTTTTTCTTTGAATGTTTTCATGTACGATTTATTTAATATTTTTTTTATTTTGTAATTGTTTTAAAATTGTACTTAGCTTTTTTACTTTCTATAATTTTAGAATTTACCCTGAAGATGAAGGTTGTATATTAAAGTCATGCTGTATGTTGCTTCCTTGGTCTTTCTTTTCATTATACAGTTGAGGTTTCCTGGAAACAAACCTATCAATTATATATATATTATAATATATATATATATATATATCTATAGCTCCGCTCATAAGTATTCATACAGGGAAATATTTCAGTTTTATTCGAGCTCATCTTTTGTACCATGCATAGGATAGTTACGAGAAGTTTACCGTTCTTTGGAAAATTTTAACAAATACATTTTAACAAATAAAAAAAAATTAGTTCAAAAAAGTTAAAATGCAAAAGTTTTCGTACATCTATTTACAAAATTATTTAATACTTTGTGTGTCCACCTTTACTTGAATGACTACAAAGTACTGCACAAAGTAGTAAATAATTTTGTAAATAGATGTACGAAAACTTTTGCATTTTAACTTTTTTTTTTTTTTTTTTTTTTATGTTGGAGTAAAAATATTTTTTTATTGTTGAATTTTCCCAAACGAACGGAAAACTTTTCATAACAATCCTATGCATGATACAAAAGATAAGGACGAATATAACAAATATTTCCCTGTACGAATACTTATGAGCTCCACTGTGTGTGTGTGTGTATATATATATATATATATATATATATATATATATATTATATATATATATATATAGAGAGAGAGAGAGGAGAGAGAGAGAGAGAGGAGAGAGAGAGAATATTGTCCAGTGAAACCGTTTCGTCGAGATATTGATCCCCTCTTCACAAAAAGGAGACGAACCCCCTCTCCTGAAGCATTGTATTTAATATAAATTTTACGCGTTTTATTTTCTCTTTTATGTTCAAAATACCTAAAACTATCGGGCAATTTTTATAGATATCTGACACTTTAAAAGGTTTTTTTTTTTGTTATTAACTTAAATAAAAACATGAAATTTTTACTGTACTTTCTCTACACATGGAGAATTAGTCCCCTAGTGCAAATATGCTCTACGTGATGGTTTCTGAGCTCATTAACAATTTGCACACGAACAACAAAATTTTTGCCGTACTCTGGACAGAATGTCTGTTGAAATCTGATATATTTCTTGTTTAGTTTGTTTTCAATGCTTCTGTTGTATATGGATTCTGTTTAAACACTCTATCTTTTAAAAATAACTCCACAGATAAAAATCACAGGGGTTTAGAGTGCGTATTTTAGTGGCCATTATATTCCTCTATCATAACCGCAGGAAATCTGTTGCACAGGCCTCTTCCGTCAAAGTATCGTGAACTGAGGACATCATATAGAGCATGTTTTGCACTATGGGAATAGTTCCCCATGTGTAGAGAAGGTACAATAAAAATGTCATGCTTTAATTTCGGTTAATAAAAAATACAAACCTCTTAAAGCGTCAGATGTTTAAAAAATCACCCGATATTTACGAATTTGGATCCGTTTGCATTCAAACGTAAGTTTCTACCCATCCTTGAAGTCTAGTAAACTCCAACCCAAAAGTCAGTTTACACTGAGACTGTAATTTTCATCATGTTGAAAATTCCTTCATCGAGCAAGTACCCTCAAATGCATTATTTAAAGAGCTAAAACTACTAAAGCCCAAAGATGCAATCAAACTGATACATTTTATTTTCATTTATAAGTGTAAGAACAAAATCATTACATTAACTTACATTGGATAAATAAATATTTTATAACTCACCAAGAAATCCACTGATATGAAACCAGAAATAGATCAAAGCATGTTATAACTCAATTTAGAGTGTTTTCATCTCAAAAATTGCCCATTTTCATTGGACTGAAACTACGGAATAATTTAAATGCTGATATAAAAAAATATTTTGATTGTAAAATCGATTAAAAACAAGTTGAAATCTTAATTAATAATGGAATATTAATAAAATCTAGGATGAAATGTACAGTACATTAATATATTACTTGTTAATTTCTCGTGTCTAACATTTAAGTCTTTGTACTGTATTGACATCATATCTTAATAATGACTTTGTCTGTATTTGCTTCATATCTTAATAATGACTTTGTCTGTATTTGCTTCATATCTTAATAATGACTTTGTCTGTATTTGTTTCATATCTTAATAATGACTTTGTCTGTATTTGTTTCATATCTTAATAATGACTTTATCTGTATTTGTTTCATATCTTAATAATGACTTTGTCTGTATTTGTTTCATATCTTAATAATGACTTTGTCTGTATTTGCTTCATATCTTAATAATGACTTTGTCTGTATTTGCTTCATATCTTAATAATGACTTTGTCTGTATTTGTTTCATATCTTAATAATGACTTTGTCTGTATTTGTTTCATATCTTAATAATGACTTTGTCTGTATTTGTTTCATATCTTAATAATGACTTTGTCTGTATTTGTTTCATATCTATAATAATAATTAATAACTTAAGATTAATATACAGTATATCGCATTTCCACTATTTCGTTTGTGTATTAATCATAATTTGAACGTGACTTATATATCATGTATGAAGGGGAAAATTATATATAATAATAGTCCAATTGATAGTATTATTTGTATTATTGTATCATTGTAACATAACAGAAATTGTAATATTGTATTATTGTAATATAACAGAATTTGTAATATTTTAATATTTATTTATTTTATAAATAACTTATAAATGTAAAAAAATAAAAAATAAATGTCTCCACAATGATTTTAATGACTTCACAATGACTTTAATGACTTCATAATTACTTTACTGACTTCACAATTACTTTAAGGACTTCACAATTATTTAAATTCATTGTCCAATTTTCAACCATTAGTTCATTTTTGTAATTGAAATTAATTAATAATTCTTATTCATGGTTATATTATTAATCATAATTATCTACGAAGCGATGTTTTATCTTTCATCAAGATCCCAGTAAAGCCTAAATCTTATGGGCCAAATTATATAAATAAATAGTCATATCTAACAATTATTTAATGTTAAAATTATTGTAACAACAAAATTGTAAAATTGTATTTTATTTTATAAATAAAAAATTATTCATTTATTCATTCACTGTCATTTGAGTATAGTTTCACTGTGACAACTTTTATGAATGAAAATACTGTCAGATTTATAAACATTTCTTTTGCAATATTTTAATTTTTATGTATTCCATGAATAATATAATTAATTGTCCTTCTAGTTTTGTCACAAATATTTCACAACTAAAAAATTGTTTCAGTCCATTAAAGATGGTTCATTTTTCTCCGTGAAATCTATTTCTAGCTTTATGTTGACCCAAAAGTTATCGGAATTTTAACAATTTTTTTTAATTACCATCGTCATATTCTATAGTCCTTATCCATCTTTCCGCAAGCAATTCAATCCCTCTTTGATACTAGGGCTGGTCCTTGGACGCGAAGACACTTTATTTCGATAAAAAAACGATAAAAAACGATAACGAAAGCACAATATAAATAAATAAATTCCGAAAACTTTTGGGACACCCTAGTATTAACACTCTGGACTACTTATTACGCGTTTCGCGTCAAAACTCTATCCTACCCTTGGGTCACTTCTTACGCGAAAAGCGTCAAGTTGATCTGGACAAGAGTAAATACAAAATTACTGTGAGTATTGTCGTCTTGACGCATGTAGTGTGTCAGCTATGACGAGGCATAGATCAACTTGACGCGTTTCGCGTAAGAAGTGACCCAAGAGTAGGATAGAGTTTTGACGCGAAACGCGTAAGAAGTAGGCCAGAGTGTTAAATACAGTATTGTCTTTGTTATGTACCATTACATTAATTTTTGGTATAAAATTCGAGTTCAGTTTATTAAATTATCTGGATTACTATCCAATATTAGTTTTTACCTCATTTATTAGTTTTATTATAAAGTTTTCCTACTGTGAATTAATTACGCATATACCTGGTAACCTGGTAAAGGTTCTGCGCGTCGGTCTCTTATCACACGGAGATCAGGCTAGTGACCTCGCCTCTAGATTTGATCTGATGAAGAAGCTGTTCTTGAGCTGTCCATCTCACATAGACAGGTACGACCGGCTTATTGCCCTGAGCCAGTTATCTACTCTTCTTTTGAAGACTTCCACACTAACATCGATCGTGTCCCTAATTTATTTGTAATATATATATATATATATATAATATATATATATATATATATATATATATATATAATATATGCAGTAATAACCGCACAGAGTATCTAAAAAAAATTCCCAAAGTAAAGATAAAACAACCTTAGATTTTAAGGTTGTTTTTTATTCTTTAATTTGGGAATTTTCTTTGTGTGTGTATATATATATATATATATATATATATATATATATGTGTGTGTGTGTGTGTGTGTGTGTGTGTGTGTGTGTGTGTGTGTCGAGGGTAGAGTTAAAATCCTAATTAAAAGTAAAGAAAGTAAAAAATTAAAAGACAATGAAATTATGAAGCTTTTCCAGATGCTCAGCTCCTCTTCGTTCATGTAAGAAAACTGTACTTCTCATCTGAACGAAGAGGAGTTGAGCTCCTCGAAAAGTTTCGTAATTTTATTGTCTTTTAATTTTTAATTTATTTTACTTTTAATTGGGATTTTTAACATACACAACTGTGTACGGTTACTGTACATTTTACCTTATATATATATATATATATATAATATATATATATATATATATATATATATATATATATGTGGTGTGTGTGAAAATTATTTCACAAAAGTAACACGTGAATAATATTTATGATGAAAAACCACGAAGGAAAAAGGAAACAGAATGGTGCTCAAGCGCTTTCGTCTAATGACATCATCAGGAACACTGAAATAAATAACAAGTTCGAGACTATATATAGGTCACAAAAAATAAAAATAAAATAGGAAAATAAAAATTGTAGGAGGAGCATACAAATTTATAAGGAAAAACTACCAGAGTTTTAGCATTTTGCCCCTCTTGTCTAAATCCGTTCTGAACGAATTCAAAACAGGATCAAACGAAAAAAGACCCTGGCTAATGTTAAAATGATTTGTAAGTTGAATAATGGCAGACTCAAGAATATTTCTATTAACAATGTTGCTTGAGTGAAACAAAAGTGAAGCATTATTCCAATCAATAAAGTGGGATAACTCTGACAAATGGACGAGAAGGGCACTGGACGACACTCCCGTTCTAACGGAATATTGATGCTGTTTTACACGTGTGTGCAAATCCTTTCCCGTCTGTCCAACGTAAAAAGGAATCACATTGTTTACAACCAATTTTATAGATAATGCCTGAATTATTGGTAGGGCTATTTTTTGCTATGATATTTTTCACAATATTGTCATATGTAAATACTACATTAATATTCAAAAGTTTAAGTACATTAGCAATGCCTAAAAAGCCTGGGAAAAATGGAAGTACTAAAATATTCTTCGACAAAGTGCGAGGGTTATTATCCACACGATAGAAAGTTCGTTTTGCCTTGTTAAGACAATATTCCAAAAAAGCAGGTGGGTAACACAAATCACTTCCAGTACTGTTGATTTTTTCTAACATGGTAACATGGTAAAAAAATTTATAGTGGGTACATAAGGGGCCCTTCGGCCCATCTGGGTGGCTCCACTGTTAATATAAACAAACCACAAATACAGTTGCGTGCAAAATTAAGATACAATTGATCTCTGCAAATTGCAGATTGTCACACATCTACAAGCTGTACATTAACTTCTAATTCGGCAATTAACATCTAATTCGGTATCCATGTATTTCGGACTGGCAATCCTAAGAGCGCGGAGAAACATTGATGAAAATATGGCTTTCTTGATGGGGGTGTCATGTCCGGAGTATGGCCCATGAAGCGTGACCTGGATGACTTCCTCCTTCAGTTAAATAATCAATTCCCCTCCATTAAGTTTACTTTAGAAGTGGAACAAAACAACTCAATCTCGTTTTTGGATGTGCGTGTCCATAGGGAAAGCCCAGGTTTTAAGTTTAGTATTTATCGGAAAAACAAACAATTTGTCCTACACTTTTACTCCTGACATGACACCCCCATCAAGAAAGCTATATTTTCTTCACTGTTTCTCCGCGCTCTTAGGATCGCCAGTCCGGAATACATGGATGGCTGCCGAATTAGAAAAAATCAACAGTATTGGAAGTGATTTGTGTTACCCACCTACTTTTTGGGAATCATGTCTTAACAAGGCAAAACGAACTTTCTATCGTGTGAATAATAACCCTCGCACTTTGTCGAAGAATATTTTAGTACTTCCATTTTTCCCAGGCTTTTTAGGCATTGCTAATGTACTTAAACTTTTGAATATTAATGTAGTATTTTCATATGACAATATTGTGAAAAATATCTTCGTAAAAAATAGCTCTACCAATAATTCAGGCATTATCTATAAAATTGGCTGTAAACAATGTGATTCCTTTTTACATTGGACAGACGGGAAAGGATTTGCACACGTGTAAAACAGCATCAATATTCCGTTAGAACGGGACAGTCGTCCAGTGCCCTTTTCGTCTATTTGTCAGAGTTATCCCACTGTATTGATTGGAATAATGCTTCAATTTTGTTTCACCCAAGCAACATTGTTAATAAAAATATTCTTAAGTCTGCCATTATTTAACTTACAAATAATTTTAACATTAGCCAGGGCCTTTTTTCGTTTGATTCTGCTGTTTTGAATTTGTTCAGAACGGATTTAGACAAGAGGGGCAAAGTGCTAAAACTCTGGTAGTGTTTCCTTATAAATTTGTATGCTCCTCCTACAATTTTTATTTTCCTATTTTATTTTTATTTTTTTATTTTTCTTTGTGACTTATACATACTGTAATCTCCAACTTGTTATTTATTTCAGTGCTCCTGAGGATGTCATTAAGAAGAAAGCGTTTGAGCACCATTCTGTGTTTCCTTATTCTTTCGTGGTTATTTTCATCATATATATATATATATATATATATATATATATATATATTATATATATATATTATATATATATATATATATATACACACACACACACATGGGTGTGGCATATGTCTAGAGTCATAGGAATAAATTAATATTTATGTTTTAGTTGTTCTAATTCTTTTTCCAGATGGAGTGGAATATGAACGGGAGCTTAAGTGTTCACGAGCGAGTTGAATTAATTTTCATGTATGCAAAGCCTGGAAATACCTTTCGATCAACAGCAGATGACTTCAATAGAAAATATCCAGGTCGCCATCCAATTGCCCATAGAACAGTTGGGAAGTTAGTACATCATCATCTCCGTGAAGTTCCTGAACCAGTTGCACTTTATAGGGGTGAAATTTGTTTTGCTTCAAAATTCGTCCAGTGGACCGAATACTGACACCAGTTTCATGACTTAACTTACGTAAGGACTTCTTTGGAATGTTAACTAAATGTTGAACCACCATTTGCGATGTGCCAGCATCAGTAGTAGTTTTTGGGCGTCCAGTTTTCGAACGATTACAAACAATGCCAGTTTCTCTAAAACGTTGTACTAACTTCCCGACTTCCTAAATTCCATAATGTATAAACTTATTCGAAGTTATTTCAAATGAAATATGAAAAAATACATCAGTTACCTCTTACATCAGTTACCTCTTACATCAGTTACATCTTACATCACACCTCTTTTTAAAAAGCATCAGTAAATGTAGAAAACATTAAAAGCGGTTGTTTTAACACTACGCGAGTTTAACTGAGTTTAAATAAACATAAACTGATCAGTGTTTTAGTGGATGATAAAGTCTTTTATCAGATACAAATGACATATATAATTTAATATTCATTGAAGTATTATTGGAACCTCTCCCTGACACGACTTCCTTTGATGTTACGGGGGGTTAAACGCTCCAATAAATTACCTATAACTTTGGTTGATATACCAAATATAAATTAAGGTACGGTATAGGTATACTGTATGTATAGGTAGGTTCCTGACCAGCCATGCGTGGCTGGCTACGAGAACAGGAGGAGATCAGACAGCAATTCCCTCTTTCACCAAATCCCGCAAATGAGGCGGGATGCTGCAGAGAGGTCGACCGCAGGTCGATCCTGAACCGTCGTTCGAACCCACACAAAGTAGCACACAAAGTACAAGTATAGAAATTCATTCAGGTAGCAATCCTTGATCTATAACCTTCATTAACCTTGGTTTTGCTTCCTTCGGAATTGTTCATTATGACGAAGGTCAAGTTTTTCACTCCACCTTGACCTACAGTTTAACGTGGAATCCGAACCACGCCCCACCAGCAGCCCAGCGTCTTAACCACTAGGCTACTCAGGGTACCCATTTATTTACCAATCAATTTTTATGTGTGGAAGGATGAACAGCTGGGTTTTGCTGCGCGCCGTCTGCCCTCGCCGGTCTCGACCTCGGGGCCGATGGATTCGTAGTCAGCGACGCTAACTACTACACCATATATATATTGTACACACACACAACACACACACACAACACACACAACACACACACATATATATATATATATAATATATATATTATATATATATCACACACACTTGGCCATATTTTAATATTGGTTAATTATATAATACTTGAGCTCGACATAGTCAGAATAGCTTGGCAATTTGCGTCAATATCAATAATATAATAAATCCAGTTGTAATTTTATTTTTAAAATAATGAACCAAATTTCAGTAGTTCGCCTGAAGATGGAAAACTAACTTTATTACCGAAGTAGCTATTGTTCCTGCCATTGTAGTGAAGGTGGAGTGGCGGTATCAACTTCCATTCTCCATGGAAAGGTCACTCACTGACTTGTTCGCTTCTCAATCATGTGTGTGTGTGTGTGTGTGTGTGTGTGTGAAACAGTAAAAATATCACTGCATATGTACGGCTGCAATTTATTTTGAAACCAGATGAAAACACACATTAGAAAAACGAGTGAAAGCACTTAAATAAACTTTAAAACGACGTTAATAAACGAGAATTGATGACAAACTAAAAATTAAAAAATTAAAATAGTCCTAAAGCTTAAAAAAATTAGTAACAAATTGCTCAACTTTGCGAATAAAGAAATTTTAAGCTTTCAAAATACTTTTAATTAATCTTTCAAAATCGATGACGTCAGAAACTTTTAGCAGTCAAGATTTTATATTTATTTATTTTGTATATTTATTTATTTATTTATTCCAAAAAATTCCGATATTGCATATTTTCACCTTTAGTTGAGTTTGAACGAGGGTTCAGGATCGAGAAGCGATTGACCCCTCTGCAGCATTTGCGGGATTTGGTGGAGGTGGGAATTGGTTTTCACTCTCCTCCTACCCTCGTAACCAGCCACGCATGGCTGTTTAGGGACATTGCCCAAGAACCTGTCCAACTTGTTCTTGAATTCATTGGGGAGAACATCGAAAAGTTTCGGGCCTCGTATTCCGAGGATATTTTCCATCCTCGTTTACATGGCCTCCTGTCTCACCGCAGCTGGAACAGTACAGAATCTGCCTCTTCTCTCATTCCTGTTTGTTCCTATTTCATTTTTAAGATTAAGGACAAAACCCTCGAGTATTTTCCATAAGTATATTCTTTCTTCTTTCCAAGTAGTAGAGTTTCAGGGATCGGTCGAGACCAGTAGTCTTCATTTTTCATATCCTCTATCTTAGAAGTACAGTAAAAGTCTTTTGTATATCTTCTCTGTCTGCAATGTCACGTTTTCTGTATACTCAGTTATTGGTGGGACTAAACTCTTCCATAATTTTTGCATGATGTTTACTTTTCTGCTGTGAAACTCCTCCAGATAATTCCCATTATTTTTCTAGTTGTTGTGATTTTAATGTACAGTGTTCTCTGAATTTTGCATCCGATAACATTATTACTCCAAGATCCCTGACTTGAGGGTTTGGTGTTATCTGTTTCACTGTAAATAGAAATAGACGTTTCGTTAGACGTTTCATTGTGCCAATTTTGTGAAATTTCAAATGTCTAAAGCGTTAGTCATTTTTACATTAATTAAACATTTCGTTAGTAGCCATTTCAATAAGTCAACTGAAATGTCTAAATTGTCCCAAGTTTTTAAACAACTGAAAAGACTAATCTGAAATGTCTAATGAAGTGTTTAATGAGTTCTCTAATAATGAAATGTCTAATGTATGAAAGTTTAACGAGCTTAAGTTTAATTATAAGTTTGCAAAAAAAGAATTGCTTCACAGCATTGCTCTTAAAAAAATGTTACTTTCAATTTATATCCATTTCTTCTCGTAACTGACTATATTTCTATCATATAATTTCCTGGGATCACCTGAAGATCAGGGCCCCCAAATTCCCCACCTGAAGATCAAGGCCCCCGCTTTTTCCCACCTGAAGATCAGGGCCCCCAAATTAAAGAAAGATAAAAATAATAAGATCAGAAAAATTTTGTTGTGATAAAAAAACAATTTATGAGAAACATTTAAACATTTAAAGGATCACCTGAAGATCTCCCCCCCCCCCCCCCAGGTAGAACTGGAGGGAGAAGATCTTCAGGTGGATCGGGCTGGGGATAATCTTCAGGTGATCCATATATATATATATATATATTATATATACAGCATATGCTCGGTTAGGTTAATTGAATGCCCAGTTAGGTCAAATGAATACCCGGTTAGGTTAACTGAATACCCGGTTAGGTCAAGTGTACGCCCTTGATGATTGGTTAGGTTAAGTCGTGATATTTTCGTTAGTTTTAACGAAAATATCACAACTTAACCTAACCAATCGTCAAGGGCATACAGTTGACCTAACCTGGCATTCAATTAACTGAACCGGACATTATATCCCATAGAATGAATTGTTTGTTTTATTTGTCAAAACTGGAGGGAGTATCTCCAGGTGGAGCGGACTGGGTTGGAGTATCTTCGGGTGGATCGGGCTTGGGGGAAGATCTTCAGGTGGACACCCTGGGGAAAGATTTTCAGGTGATCCCAGATCAGTTTTACACAATGATGATAGAGGAAACTAACATAACCACGACGACTCCTGTCGATGTAACCTTAACCTAAAAATTTAGCATAAAAATAAAATAAATTTTGCCACCTGAAGATCAAGGCCCCCAGATGAGGTTGGGGGCCCTGATCTTCAGATGATCAATTTCCTGTAATTTACATTATCAAAGTCATTTATCAGTTTTAAATACTCTTATTAGTTCTCCTGTAATGGCGACTCTTTTCAAATGAAAACATGTCTAGTTCAGTTACGTTTTCCTCAAATATTTTACTTCTCAGCTCTTTATTCACTTTGGTTGTTCTAGTTCAATCTCTTTCTAACTTATCAGTGTCTATTTTCAAGTACAGGGCTGTCTAACTTAGAGATAGAACCTAAGGTAGGTCCAGGGCCCCACTCCCTAAATCTCCCTACCAACCAAATTTTACTACTTTTTTAAACAAGTTTTTTAAGTGATTTAGGGTTAACTTGGAGTGAAAATGAGTGGCAATAACTGAAAAACATTTATTAGAACGAAATAGTTCTATAATATGTTTATTAAAAATTTAAAAACTGAGGCAGTTTTTAACACGAGCCAGAGTGTTGAATGACCTCTCTGCTTCAGCTACAGTCACTGGAAGAGTGCAAAAGATACGCAGAACTACACAACAATTTGGAAATAAGCTTGAATTTTTAAGTTCATGAATCTTATTTAGGAGGTCCAGTGGTTCCAAAGTAATGTCTCCAAAGTTGAACCAATGCAAACCAACAGAGTTTTCACAACAGCATCCTAACAACTGACTGACTGTGCAGCCAGTGCAGTGCTGTTGGAAACATGTTCTAGTTACTGGTGCTGCTATCTTTTGACACAATTTTTAAAAGTTAGTTATACTAAAAGTTATTGATCCAAGTTATTTTGTAATGTATTTTTTTTTCACAGAGGCTCGAGCCCCGAGGATTTTGTCCCCCTGTCCTCCCTCTCTCCTCGGGCCTGGATAGGCCTACTTTTTAGCAAGAGTTCTAGTTCTTTATCTTAAAAGGCTTTACTATCCAAGGCCTCGCCATATAAATAAAATTAATAAATGCATGAAAGACACTAAGGAGATCTAAGCCTACATGGAATAAATTAATAAATACGTATATATAATAGTTGTTTTCTCCTCTTTTCGAGATAACCGATAGATACGAACACTAAGTAAACTGCGTCACAATTTCGAAACATTTTTAACATGCATGCGCATGCGTCTAGGCATGTAGGCATGTAGTAAATGTAGTAAATGTAGTAAACATTTCATAATAGTTATTATTAATTTCAGAAGGCTAAGTTTATTTTGAGATGTCGAGCAGACATTTCATATACGTAACCAAACGCCTAGTACCATTTAGAGTGTTTGCAGTGTTTTGTACCCTTTATTCTGTAGCACCTTGTTGTTACCATATCTTATAAGTTGGGATTTTTCTTCGTTGAACTTCATATTGTTGCCTTCCGGCCACTTGTATAATGTTTCATGTCGTTTTGTAACTTTTCTGTGTCACCTTCGTTTTATATTTCCTTGTATATCTTTGTGTTATCGACGAATTTTCTTCTATTTGTGATAGATTCTTAATTATGCCTTCTTCCACGAACTCTAGATACATTTATAGATTTGTGTCCAAACTTGTTCCTGGTTGATTTGTAGCTATGTTAAAGAATTCAGCTGGATTTTCTACTTTCTTCTCGGACTTAGGGGTGCTAAATAGAGTTAAATTGTTTTTTAAGAAGTTCGCTCATTTTCTGGGGGTCATTTGTGTATTCAATCGCCCAATCATTTAATGGACCAATACTCTCTTTGCAATGCCTTTTTCTTTTTGCAAACGTGTAGAAGTATTTTGGTTATTATTTTATGGTTTCTGCTATCTTGTTTTCCTCCTCGTTTGTCTTGTGGATGAATATTTGTTTCAGGGCCATTTCCATTTTGCATAGTTTTTTCTCTAGTTTGAGTCTCCCTACTTCTGTTTTGCATCCGTTGTCTAAATCAGGGCTGTGCGGGTCTATCACTTTCGGGTCGGGTCCGGGTCTGGGTCATTTTTCTAATTTACTTTCGGGTCCGGGTCCGGGTCCGAGTCATTTTTCTAATTTACTTTCGGGTCCGGGTCCGGGTCATTTTTCTAATTTACTTTCGGGTCCTGGTCCGGGTCCGAGTGGGACCCGAAAGTTCACTTTCAGGTCCTGTCGGGTCTTTCAGTATATGACCCGGGTCTGGGTCGGGTCCATTATTAAAAATGTAATAATTATAATCTGGTATAGGATAGGTAATAAGACTGCTACCGTAGCTACATTAACATGTTTTCTGAAACATAGTAAAACATTATATGGCTATACGGTAGTAGCCTAACCATATACGTACAGGGTGGGCCGTAAGTTTCCATACATAGGAAAAATAAACATTTTTTTATGGACAACCATTTTTATTTATATAATATGCTCTACATGGTTGCCATTGTTTTGAAAACACATTTCAATACGTGTTCCCCACTGTTGATGAACACGCATTAGCACAGTTGACGTTATGCTTGTAATGGCGTTGGTGATACGTTCCTTTAGATGATTTATGTCTCGTATCTTTTCCTGATACACCATGGCCTTCAAGTGCCTCCAAAGATAGAAATCAAGGGGGGTGAGATCTGGGGATCTGGGAGGCCACTCCACAGGACCACGCCGACCAATCCAAGCATCCGGAAACTGCTGATCCAAATACCGACGCACGTGAAGACCATAATGAGGTGGAGCTCCATCTTGCTGGAAGTAAACTGGGAAGTTACCTTCCTCGTTTAGCAGGGATGGGAAAATCTCTTCTTGCAACATGTTAAGATACCTTTCGGCATTAAGATTTCCACTGACAAAAATTGGTCCAATAATTCTGTCACCCCATATCCCGGCCCACACCATCACTTTACCGGCACCTTGCATCTTCGTCGGACTCAGCCAGTTAGGGTTAGCATTACTCCAATAACGTATGTTTTGCCGATTAACCTCTCCATTGACGTAAAAATTTGCTTCATCAGTAAACAACATCTTACAAACGCATATTCTTAGGGTATCTGAAACATAAAAACAAACTTTTAAATTTTCCTATGTATGGAAACTTACGGCCCACCTGTATATTAATTAATCCGATTTTGGAAATGTTTGAAAGTAGGTTGTATTAATTGTATTTATTAATATTTAATAGTAACTAGGTATAGTTATACACGCATTGCTAAGGGCAAAGTACGATGTATAATTGCTCTCTTCAGCCCCCTTATTCTAAATTTTAATTAATTTTGTAAAAACAAATTCTATATTTTTTTGAGTTAACTCAAATGGAAAGGCGACAGCACTTGATTATATCGGACCCGTTGTCTGTTGCAATGGATACAACTTGTGCAGATCCCAAGTCGTACTCGGTTAACACAGACTGAATGGTTTGTTTCAAAACATCTCCTATGAAATTAATTATTTATTACTGATTTAGATTTAAAGTAACATTCTTTTACATATACTGTAATATTGTACGATATATATATAATATATATATATATATATATATATTTGTGTGAAATGTAAAATAATTTTGTGTGTGAAATGTAAATAATTTTTACCTGTATGCGAGCAGTGAAGTTCCTTGACAGCCAATGTTTTCACTTCAATTTTGTTTTCAGTCATATTGAGCTTGAATACCTAAAAACCCTTTATCTAAGCGGCTGCAACAATCTACTTTCAAATGAAACATTTTTTTTAAGGAGTATTTTTAACTTATTTTTTTCAGCTATTGCTCTATCGAGAGTCAAAGTAGCAAGATTTTTTCTGTTCATGTTTATATTCATTGCAGAATGCAGATAGAAATGGTTCAACCAAAATTTTAAATCCAATATCTTCTACAATGCTAAAAGGCCGCCCGTCTATTGTCACCCACGAAATAAGGCCATTTTCTAAAGTTTCCTTATGAAGTTGCGGGTGAACTCCAACTTTAATTTGTTTAAAAAAGTTTTTAACACTAGGCCTACATTCATTCCCTTGGTTTGTATTTGAGTTTTCGAAGTACTGCTAGTGCTAGGTAGGCTTTTATCATGATCCTCAACTTTACGATATATGTCTGGGTGACACGATTTTAAGTGTCGCTTTAGGTTTGTCACATGATTCCCACTATACACTTTTCCACACTTTTCAATTTGGCATGTACATGTTTTATCAATATTATTATATTTAAAATATTCATTTGTAAGGCTAGTTTTTTGCTACCACTCCCACAGAAAAAAACCTTGTAAAGGCATTGCAAATTCAAATAAATAGCAAACGAAGCACTGGAGACCAACCAATGTACACAGTACACAACTCACAAACAAACAATAAAATATATTAGGACTAGGCTATTCTTCCGTCACCGTTAACTCTCCACTTCCAGTGAGTCATTTGGAAGGTGGAGTGATAATTCAATACATTGTTGCCAAATCTAAAGGCGCACACATAAATTTTGTAAACTAAAAACCCGGCTGTGCGGGTCCTTCACTTTCGGGTCGGGTCTGGGTCTGGGTCAATTTTAAAATTCACTTTCAGGTCCGAGTCCGGGTCTTATTTCACTTTTGGGTTAAACCCGAGTCTGGGTCCGGGTCCGACCTGCCAGCCCTGGTCTAAATAATATTTTCATTTTTCTCTCGAGCTTGCGACATTTTCTTTTTGTGTCTTTTCGGAACATGTTTCAGCAATATAGGTTTAGTTTCGTTTCCTATTATAGATAGTATTTCTTCTGGCGTCTTCTCGTGAAGTGGCAACTCCTAGTTTACTTTCTTTAAATCTCTATTTACACCTTCCCATTCTCTTTCTTTGAATTCATATTTAGACCTTCAAGTATTCCTTCTGATCTCTGGGATGCGGTTTTGGTCTTCTGGTTGCTAACTTTATTCGTATACCGATTAGGTTATGGTCAGAGAAATTTGCGTGTGTTAACTTTTTACTTATTATTATGTCATTGTTATTTGTCAAAATTAAATACAAAACGTTCTCTTTTCTAGTCGCTTCACAGATTTCCTGGGTAAGTGCATAATATTCCATAATATCTAATAGTATTATTGCCTGGGTTCTAGAGATTAGAGAGATTAGCGAGAGAGAGAGAGAGAGAGAGAAAGAGAGAGAGAGAGAGAGAGAGAGAGAGAGAGAGAGATCTTTATCTATCGATCTATCTATCTACTTTCTCCCTTCGTATCGATCTACCCTCTTATAAATTTCCATTTTTATCGACGTATCTGATAACAAAAAGAAACAGAGAAAAGTAACTGTACAATGTGAGGATAAAGGATGAAAACAAAAGATGTGAACAGAGGAACTAAGATATGAATGCAAGTGAGGGAAGGATTGAAAACGTATTTGAATGTTTTGTTTTAGCGTCATTCTTTTGTTTATGAATTGCATTCGCGAAACTGGGAAACTGTGTCCCGCAGATTTCAATTTTATTATGAAGCGAAATGTAAACAATGCTATTTGTGGATGTATTTCATGTTTGCTCTTTGTACTAAATTACATCCGTTCCCAAACTATGGTGTACTTTGATGGAACAAACAAAATCTATTTATGAAGTTACGTTCGTAGGTATGTACACAATTCAGGGAATACATGAAATAAACTATATATATGTGTTTAAAGATGTTTAAAATCATGATTTAATGACAAATGTTTCAGGAAAGTATCCCATCATCAGTATCATTACAACTGGGAATTAAAATTTTAAAATAAATTTATTAACAAAAATTAAACAATTTACGAAAATAAAAATAAGACATTAAGGAATGAGTAATGAAAGACTATGATTAAGAAGATTATAAAAATAGATCGAATTATAATACAGTATATTCGAGGGTGGGCGGATTTGTTTTCATTAAAATTTGCCTTAAGCCTATGAATAAAAATGGATTCCATTATACGCAAGTCCGGTCCACCACTTTAACGTAACTAAAAATTTGGAAATTATCTATTTTAAGTCTCGAAACCACACTTCTGAACATTGTATCTAATAACAGAGGAGTTTGGCTTACGAAGTAAGTGGTTAGTTTTGGAAGACCTTCTGGCATGCTGATCGCAACGAGACCGCGGGGTTAATTTAGTTGAACCTACATAAGATGCGCCATTACAGTGCGCGCAACTACATAAATAAACAACTAACGATCGCATTCAAAAACAATTATCCTAGTGTGAAATTATTGTAAAACACGATTTGAAAGTTAATTTGAGGATAAAATTTAGTAAGCAGTGAACCCAACTCACGGCTTAATTTTTCAGATTGTGGTTCAAAATACAGAAACGAAAAATAAAACTTATGTTTAGGAACTGTACTTAACAATACTTCAGTGCAATACTTGTTATTCAACAATTTTTTTTATCTCATGACAGATAAGCTGCTTCGGGAAACCATTATTTCTAGAAAATCTCTTCAGAAATTGAAATTTCAAATGAAGTGAATGGAAAAAGGGACAAATTTCATAAGCTCGCGATAAAACAGTTTTAATAACATTAGACTTTAAACGAAAAGGGTAAAAGCTAAAGAAGCTCAGACCAAAACCCGAAAATATAAGCTTACGATAAAGTGAACACACGAATTTGGAGCTTTTTCTTTCAATTGTTACATCTAAAAATGATAACTTCTTCTTAACATTATTAGATTCCATAGTAAACTTAATATTAATATGTTTCCCGTTGGGATAATCCAAGTTAACACTTTTACACGAGACTTATCACGGGATAATCATGGGATTATTCTTATTCCTAAAATATTAATTAGATTCTCCCTTCGCTCAGCCCCTATCCCATTAACTTAACATTAAAAGAATGTCGGAAATTATTTACAGAAAATATATTTGGATCCTCTTTTAACTTAACCACTTTAATATACGTGGAAGTTGGGGCGGGAAGGGGGGAGTCATTGCTTGTGGAAATGAAGGAAATTCGTCGACTTCGTCTGAAGAATAATAATGCGAGGGTTGAAGAGCGGAAGACAGTGACAAATAAGTGGGAGCAACAACGGAAGAGAGAGAGAGAGAGAGAGAGAGAGAGAGAGAAAGAGAGAGAGAGAGAGAGAGAGAGAGAGATGTGATAGGTGAGAATGCGAACGGTATATAATTAATATTATTTTAACGTTCACGCATCACACACACACCCCATTCACAGATGTAGTGGGGTAACTGTTTTAGTGAGGTAACACTTTTGGTACCTTGAAACATTAAAAAAAATCATATAAAAAAATCTAGAAACAGTTTTATGGTCGAAAAAATATATGTTAGTTCTGATTAGGTTAGGTCAGGTTAGATTAGCGAGTACCTCACTATTTAATGACTTAACAGAAAACACCTTTTAGCCCTCAGTTGTGTTAGAAACACTTACCATGCCTCTCTTGGTTCGGTGCCACTGAGGTTAGGTTAGTTTAAATTTTTAAATTAGGGTTAGTCAATTAGTTCTTTTAGATATGTAGAGGCACAACCTATAGAGGCATCCTGTAGAGGCATAACCTGTAGAGCCACCCTGTAGAGGAACAACAACTTTCGTTCGTTGTCCTTCAAAAGAACTTCTTGTTCCTCTCTCCTGCCTCAAATACGATTGATTCCCTTTGTTCAACGCGACTGAACCTCGATCAGACAGCGTCTAGATCAGTGCTTCCCAACCTTTTCCAACATCACCCTAAACCTTTTTTTTCAAAAACTTCCTCACCCCACTTCGAATACAGTGGAAAAAAGTAATCTTTTTAATTTTCACTGCTCATTATTATGGTTTACTTTTAGTTACCAAACATTTTTTACAGCAGGAAGGAGGGGCCAAGGGCAACTACAGACTACAACATGAAAATTATTTAGTGTGGAAAAAGAAAATACTGTATTCAATGCTTTTAATATCTCATATTCAACAATTGCTTCAACAAAATAAAGTGTACATGTACCCTGATTCTGATCTCATTCACCCATAGGTGAAGCACTGATCTAAATGATGTCACATCGCACCTCGGCTCGAGATCCCCTCGCATCCCTCTTCAGTCTCAGTTGGTACACATCAAATGCCGCACCTAATTCCACACGTTTCGCCACGGCCTCGTGTCACTCCTTTACCTAAAGAATTCTAATTTCATTCGCGTGCATCTTACAATTTGTTAATAACCAATTTACTATGCATTTATCCTTTCGTAATTACTTATTTATTAAATAGCCAACCGCAACATGAATTTAAAAAGTCAGTACCTCGCTTATGCGGAGACGCCCACATGTGTGTGTGTGTGTGTGTGTGTGTGTGTGTTTGTTATTCTTGGCTCTTTACGAAACCACGACAGTCCTTAAAATACAGAGTTCATCGCAAAACGAACTTGCAAGTATCGACATTAGCGGTGTTGCCATAGCTTCAGATTTATTTTTTCTTAAAAAGTTATTTACTAAATATCATGGAAAAAGTTTATAATGAAGTATAGGCTAGGCTAGGTAGAGTTAGGTAAAGTTAGGTAAAATAAATTACGTTGTTTAGATTTGGTTAAATATCGCCATACACAATTGAAAATGTGAAAATGACGCAGTTTTGTAAGATAAAGAAGTGTGTGTGTGTGTGTGTGTGTGTGTGTGTGTGTTTTGTGATTTTCCATGTTATAATAATTTCATAACATTTGTCTCGGAGAAGAGTGCTTGCTAAGAATGTAAAATCAGAGCACTCAGAACTTTCTTTGATAGAAATCTTAATTCCAAAAGTACAGTAAACCACGAGTGTTTAACTTACTGTATCCATAAATAAAACAGTAAAGGGCTTAAGTCGAGTGATCGAGATGGCCATGCTATCAGTTCACCACGGCCTACCAATTGCTAAGGAAAGGTTGTATCTAGAAAGCTCTTCTTGAAAGTTCTTCTTGAAAGTTCTTCTTGAAAGTTCTTGAAAGTTCTTCTTGAAAGTTCTTCTTGAAAGTTCTTGAAAGTTCTTCTTGAAAGTTCTTGAAAGTTCTTGAAAGTTCTTCTTGAAAGTTCTTGAAAGTTCTTCTTGAAAGTTCTTCTTGAAAGTTCTTGAAAGTTCTTCTTGAAAGTTCTTTTTGAAAGAATGCACTCCTCATGTCAACTCTAATACTCTTTTGTTGAAGAAGGAAAAAAAATGCCCTTTACATATAAAGAAAGCGCCCTCCAGTTACGGTACGATTGTCAAAAAAAACGGTATTGATTATTTATGCAATCACGTTAACTTTTGGTGAATTCCGTTGATACTGATGTGTTTGAGCTCTAGATAGACTATGTACAGTAGACTTAACCCCTTTGCATTTTGATCTAGTCGGGTATGTTAAAACAGTTTTTTTCGTGAAAACCCAGGGATCTGGAAAAATTCCATCAAAGAATCAAAGGTTGTTAGATTCATTCCACAAGAGCATTTTCCTAATATTCTAATGGAGTTTTGAGCGTTGAATACGTACTGTATCGACGATGATGGTCATGTGGAAATATTCTTTACTTGAACAGTTTTGAAATGTAAACGATGACACACACACACACACACACACAACACACACACACACACACACACACCACACACACATATATATATATATATATATATATATATATATTAATATAATATATTGATTAATGAGAAAATATGACAAATTATTTTTGCACCGTTACTTCAAGAAGCCCTGTCTTTAATTATCCCATACACTAAAACAAATAGGTACTTTGCTAATAATAAAATTATAAGTAATTACTGTTGTATATTATGTGAGCGTACAGAATATACAATTGATTTTTCTACATACATTTATTAATTACATATCAATATTAATTACATATCAATAAGTACTTTAATATAGCCAGTCGTGACATTGTTAGGATTTTGAATTGGCGTACCTTCCTTTCCCTGATTGCTCCAAACTATTAAAAATGTAGAAGAGACTTGAAAATATCAGCTAACGTGGAAAATGCAAGATTAATTTTTCAGCAAAAATTAAAGAAATGTAAAATAGGATACAAACTTTGCGTTAAGTGAAAACAGTGACACTGTACTGTTACAGTTTTATAACTGAAATTATGTAATCTTCTTAACTATTAATCTATGTTTTTCACTGAGATACCTGTGCCTGTTTCGCACTTGTTAATTTTTGGTTGAATAGACGAAACACAAAAAAAACAGGTCTATTTCATTGCTGTTTTAATTACAACCAATAACGAGAAATTCAATTTGCATTAGGATGAGGTTGCAAATAGAATTAAAACGGTAAATATTAAGTTTTGGGGACACCATTTTTTTTTGACACAGTCCAAATTTGTTACAAGGATCTTCATGAACTCTCGGACACTCATTGATCCATATAACAAATTTGGACTTTATTATATATATATATATCTATATATATATATATTATATATATATATATATATATATGCATAAACTGCAATGACCGCGCAGTATATAAATGAATAGAAACGACATAAGTGTTAAGGAACGTTTCTGCACACGAGGAGGAGAGATAACGAATTCGTTATCTCTCCTCCTCGTGTGCAGAAACGTTCCTTAACACTTATGTCGTTTCTATTCATATATATATATATATATCTGGTACTGTTTTTGCAGTTTTTGATCCAGTTTGTATAGAGCAAGCCTGAGGTAGTACGAGATGACTATCATTGTTACAGGTGAATTTGTGCTGCCTTAGGGAATTAATACAAACTTGCAGTGCATCTTGCTCCCGAGGAATTATGTACCAGTCTGATAATAACTGGAGGTGTCTGCAATACAAACTAACGAAAATTACGACAAATTGAATATGGATATGATTATTCTTTTGACTAAACTAACAAACCCATACATTGTAAACATATTTTTATTCCATTTTTCAGGGCAATAATAAAAGCATTCCATCCAGGAATAGTTTTAATATCTTGTAGTTGTACAATTTAATCCAAGGCCTTCCTGCTTCCTTTAGTACGGATATTATGTAATTATAATACCTCTCTATAAGTTTAAAGTGAGAATTATTTGAACAGGAATCTCTACAGTCAAGATACAATAATTCTAAATTATTTAAAAGGTGGGATCACCTGAAGATCAGGGCCCCTATATATTCTTGTTCTTTGCTTTACAGTACCAAATATAATAAATTAAATTGAATGCCCGGTTAGGTCAACTGTACGCCCTTGACGATTGGTTAGGTTAAGTCATGATATTTTCGTTAGTTTTAATGAAGATATCATTTGGTAATTGAGGCTGGGGGCCCTGATCTTCAGGTGACCCAATAGGTGTTCTGTCCTATTTTTATATTTTATTTTCTGCTGTATAATAACCTGATACCAGCCTACACGCATATTCTTAAGTAAATAATAAGTTATTATTATGTAGTGTATTATTTAAATTTGTATAATTAATTACTAGTTTTTGTGGTCTGTGATCTGAGAGAAGGAAATCATGCAAAATATGGACATTGACAATAAAAGCCTTTAAATTATTACAAGTGAGACAGCGATCAATCCATTTGGTATAAATCATTCATATCGCTGACGTACATAAAATTATTGCTATTCATACCTAGTAATTTTACATCACTTATACTTAATTTAGCAGACTCTTTTACACGTCACCCATTTCCACAAAAAAATGATTTCACATCGATATTAAAGTACCCCATTATTATGCTGCGAATATTTTGATTTATCTGACAGTGATTAATTTTAAACAGAAACTCGATTTACTCATCTAAATTAGTCATTATTGTAAGGTAAATAGCAGTTCAAGTTAAGAAGAATTCGTTGTTTATATGAAATTAAATTCTTATCAATCTTTCATTATTACCCAAAAGTAATCTTACATTTTTTATATACCGAAACGCCTCTCCCACCGCAGTGAGGTCACGTCAGGAACAGGCAGGAAGCGCCTTAATCGTTCATATTCACTTCATCAGTTGACATGACAATAATGCACCTGCCTCAGGGCAACATTATCCACAGCCCAGCCCCGCAGACTACTCCACGGTTTACCCAAACCACTTCATACACCCTGAGGTGGCACATTGCCAGTCCGTCACCCCCCATATACCACATCGTTCCACTTTTTTCTATCCAGCGTGCGTCTTTCACCCTCCCAGATGTCCAAGCACCGCTGACCCAAAGCTTCCTTCACCTCATCCCTCTATCTCCTCCTCGGTCTACCTCTCCTCCTTTCCCCCTCATAAATTCGCTTTAGCATCCTCTCCTCACTCATCTTCTCCATATGCCCAAACCATTTTAACACCCCCTCATTGCTCTCTCCACAAGATTCCTTCGACTCCCACACCTCTCACATATAACAGTGTTTCTCACACGATCAATCCGACTCACCCGACAGATCGTCCTCAAGCAATTAATTTCCAGTACATCCACCCTTTTCCTTTCCTTCGCATTCGCCACCCAAGCCTCACACCATGGCACTACTATACCTTCATATACCCATCTTCGCACCCATCTCTCCTTCCAAACACTTCTTAGGACATCCAGTATCTTTGCCCCTTCTTCCACCCTGTGATTCACCTCCGCCTCCATAGTCCCATTCCTCGCCACATCCACCCCTAAGTACCTGAAACATGCCACTTCTGCCATTTCCTCACCACACAAACTTACACTCAGCCGCTCACGAATCTCCCTTTTACAGCACAATATAACCTTACTCTTATTCACATTTACTCTATCTTCCTTCTCTCACACACCTCCCGAACTGAGTTACCAGTCTCTGTAGCTTTCCTCTCGAGTCCGCCACCAGCGCAGTATCATCCGCATACAACAACTGCTTCACTTCTCAAAAACCTTCCCCTGCAACATGCTTCACCTCCGCTCCCCTCCCCATGACCCTTGCATTCACCTCTTTCACCACCCGTCTATAAACACATTAAATAACCATGGAGACATCACACAACCATGTCATAGACCCACTTTCACCGGAAACCACTCGCCCTCCTCTCTTCCCACACGCACACATGCTCTATTCTCTCGGTAAAAACTTTTCACCGCATTCAACAACGACCCGTGCACCCCATACAATTGCACCGCTTGCCACAACGCCCTTCTGTCAACCCTATCATACACTTTTTCAAGATCCATGAACTCCACATACAAATCCCTTTCTTTCTCCACGTATTTCTCACACATCCTCAACCCAAATACCTGGTCAACACACCCTCTACCTCTTCCACATTGCTTCCACATTCTTCTACCACATTGCTCGTACCTAATCTGTTGCTCCGTGCATGCCACCACCCTTTCAATCACCACTCTTTCATACACCTTATCTGGCACACTCAACAGACTAATTCCTTTATAATTCGAGCATGCATTTTTGCTCCCATGGCCTTATACAGGGGACAATACATGCATCCCGCCAGTCCTGAAGCAACTCGCCTCTGTCCATACACACATTAAATAGATGCACTAACCAATCAACATTACATTCACTTCCTTTTTAC
This sequence comes from Bathynomus jamesi, assembly GCA_023014485.1. Lineage (NCBI taxonomy): Eukaryota > Metazoa > Arthropoda > Malacostraca > Isopoda > Cirolanidae > Bathynomus > Bathynomus jamesi. The sequence goes on along the minus strand of JAJOZX010002680.1, from coordinate 15,103 downwards.
AGGAGCTCTACAGAGCGATCCCATCCACTCCTACCGTTTTTCCACCTTTCATCCTGCCTAGGGCCTCTATCACTTCCTCCCTACGGACCAACCTATTCGCCACAACTCTCATACTCTAAAACCCCTCTCTGCCCAAACATACCGCATATGCTTCCCTATCTTCCGACACGTTCAACAGTCCCTCAAAATACTCACTCCACCTTGTATTCACATCTTCTCTCTCTGTCATCACTTCCCCATCGTCTCTTTTTACAGTGATGCTCATCTGCCACTCCTCTTCCACACCCCCTGTTTCACTCTCTCCCACCCCGCGCCATTCCTCATTCAGTCTCCTGATACACCCGTTCACAATCCCTTTTCCTCAATTCATTCACTTTCATTACCTCTCTCACAGGCACACTACTCTCTCTTACTCCACACCCACCACAAACCTTCACTTTCGCCTCCACCAAAAAGTGGTCAGACATTCCACCTGCCACTCCTCTCAACGCATTCACATCTAACAACCTCCCCCTAGCAGATCTCGTCATCAACACATAATCCATTAGTGCCCTATCACCTCGGACACCACTAACCCACGTGTACTTACGTAGATCTATTTAACGGAACCATGTATTCCCAATCATGAATTCTCTTTCAGCACACAACTCAACTAACCTTTCCCCACTCATGTATTTCCCCAGTCTTACATATTTTATCAAATTTTTTCTTATTAAGAAACCAACCCCACCAAAGGGCCTACCATATAGCGGATCGTTAGGTAAGTCTACAGCTGAGGATGCATGGTGTATATAAAGTCTTCAAGAAATGTAGATAGAAAATTTAATTCCTGCTTAGGCAACCAGTGTTCTTTCAAAAGTATCAAGTCTGCATTATTATAAGTGTTATGAACATCTACTGTGTATATATAAATTTCTTATTAATCTGACGTTATACGAAACTAATCTCAGAATATTAACCGATGAACGTAAGACCGATTATTATTATTATTATTATTAGAAGTATTATTATTATGTAGTATTAGTATTAGTATTATTAGTATTATTACAAATTCGTGCATTATTATTAATACGTCTGTGTATATTCATAGGATCATACGAAAGTCACGCGTGTTCATGCATGTTACGAATGTTCCATCTATGGAACACAAATGTTAACCCAAAGAGATTTTACTTAAATGCTGCCATTACCTCAAGTGCGAGAGGGTTAATACGTAAAATGGCTCTGGACGCGAAAGCATTAAGGGTTTTCCTCAGATGTTGAAATATATGATAGGTTGTGTTAGCTTTTATACCGTGGTAGTGTGGTGGTAGCGATCGCGTCTCCCACTCAAGAAGTCCTGGATTCGAATCCTCAAGGAGGGAAGGCAATTTTGTTTCATACAAACACCATGGGTTCTCATGCATGTTATTAACACACACACACACACACACGTGTGTGTGTGTGTGTATATGTAGAGAGGGAGAAAGAGAGACGTTAGTGCACATTATACAGGATATGTGAACTTTACTTCCATGCTCTATTACTGTTCTATATTTCAGCCCTACCATTCTTTAATACCGAAAATAAAGACGAGGACATTAATGTTATATATCTTCATTTCAGTCTGATGTGAATGTTAGTTAATAATTGGTTTTACCTTCATGCAAACTAGTGGAATTTGTAGATCTTTAAAATATTTAAATGGGAGAAATTTCTATATCGACCTTTTTAAATGTCAGATAATCCGTATAAAGTGTATTGTAAAATTCCTTATTTGGTGCTATCCCACGGCCAACATTAAATTAATTCCATGTGACATTTAATGAAATTAAAAGAAAATTTTACGAGGGATGAATAACCGGTTTCGTTTTTATCATAATTATTAATGCTTATAGAGGAAGTATATCAATATTTACCATATGTGTATCAGTTATAAATTTTTGGTATAGTTTATATTATGAGCGCAGCACTTTTGTGTTGCAGTTCTTTGTGTATATATATATATATATATATATATATATAGTGGTGTAGTGGCTAGCGTCGCTGACTACGAATCCATCGGCCCCGGGATCGAAACCCGGTGACGGCAGCCGGGGCGCAGCAAAACCCAGCTGTTCATCCTTCCACACAATAAAGAAAGTGGTTGGTAGATAAATGGGTACCCTGTACAGTGTATAGCCTAGTGGTTAAAACGCTAGGCTGCTGGTGGGGCGTGGTTTTGTTTCCACGTTAAACTGTAGGTCTAAGGTCGAGTGACAAGCTTGACCTTCGTCAGAATGAGGGCATGGTTCAGATTAATCAGTTAATCATTGTTTCAAATTTAATCATTAATTAATCAAAGAATATTTTTAGAAAATGATGAAAAATTACACTGGTCAACAAAGATTTTTCATCAGAGTAAGATTTGTGGTGGCTGGATAGCATTTTTCACGCTGATTCCAAAACTGCATTCAGATTTTTTCTAGCACGTATAGTTTTCAAGATGAAGGCATATATATAACTACACAGATTTAACCATTTTAAATAGGCAAAATACTAATATTTCAACATTTCATTGTGTTTATTTTATTGTGTTTTTTTAGTTTATTCATCTTATTGATTTCAATTATCTTAATTATACATCTTATGTATTTCAGGTGAGAGCTTTTACGTCTAGCAGCATTGTGATCAGGCAACAACGCCGTGTTTTGTGTGTCAAAAGATCAGTCCAGTCCAAGAACTTGTTGTGTCAAGTTGGTGTACATTTTTTTTGAATTTATAGTTTGCTCAGGTCAGTCAACATGCCTCGATAATGTAAGAATGACCCCTGAAAGCAGTTCTTTTGCATAATGGTAATATAATGCCATCCATCCCCATTGCCCATTCCGTCCATCTAAAAGAGACATATGACAATATGGATATACTACTGAAGGCAATCAAATACGACAGTCATCAATGGAATGTTTGTGGAGATCTAAAAGTTATAGGAATGCTTATGGGTATGCAGTCAGGATTCACAAAATTTTGTTGTCTCCTTTGCCTGTGGGACAGTCGCGCCACTATAGAACATTACACCAAAAGTGACTGGCCACTTAGGTATACATATGTCCCAGGGATAAGCAATGTCCAGTCTGTCCCTTTAGTGGATCCCCAAAAGATCTATCTGCCACCTCTTCACATTAAACTTGGTTTAATGAAGAATTTTGTTAAAGCAATGGGTAAAGTCAATTCTGGAGGGTTCCAATACCTTTCAAGGAAATTTCCGAAGGTTACTGCAGCAAAATTGAAGGAAGGAATTTTTGTTGGGCCACAAATAAGGGAGGTTTTGAATGACACTGACTTTGAAAAAGTCCTAAGTCCGCTGGAATTGAAGGCTTGGCTGGCGTTCAAATGGATATATGAAAACTTTCTTGGAAGCAACAAGTCACCTGCGTATAAGGATGGAGTCAAGAACCTCCTTGATGCCTTCAAAGAAATGGAGTGTCGAATGTCGTTAAAAATTCACTTCCTGCATTCCCACTTAGATTTCTTTCCTGAAAACCTTGGTGCAGTGAGTGACGAGCAAGGAGAGCGCTTCCATCAAGATATTCAGATGATGGAGAAGCGCTACCAAGGATATTGGAATGAAAGCATGATGGCGGACCATTGTTGGATGCTGTATCGTGACAATCCAGGCCAAATTTACAAAAGGAAATCACACTCACAGCGCTTTTAATAAAATAATGTATATATTCTTTATTTATAAGTACATTGAATAAAGTATATGATGTATTTGTTGTTTAGCATTCCTAAGTGTGATCTATACATCCATAAATTTTCTTATAGCAATATCAAAAACTTAAAAATATCAAAACCAGTGTATCTATATAACTATACGTGCTAGAAAAAACATAAAACCAGATTCGGAATCAGCGCGAAAGATGCATTAAGAAAAGTGTGATCATGTTTCTGATGAGAAAAAAAAGTTTCATTTTGTTGGCCAGTGTTATTAATTTTCCTCATAATTTCAGCATCATTTTACCTTAAATATTGTAATGTATCATTTGAATTTGGCACCTTTTTGCATGTATAAACTGTTTAATCCCCCCATGCGTGATTTCTTGAACTAAAGCAAACTAAATGTTTGAGCAAAATGTTTTCTTCGGTCTTATTTCACGGAACAGACACAATAAAGCTCTTTCTTACTCTTTTCAGAAGTATTTAATTGTTAATAATTTTTAATCAGGTAATCATTGCTTAATTAGAAAATTTCATCATTCATCATTTTTTCCTTAAAAATGATTAATTAACCATGCCCTAGTCAGAATGAACAATTAGGGCGGAAGCAAACCAAAGGTTACCAAAGGTTACCAAAGGTGCATATATATATATATATATATATATATATATATATATATATATATATATATATATAGTAAATGATTTCTGTGGTGCAAATCGGATTATTATAATGAAGAGGAACGTAAAAAAAAAACCTTTATTTATCCAAACTTTCCAAAATCATCTGATCCCATCATCAGTGCCTAAAGAGTTAAAATAAAAACTAAATTTATATACATTAGAAAAATTTATTTTTAGTTTAACCAAGCGTACGTTTTACACCTCTAACGATAAAAGATTTACCCCAGAAATTTTATTCGTTCTTCCTACGACCTTCAACAAACAAATTAATTCGTTATCGCCTCCAGAAATGAATGTCGTTAATAACGTTCCTTGCACACTACGCAGCTTCATAATTTCCACTTTGTAAATACTTTCCAATTGCCGCTATAAAGTGACTATAAAGTAGCTATAAAGTCTATTGTGAATAGTGAACTTAATGCAGTCGTTTATAATATACCGTGTTCAGATTGCGCTAAAGTTTATATAGGAGAGACGTTGATAGGAAAAGAAGACTTTATCATCATAAGTATAGTACCCGTCCGTCCGTCCATCTACTATTAATCGATTATAAACATAGAAATAAATGCGCTTTGCTTTGTTTGAACTTTTTACTTGAGCGCGTTAAGATTTTCATTGCTTGATACATTGGGTTCGGATGTGAAGCTTAATATTTTCATTGCTGCGTTCTTTTCTATGGTTTTATTGACCGAATAATTTACCAATAATTGACACCTCAATTACTGAGGATTCAATGTTCAATTATTCAGTCAATAAAACTATAGAAAAGAACGCGGCAATGAAAATCTTAAGCTTCACATCCGAACACATTGTATCAAGATTTGTGAAGCTTAAGATTTTCATGGCTGCGTTCTTTTGACCGAAAACTATTGACTCCCTAGTAATTGGGGGTTCGCAGGTCCCCCATTTACGAGGCCGAAGGCCTCAGCATCGTAGGCCCATAGGGTTATATTGTGAAGACCATCGGTGAAGTGGCATACTGGTGAACCGTCCTGTATTCGGTGTTTTAAAAATTACAATAAACAGGACTTGAGATTTTGTTAAGAGTGAATTGCCGCCCAAGCTAACTAGTAATTTCTAACATGTTTGTACCCACCTCTTAATTTCCACTCTCTAAATACTTTCCAATTGCCGCTATAAAGTGGCTATAAAGTAGCTATAAAGTAGGGCTATAAAGTGACTACAAAGTAGCTATAAAGTAGGGCTATAAAGTGACTACAAAGTAGCTATGAAGTAGGGCTATAAAGTACGGGCCCACTTTTGCTAGTATTAATATAAAAGATGAGTCCCTTTCATTAGAAATAAGGAAGAGCAAAAAAAAAGAAAATTAATTGAAGCCTTTCTTATAAATAATGCAAATAACTGAAACAAAGCTGAGAACAATTTTAACATTGATCTTTTTACTAATAACTTTAACTTATTGAAGAGAGTACCGATTTTTAAGAATTTACAGAATCTAAACATTCGTGGCGTCATTTGAGTAGTTTGTGTATGTGTTTGACATTTCACGCTTTTTCTTTTAAGATTTCTTTTGTAGTTTTAGGCTAGGACCTGAAGAAGGAGGGTAGATATCGTTTTGAAATCCTTGTTCATTTTAAAATATCTTAAGTTCAATGAAAAGTTTTGCACTTTTATATATTTATAGCAGATATTGTTGTTATATATATATATATATATATATGAAAAATTATTTCACGAAAGTGACACGTGAAAAGTATTTATGATGAATAAAACCACGAAGGAAAAAAGAAACACAAAGGGGTGCTCAAGCGCTTTCGTCTAATGACATCCTCAGGAACACTGGAGTGAAAGGACAGATCAAGGCAATATATAGGTTACAAAAATAAACATACATACATACATATTCATATATATTATACATATATATATATATATATATATATATATATATATATATATATATATATATATATATATATAGTAAGCATAGAAAAAATTGTGGAGGAGCAAACATTTATATGGGAGATTGACACTTTTAGCACTTCAGCCGACATTCAATATAAATTCAAATGGCTTGTTTATGAAACAGGTCACAAAAGAATAAAGAAATAAAAATAAATCTAAATATAAATTGAGAAAAAATTAATTACAAAATAGTGCCTTAGTGATATATATGTCACAGCCTAAATAACCATAAAGAAATAAACCGGCAAAAAAAAAAAAATAAAAAATAAAAAAAAAAAAATATATATATATATATATATATATATATATATATATATATATATATATATATATATAAAGACACTTTTAGCACTTTGGCCGACCTTCAAATAAATTCAAATGGCTTGTTTATGGAACAGGTCACAAAAGAATAAAGAAATAAAAATAAATATAAATATAAAAAGTGCCTTAAAATTGTAAGTGGAGTCTACAAATTCAAGCTCAAAAGGGAAGTTTACAATCAATTTAATAGATGATGCCAAATTGATATATATGTCACAAAGAAATAAAGAAATAAACCAAAAAAAATTAAAAAATAATAAAAAATAATAATAAATTGAAAGATAAATTTTAAGAGAGGCACACCAATTTATAAGGGAAAAATTACCACAGGTTTTTTAGTTATTGTCCGAATCATGCATATTATAGTCACAAACGAATAAAAAAGTACAAGTAAATATAAATTGGAAAACAAAATGATACCTAGATGATATATAAAGAACCATAAAAATATATACAACATATATACGTATATATACGAAATATAAACGCAATATATACAGAATATATATATATATAAATGCATAAGGGAAAAAATTACCAAATTTGTTTTTATAATTATTGTCTGAAAAAACGGTAGGTCGCAAAAGAATAAAGAAATAAAAATAAATATAAATTGAAAAAATTACAAATAATACAACTACACATGTATACCCGCATAACCAAATATATACATATACACACATATATACAAACACACACACACACACATATATATATATACACATACAAGCTTGACCTTCGCGAAATGAGAAATCATCGCGCAGAACCTTTGTGAGGTTGTAAGGTAAGGTAAGGTACATACACATATATATATATATATATAATATATAATATATATATATATATATATATATATTTAACTGCATACATACATACATACATACATACATACATATACACACATACATACATACATATACACACATATACATACAAACACATTTAACTGCAATGACCACACACATACTCACATACACATACATACATACACATACACGCATACAGCAAAAAATTGAAAAATAAAATTTTATTTTTCAATTTTTTGCTTTATGCGTGTATGTGTATGTGAGTATGTGTGTGGTCATTGCAGTTAAATGTGTTTGTATGTATATGTGTGTATATGTATGTATGTATGTGTGTATATGTATGTATGTATGTATGTATGTATGCAGTTAAATGTGTATATATATATATTAGGGTGACACTTATTTTCGAAAGTTTGAATTTTTATCGGGACGGGCGCGTTTCTGGTTCCATTTTGTCAAACGATATCGTGTGTAAAATATGTTTGAAATAAAACAATATTTAGAACTGCCTCAATACGGTCAAAGTTTGTATATTTTCTCGAAAAGTAGAAATTTTAGATCATGATGTTCTATGCCTCTAGCAAATAAAATATCACTTCTAGTTTGTTCAAGCTACTAATCTTGACCTAAAACATATAACTGGACTTCATACTTTCAACTCTAGGTCCCCCTCAACTCGAGTATTAGCCCCTCAAGGGGGGGGGGTATCATGGGCGCCCATCTCCCTCTCATTGTTGCCTACTTTGCAGAGGTCACGGTGGACTTGCGGGCGGTTGGGAAGTCACAGCGGTGCTTCTCGACCACTTGTAAGAGGAACTGCCTTTGGTCTTCACTCTTGGTAAGGGCCAGGTTGAAAGACTGCATCAACGCCACCCCGCCCGCTCCGCGAAGTCATTGACAACTTGAAGGGCCTGGACTCGGCGGGATGCGGCGATGAAGGCTGGGTCCGTCCGCCACTCCTCCGGATCCTTGAGCAGGAAGGCGGTGCTGATGTCCAGAACCTTGAAGAACTCCTTTGATGTAGTCGTTGTGAACTTGGCCAATGTATTGTTGGCGATTGAGGCGGTGGACAGGTCCACATTGATACGCCGCGGGGGATCCTCCGATCCTTCCTCTTCTTCCATCGCTTTAATCATCTCCCGCTTTGTCGCCAAGTCGATACCCTCGTCGAAGATGGCCAGGGTGACGAGGCGCTCGCTCAAGTACCATAGGTGCCTGGCGAAGACTGTCGCCGTCGCCTTGGCCACCGCTGAGTCCGGATAATAGACGAGGGCCTTGAGCAGCGCGAGGTCCGCGGCTGGGGCCGTTGCCGGAGCGGCGCTTTGTACCAGGCCGTCACGTAGATGGACACGGCGAAGATGGTGAATCGCCGGATTCCAGCCGCTTCGCCTGACGACATCTGAAACTGTTCCCGGAACAGGAACAGTTTGATGGCATAGATGACTTTTGCCATCCAGCGCGCGCGATGGAAGGCGCCGGGACGAGCGAACCGGGCACCCGCTTGTTCGGACCGCCCAGCACAATTACAGAGAGCTCCAGAAGTTCCCTGTAGTCATCACGTGGATGTTGACCGTCGAGGAGGCGGCTGAATTCGATCAGCAGGTCGTCGCGGGCGTCCTTCAGGTGCTGCGGCATGGTTCCATCCTCGAAGGGCTTCGCTTTGGTTTGATCGATGAAGTCCCACTGGGCGGCGAATCGTTTGAACAGGAGGATGTCAGGACCAGTAGAGGGACCGAGGCACGCCGTGAATGCCTTCTCGCACACCAGTTCGTGGATGTGGTGGCGGTAAGCCAAATGAAGCACTGTCTTCTCGAGTTTCTGCTCAATGATATAGCAAGCTCCTCCTGAGAGTCCTGTGTTTGAGGCGGTGGTGTCAAAAGAGAGGGCACAGATCCGTCCCTTGATGTCCCAATCCTCGAGGGCAGAGAGGACGGCTTCCGCCATGGCGCGGCCGGTGCCGTCGGGAGGCTGGGCACAGCCAGAAGCTTGTCGACGTTCTCCCCAGACACCAGAACTGGAAGGCGATCTTCAGCAGGGCCTCCGTCAGCCGCTGGTACGATTTTCCCGTCCCAGTGAACGGTCAGCGGCACAGTAGGATGGAAGGCTGCCTTCATTTCCGCTGCTGCCATAGCACGGAACTTTGCTCGGTCGCGGCGGGAGGATTCGCGGTTCAAGACCAGCTCCTCAGGGTCGTGGCCCAGCTCCTCGCAGCCGCCGACAGCAAAAAAACACCTTCTCGGTCGGTAAGTTTCGTCCGATCCATCGCTGCGGAGAGATCAGGGGTGATCATCTTTTTCGACGCGCGGAATCGCTTGGGTGGTAAAGGGGTCGTAGATGCTTCTGCATTCGACGTGGACGGGCCCGGGAGAGAGAGCTCTTCCTCTTCTTCTCGGCGACGACGCCGTGTCGGTGACCGAGTCGGGCTGCTTGCACCTGAGCTGGAGCTCGATGCCAGTTCGACGAGTTCTTCTCGGCTCTCTCTGTTCGCCCTTTCATCATCTTGCCGGCGGCTCCTTTCCGCTTCCTGTCTCCTCGCACGCTCCTCCTCAGTGTGCAGCGTCATGTCACGTGTGGAGGAGATGCGGCCGCGCCGCACCTCGGCCCTTTGTCCCGTCAGGAACTCCTGTCCTCTTCGATTGTGATCATCGACATCGCCTGTTCGTGTGCGATGTCGAAGAGGCGGTCAAGGGATGAGAGGAACTCGGCCTCGTTCCTGATTTGGGTCACAGTGCGCCGTTTCGAGTTCTTGTTCAGAGCCCGCCACTTCTCGTACATTCGGAGAACCTTGTCCCTTGCGCGTTGGTCTTTCTGCGTAGGAATACGGGACCGCTCCAGAATTCCTTGACTGCGGTCACTGTCTCAGCGGCTGCTTCCTTGATCGGCTTCTTGACGTCAAGGTGAAGGTGGAAAAAGTACTGAAGCGCCTGCTTTCCGTAGGCAGCATGCTTCCTGTGATGCTGTGGTCCACGGTCCCCAGGAGATAGACTGCTGTTTTAGATCTTGTTGCCGAAGCCATCACGTCGTTTCAGAACTCACTGAAAAAGAGAATGAAACACTGTTAGTGTTGGCAAAACTCGTCCCAACCCATTTTCTACTTAGAATAACATGTTCTTTCGCCTGTATCAATATTTGGATAAACTCGTGTTACACCCTGTATAATACCTCATTTTAGTCTTCTGTACACCAGTGCGGAAGACTAAACCAACGACTCTGACCGTCCGTCTGTCTGTCTGTTATCATTTTTCAACTCAGAAACTACAGCAGCTATCGAAACGAAAACTGACATGATAACAGAACGCCATGAGTACTTTTCGACAAAAAGTATAAACTTTGACCTCGTTGAGGCAGTTCTAATTATTATTTTATTTCAAAAATATTTTACACACAATGTTTTTAGACGGAATGACACCAGAAATGCGCCCGTCCTGATAGAAATTCCCAAAAATGAAAAACACCCCAAATAAGTGGCACCCTAATATATTATATATATATATATTTGTATGTACCTTACCTTACCTTACAACCTCACAAAGGTTCTGCGCGATGATTTCTCATTTCGCGAAGGTCAAGCTTGTATGTGTATATATATATGTGTGTGTGTGTGTGTTTGTATATATGTGTGTATATGTATATATATTTGGTTATGCGGGTATACATGTGTAGTTTATTATTTGTAATTTTTTTAATTTATATTTATTTTTATTTCTTTATTCTTTTGCGACCTACCGTTTTTTCAGACAATAATTATAAAACAAATTTGGTAATTTTTTCCCTTATGCATTTATATATATATTATTCTGTATATATTGCGTTTATATTTCGTATATATACCGTATATATGTTGTATATATTTTTATGGTTCTTTATATCATCTAGGTATCATTTTGTTTTTCCAATTTATATTTACTTGTACTTTTTTATTCGTTTGTGACTATATATGCATGATTCGGACAATAACTAAAAAACCTGTGGTAATTTTTCCCTTATAAATTGGTGTGCCTCTCTTAAAATTTATCTTTCAATTTATTATTATTTTTTATTATTTTTTAATTTTTTTTTGGTTTATTTCTTTATTTCTTTGTGACATATATATCAATTTGGCATCATCTATTAAATTGATTGTAAACTTCCCTTTTGAGCTTGAATTTGTAGACTCCACTTACAATTTTAAGGCACTTTTTATATTTATATTTATTTTTATTTCTTTATTCTTTTGTGACCTGTTCCATAAACAAGCCATTTGAATTTATATTGAAGGTCGGCCAAAGTGCTAAAAGTGTCTTTATATATATATATGTATGTATATATATTTGTGTTTTTTTTTTTTTTTTTTTTTTTTGCCGGTTTATTTCTTTATGGTTATTTAGGCTGTGACATATATATCACTAAGGCACTATTTTGTAATTAATTTTTTTCTCAATTTATATTTAGATTTATTTTTATTTCTTTATTCTTTTGTGACCTGTTTCATAAACAAGCCATTTGAATTTATATTGAATGTCGGCTGAAGTGCTAAAAGTGTCAATCTCCCATATAAATGTTTGCTCCTCCCACAATTTTTTTCTATGCTTACTATATATATGTATATGTATATATATATATATATATATATATATATGTATATATATATGAATATGTATGTATGTATGTTTATTTTGTAACCTATATATTGCCTTGATCTGTCCTTTCACTCAGTGTTCCTGAGGATGTCATTAGACGAAAGCGCTTGAGCACCCTTTGTGTTTCTTTTTTCCTTCGTGGTTTTATTCATCATAATATATATATATATATATTATATATATATATATATATATATATATACACACCTTACCTTACCTTATATATATATATATATATATATATATATATATATATATATATATATATATATATATATATATACTAAATATATGTCATATAGACATACTATTCATTAGATTCGCTCACTGGATGTCTGATGAGGGAATGTGTAACAGAGGAATATGCAGGGTGCAGCAGGTCAAGTGCTACTCCAAGAACCAGTTCGAACAAACTATTCATTTATATTTCATGTGCAAAAACATGTATGCAAATTGCTATATATTGTTATATAGATTATTGTATCAATATCCTATTGAAAGTGGCCTCTTTCGGCCTTTACTACAGCCTCCACTGGCCCTCCAGTCTCCCGGGGAAATTCCTGATATTGTTCTCCACGACCTCCATTGGGATCTCGGCTCAAGCACACTCAAGACAAGATCTTCTTTCAGATACTGTAAATTGTTATGAGGCTTAGAGCAAGCATTCGTCTCGAGCAAAGACCACAGGGGTCTCAGTCTCAACGGATTTAGGTCTGACGAGGAAAAAGGCAATTCTTCCTTGGTCAGGAACTATGGCATATGGTTTCTGCACCAGTGCTGCGTGTGCGACGTCGTTCCGTCTTGCTAGAATGTCCACGGGTCCTCCCCGAACAAGTCCTTGGTCCAACGGAGTAAGTTGCCCTTTAAACCGCTGTCTCCTTGTTGATCTTCAACTCCTCGGGCACGAAGATCAAGATACGGCAGCTCAGACCATCATGGAGAAGGGGTTTCTAAGTCCGGTAAACCTTTCCAACGTCCTTTGGGATGTCCTCTCGATTTTTGGCGAGGATGTGATCATTTTGGTAGTTGTTCACGGCTTGCACGGTGAATACTTCTCGTCAGAGAACACAAAGTTGGGGGCTGAACCTGACTTTACCTTTACGAGTAGTTGTACCACCTTCCAAATTACTTCTCGAAAGGTAGGTAGTTATAGGTAATGAAAATGATCCAATTTACAAAGGTTTTTGTAAAATATACTAATATACGAGTACTAATATTTTAACTGCATTTCAAATTGCTACATGATAGTTACAGTTATAAGCATGGGTAGGTATGAGTATGAGCATAAAAATTTCTTTTAAAAGAGGAATAAGCATAGAAACGAACTTTAAATGTCTATATATATATATATGCAAAGAAATCACAAAGCAACACGTAATCTTTTTAATAAGCAAAGAACCACAGGGGAAAGGAAAAGGAAACACGAAGTCCGAGCGCTTTCGTGATATATTCACATCTTCAGGAACAAGAAAAAAATAGCAAAATAAGTGAATAGAAATATTTCTTTCTTGTCCCTGAAGATGTGAATATTACGAAAGCGCTAGGACTTCGTGTTTCCTTTTCCTTTTCCCTGTGGTTCTTTGCTTATATATATATATATATATATATATATATTATATATATATCTATATATATATATATATATATATATATATTTGTCTAAGTCTTTTTGCAGTGAGCAGATGAATTATATAAAGCGATGTTAGAGACATTTCCTTCTATTTTACGCGTCAAAATAAACTGAAATAAGGATGCCGAAATATTTGACCCATCCCACCCCATAAAATAAATCCCAAAGGGACGACGATTATGCATGCACTGGCGAGGTTGGAAAAAAAAATGGTTAGCATTTAAAACCTGAACATACCAAACACCTAAAATGCTAAAATTCCTTAAGAAAAAAAAATTTAAAAAAATCTTCCAGAAAAGGCCAAAAAATTTGGCTTCAATCTCTGAGGAATCCACAAACTAAAACGGCAATCTCCTTCGAACTTAAAATTCCCCAAAGGGAAAAAGAGGATTTGTGAAGGACTTTATTGCTGCCCAGGATTTTTGCCAAGGATTTTTCCCAGTTCAGATTTTTTTTTATTTTTTTATTTTTTTTTTATCGAAATTTCTGTCGATTTTCATTTTTCATTTTTTATTCTTTTTTTTTTTTTACTTATTTTGCACTCATAAAAATTTTTAAGCTGATTTTTTTCTTTATTTTATTATATTAATAATGGTCTGACGAGTCATCACTTCGGGCTTGAAAATGATGAAAATATAGCATCGAGAAGCCATCATAACCTTTAATGGGCAATTGTTAAGGGTCCCACTTTTAAACGTTAATAATTCTTTTGCAATCACATTTTCTCAGATTTTTCGAAGTTTTTTATTTGGTTTTTGTTTTTTAATCTGGTTTTTGTCTTTGTTTATTTTATTTTAGTTTATTTTTTTTTTACTTAATTTACATTAGTTTCCCATTCTGCCATTTTTATTTGTATTTTTATATCTTTTTAACGTTAAATGGTTCGTTAACTATTTTACCAAAGCTCGTTTAACTGTATTGTTTTATTTTATAGGTTTATAGTGGAGTTTTCAAGGTTATAAATTTCGCTATAAAAAGAGGATTGACAAAATTAAATAGACACCACGATGATTATCTTCAAGAACCGAATGGCAAAGTTCATGGATGGAATGTCAGAACGCGTGTCAGCTTTACATAACGCAAATGCGAAAGGAACACCATTCTAACTAAATATATTGATTCAATAAATCTATTATTTATCGACTTTTGTTATGAAATCGAAAACTATGGCGGGGGGGGGGGGGGGGGGTGAAATCGAAAATGTCTATTTACTTTTGCCAACCTTCCGTATAACTATGATGTAATATTTGTTTTTCTGAGGATGGTATCTAGTTACATACACATATTAATGAAAGTCTGAATTAATTCACAGTATAACTAAAACATTTCCTTGGCATGCATCTAAAAGGACTATTATTCACGCACAACCAATTTCTTTCAATGTATTATTTTTTACGTGTTGGGTGACACATGACGAATTTATACGTGGAAAAGAATAA